>VZRO01000500.1:428715-479681 GCA_013397915.1 Daphoenositta chrysoptera
AGGGAGTAAAAAATACCAATTATAAGGAAAATAAAAAAGATTGTGTGTGTAAAATCCCACTTGGTGGTGTGATCACTCCCATTATTTCCTTATCAAGACGCTCCATCAAGCATCTGTGTCTTTCCTCTGCTTTATTGCTGCAAGTTTTATTGCAAATTTTTCATAGTAGCATATACCTGCTGAAAAAAGAAAAAAACCCCAAATCCAAGACTTCCATCTGTCTCCTGTTGTTGATAACTCAGAATGGGTTTGATAGTGAGAAAGTCCATGGCAGACCCAGCAGTGCTGCATGGATGCAGCCCATGCTGTCAGGCATTTGTGCTGTCTGGGTAAGAAGCAGCTTCTCTCTCATTTCATTTCTGCTTGCTTACCAGGAGCTGGGTGCATTAAAGGCAAAAGTCCCTTTATTACCTGCTCATCTCTCACTCCCATGTGCATTTGTTCTCACGCAGAAGATTACCTCTTTCAAGCTGTTCTTTCCCACTTTTGTTCTCTGCTGAGCTACTGCTTGTCAACACATTTATCCGTTTGCTGCTTTCAGTCAAAGAAGTAAAAAAATCCCAGTTAAAAAAGGAGCAGGAGGAGGAGAAGCTTCACTGTAGGCACTATATCTGTGTAGCTGGGGAGGGAAACATTGTCAACTGCCAAGTGATCTGATTCTTCAATTAAAGGGATAAATAAAATAGGAGCATTTGCATCAGCTCTTCGTGCTGGCGTAAAAGATGCAGATTTGGCCCATCTCCCACCTGTGCTGGCTCCAGCTGGAAACATCTGCACCCCCAATAATAAAGGCAGTGGCTGTTCTGCAGGGCAGAGAGCTTCGTGAGTTCCAGGTCTAGGTTGTGGCATGGGAAGCCACCAAAATCTTCCATGGCTCAGAGAGAACAGCTCCCAGCCTGATCAAAACTGCTCTTATGCTCGTTACAGGTTAAACCTCTTGTATTTGTGGAACATGAGGCAGCACCAAGGCCAAGGGAAAAACTGGGAATTAGGTTCACATCCCAAATAGCTTGGCAGGTAGTTTTGAAGCACTGGCCTTCGCCTTGGACTTGTCCAACAGATACAAAGAGGGTTTTTCCAGTTTTCAAAATCCTTTGGGAGTATTCAGAGATAGTAATCACAGCCATTCATTGCTGAGTCATGCTAAGAAACTTCAGCAGAAGCAAACATTCATGTTTCCCATTCATTAATTAATGCTAATGATAATTTAGCAGTCCCTTGATATGACACACTTCTCTCTACGCCCACTGCTCTCCTCTCATGATCTCCCCATCTCTGCTCCCCTTCCCATGCCTGTCTTGGTGTTTGAGGTTCCTTTTCCCATCTCTGTGTGGTACTGACAGGCGCTAGAGACACGCTTGAATTTGTGACAACCTTGTTAAATCAAAACAAATCACTTCTTACATTCAGAGATCCACTTCACTGAAATAAACAGGGAAGTATTTTCCTGTACAAATCCCAGTAGCCAGAGCACTCTCAGTGCCATTATTTGCATTAGAAGAAACACACAGGAGCAGCCTCTCTCAGCACTGATGAGCTTCTACTCCCTGTGCTACAGGGCAACACAGAGATGAGATGAAGAGCTGTTTTTAAGTCGTCTAAAAAAAAAAAAAACGCAAATAATTTTTCCAAGCTTGCATTAAGGTTTTTACAAGTTAATATTTTCACTTTGGCTCAGTCGTTCTTATTTGATTCCAGCTGATTTGTTAATCTTTAATTAAGACCTGTTGGGCAAAAGGAAGAGACAGAGCAAGAACACATGTTTAAATAGATAAGAGAAACTAATAGATGGGCTGAAATATTGATCACTGAGGTTTTAATTCATTTGATATTGACAGAAACAACACTTGCAGAATTGGCAAGAAAGTGTTCTTTTCTAGAAGGCTGTTCTGGGCTCCTTTCATGATGAAAATCACACAGAGGGAGATGGTAAAAGCAAAGGGCATTTCAGCCACAGTCATATAAAAGCAGGGACTTAAACAGGAGATGGACTGAGCCCTAATTAATGCAACAGATGCAGAGAGCACAGCACATAATTTCAATATTGTCTTGCCAGGCTACCCAACAGATACTGAGCAGACACCAGCATCATCTTCTTTAATGCAATATTTATCAAGAAGCTATATTTTTCAAAGCAGATATTTATTGATGTCTTGTTGCCTGGCTGAACTGCAGCATGCAGATGTTGTACATATTTCAAGGAGAATGTCAGCATTATGAAATAGGGCAGAATGTTCACTCTCTCTTTTTAATTAATCTTCAGTTGTTTGTGGGTTGCACCGTTCATCACTGTGCACTGTCACCTCAAAGCTCCTTTCTCAGGGCTGGATACATTCACTTCCTACTCTGCTTCCTTGGAGTAACACTCAGCATGTAGGTCAAAATTCATCCTGAGAAAAAAGCCAGCAAAATGCCTACGCACCACTAGGCTCCTCCAAACCCAGTGTTTTGAGACGTAAATGATGAATAGGGCTTGCAGTGACACTCTGCACTGGGGTGAAACTCACGCCTTATGATGAATCGGCTCCTGAAGAATTTTCTGTGATGGTTATCATCAGCCATGGTTCCTTTCCTTGTACTTGCTGCATTCCAGCACGAATCCTGGCCCAGTTAAAGGATGAGATCAAGAAGATTTGAGTACTCTCTGGACCTTGATCTCTTTGTTCTTTGTTTACATAAAAATCGTGGTTATTAGAATAGCCGGGATGAAAGTTTTTTTAACCCTGATTATTGCCAGACAAACCAGGAAAAACATGGAACAAACTCTATTATGAGTTTCCTTTCTTTCAGTTGTTTTAAATATACTCAGTTCTTTATCCTTCACAGCACAGAGTTTCAGGGAAGGTCAGGAAGGCCCAAACAAGTCAATAATAACAGGCAGGTGTGCAAAGGGTATGTCCTGCAGACACAGACATGCTATCAGCTTTGTAGCTGGTAGAACACATAGCAAATCAAGCTCAGGATTTTCAGAGAAGTCCTTTCCAACCTATATTCTTTGCCTGAATTAATTAACAAATTTTTGATGTGCCAGTGTGTATGCTTCCTAGTACGTAATGAAAATGCTAATAATTCCCTTACATTTCTGCAGTTTTAACCTGATCAGTTCCCAAGGGTTTCCTTCCACTTACTGTCTACCTGCTGAAAGAAAGCTCTTCTCCTCAGTATTTATGAAACTGTACATGGCAGACAAGGAAAAGCAAAAGGAACCAAAACCAAAGAAGTTGAATCCGAATGGGTGAAGGGTGTAGGAGCTGTCAGCAGTGAAGTAAAACAATAATTGAATCTTAAAAGCTCAGTGCTACAGTAATAACTGATAATAAAATGTTCTTTTAGTTGTCTCAGTAGTCTAAATTTTAGCTAATCAAGTTTGATTTCAATAGCCTTAAAAATAGAAACTTACAATAGACTTCAGAATAAGCAACATGTTAAACAGTAACATCTAGGCATTTGCAAAGATCTGAAGAAGATGATACAGACTGGCATTTAGTCAGTCATTTTCAGCCAAAGGTCATAGAGTACAAAATGATTATGCTGGGAACCTCTGAACCTATTAGTGAAATGGAATTGGGTTCCCTCCACTTGTGCACCCCTTGTTCTACCCTCAAGCTGAGGACACCAGAAACCAGTGAGCCACTTATCATTCATTGATGAAAGGATTTTAGGGAGGATGAGGAAAACTGCACCTTAGGAGCACCATGGGGACACCTGGGCAGCATCACAGGGGACATGGGTACAACCCAGCACCCCCTCCTAAAGCACTGGTTCTTCCAGAAGGTCGGGCCCTGCTTCTGCACAGGGGCTGGCATCTGGCACTGCCTGGATAGAGTGGTGGAATCTAATAATTGAATAATTGAACTGCTTGGGTACACATGAAAAACGTGTAGTGGGATGGATGTTGATGTGCCAAGACAGGGATGCATTCCTGGGTGTTGCTTAGCAACTCTGCACAGTCGCTCCATGGAGTGCTAATGGTCCCGGAACCGCCCGGCTCCACCACGTAGGGCTGCGCTGCAGAAGAGTAAATACCATTTTCATCTGTCACTGGTTTTTCACAGATCCATAAAAATTCATGAAAGCACACACTTTTATGCATTTGACTTCTCACAGTTGGGGAAGTTTACAAACCTTTAACTCCAACGTGAGAAAAAGGAAGATGTGAAACTTTGTCTCTGAAAGGGTAGTGCAAGTCTGAGGCTCTGCTCTAAGGATAACACTGGAGTTTCATGGTGAGTCCTTACAAAAAACCTTCAATCTCAACCTGGAATTCAAAAATCCAGCTCAATTATTCTTGGCATTCCACTCATTCCCAATGAGAGAGATGCTGCAGCTGAACTCCCACCCTCTCTGGCATACACAGAGCACTAATGGTGTTACACAGGTGTAATCCTGACCAAAATCTTCCCCTGCAACCTCAACATAAGAATTTGTCTGTCATCTCTATCCACTCAGTTGGAATTCATCAATAGCTGTTGCAGAAAGAGGGAAGAAAATGCAGTTTATGTGATGTGCACTTTCTAAATTTGCATTTTTCAAGTTCATTACATTAATCAAAACGGACCAAAAAAAGGACTACAAGTTGCTTTTGGTAAAGATTTTTGGACCCGCACTATTACAGCACCTTCTCCAGCTACACCAGCATCTGTCATTCTCGTGGACCATCTCAGAAGTCTCTTCCTCAAAGGCATTTTTTTCCCAAATGAGACCAACCTGGACTGTGCATTACATCCAGCCTCTGCCAGACCTCGTCCGGAAGGAGCTGATCTCTGTCATCTTCCACTCAAAGCTGAATGTCTACCACTGAAGCAAAAACTTGTATTAAAGGTTAAAACAACACACATCAGGACAGCCGGTGCCCCTCGAGAGGGAAATGTCTGCTTGAATTCAGGTTCATAGCCAGGTCCTGTTCCATTTTTTTACAAAGGCTTAAAACCAAGCTCAGCATAAAGTATTTCAGTAAGGACCCTTCTAACTCAAAGTACCAAGATCCTCCTGGAATTTTATAATTTTGTGCATTAAAAAATAGAAAAAATAACAGCAATGAATTCAAGTGGTCATTGAAGTATTATTGCTGGGGGGCGGGGGTGGCAGCAAAATATATTTTGTTGTAATGATTTAATCTGGATAGAAAAAAATTGATTAAACTGCAACCTGTGCAAGTTTTTGAGAGAGGTGACTGTTTTCTAGGTGTCATTTAAGCATAGTCCCTCTTCTAATACCATTCTGTGAGAACAAATTCAGACTAGAAAAGAAGAAAGAAAGTTAAAATAAATCTAAAAAAGAGAGCCTGAAACTCTATTTCTACAATCTTCACTTGTTAAACTCAGCATCTAAACAGGAACAAACCTCTAAACCAGAGTCTTCCATCAGAGGATTCAGTAACAGTTATAAAGAACACCTTGAATACCAATCACACATAGAAACCAAGAACCAATTGCTGATCCAATTAAAATACTAATTACAAGAACAATTAATTAGAATCACAATTTAAAATTATGAAACAAGTTATTATTAGGTTACCAGCTCCAAGTAGACGACTTAAAGTGTGTCTCACAGTGCAACAGCTTGGAATTCCAGGTAAAACAAAAATATGGAATACTAATACACCAAAATCAAAATGAAATATTTTAACTTCATTGAAAAAAAAAAGTTTTAGTTGCATGGGAACATTTGGGGTTTTTTTTCAAATACATTTGGAATTTCTAATTTTTCAATTAACTTTGATGTATCAATTTTCTATAGAAGAGAAATGCTAAACTTCAGATAGTTCTAATAAATAATACAGTGTACATACACATTCTATTGTTAAGACTGACAGCTGTTTTTACTGGAAGGTTCACTGTTGTGCTTCTCTTCTGTTCTTATTTCTTTTCAGTGCAGAATTATATTCATAGCATCCTGCATCCCGCAGCACTGAAAACACCAGCAATGCTGGACCAACAAACAATCCTCCACAACGAAGCCCTGGATCCAAAAGGTCGTTTTTCCACTCACAAGCTGAAAACCCCCATACCAGTAGGACATATTTAGTTTGTGGCCTCAGTCCCTTGCAGGAGATATGAGCAGAAATTCTCAATGAGCCAGGTCATGCAATAGTGAACACGACCCTTGCTTTGGCTCCTCACTATTGTGATGGACACAGGAATCGTTTTCCTCCTGCTCCAGGCTACAAGAGTTCTGAGATTTGTGAGGTAGGACAGCACATTTCCATGTTGATAACACATCCAATAAAGTTCTGTTCCATTGCCCCTCAGTTTCCCTAAACCCATGGACACCAGGAAGCACATTTCTCAAACCAGATCACAATATACACTCACAGGCAGACAGTGACTAGCCCCCTTTAACAGCCCTCTGTTAGTCCTAGAAATTAATTATGGCCTTAATAGTTTACTCTATGCTTGCCAGGAATGCTTTTGACCTGCTTGTCCCTCCTACACCTCTTTTCCCAGCCCTTGTGACACCCCAGACACCCACCAGCTACCCCACAGCATCTCACTTTGCACAGTCAGCACAGCCACAGATAATCAACGCTAAGAGATGTCACAAACACAAAAAATCAGTAACATTCTAAGGGCAAGAAAACTAAATTATTACTGGTTTTGTCTTCATGTACAGGCAAATATGCAACTCCAGGTAGACACAATCTGAGGGAGGTGAACAGAGGCTTTCACAAACACAGAAATCCTGGGTGATGGGGAGACCTCGGCCCCTGCCTGACACATCCACCCTACAGACCCTGGGAGGAGTCAGATGTGATGAGCACGGTGGGGTGCCAGGGCTCAGCTTGCAGCAGGTGAGCTTAAATCAGCTTAGACGGGGAAAAAATCCCTGGCAGGGTCATTTAACCATCCAGTAATTTTATAGGAGGAAATCACTGAATCCAAGCGTGTCCTGGAAAATGACAACCTCTTTCTCTTCATTCAGTTTGCCACAGATACAGAAGCTTGGCAAGCATGCTCAGAAGCTTACACACACAGGTTTAGCACAGTGTTCACTCTTACAGCGTGGGACGTGCTCTCACTGGACTGTCCATGGTTAAACAACCAAAGCTTTACCTTTTGTTGCTATCTTATAAAAAGCAAAGTAAAAAATCTAAATTCACTGTGCATAGGAAGGAGTGACAGACCTACAAAGCATATGAAGGCAAAAGAGTTGTCTTTCAAAAGTTGAAAATTATATTGATTTCTATTGACTGGTTTTGTTCATTATGCACTTGGGAATATTCTCTGCTGATCCCAATGCAGAGCTGTATCCATGAATTTAAGCAGACTCTATTATACTGACAGAAAAATCACATCCTTAACCTTAGAACCCCAGAGGTACAATTATTAACCTCTGGGACAGCTTTTAAAGAGAAGTTCTGTGGATAGAAAATTGCAGCTTTTGGCCTGTAATGTGGAGCTGAACAGAAAATTATATTCTTGTTTGTCAGAATCAGATGGGATGGGCAGAGCTCCCACCTCAGCGAGCAGATCAGCTTCTCCACAGAGTTCAGTGAGGGCTTAAAAGAAATTTTTGCGATGCCCTATTGGATTGCCACAGGCCCACTGATTCAAGCCTTTTTAGACATCATAAGACATTTCCATTAGACTAATAAAGTCTAATAAATAAATAAATTTCTGCATTACCTTTTTTTTTCAAGAGATGGGAGATTTTTAAAGCTAAATGATCGTTCTCTATTAGATTTGCATCTACTGATTTCTTTCCCAAGGAGATTAAACCTTAAAGCTTTCTTCCCTTTTGGAAATAAAACTTACCCAGGACGTGAGTGAGACTGCAGCACTGCTGCCTATACAGCTGTGACAGGAAGAGGAGAAGGACAGGAGATGCAAACCCCTCACCCTCAAACCTGGAAAAGCTGCCCATATTATCCCACATTAGAGTGGTCCAGGCTAAGAATCAGTTCAATAAAGAGAAAAATTGATTTTTTTTAGATCTTTTTATGTGAAATGATCCAAGGAGATGCTCTGCTGTCTGCACAAGTGCAGGGGGCAGTGGGATGGATCTCTCCTTGCCTGGCAGCATGTGCTCAGTGATGGGGGGAAAATTTCATAGTGGAAAAGGTTCATTCCTTAATACTTTTGGCTTTTACCAATTTCAAAGCTCCGGAGGTTGAGAACTACCTAAGCCTCATTTTTGTCAGGAGTATGCTGGGGTTGGAGGGGAAAGAATGGATTAACTTTTCTTCTGAACTGAGGAAGATATTAATTATAATTAAGACATTCCTTCTTTAAGGTTTCCCTCAATGGGCTGGCTAGGGACTGATGGAAAGGAACTTGCTGGGAGCTGATCCCATGCAGAGAGGGATGGTGGGGGGACAGAAGTGTGGAGCACGGGCCAACCCTGCAGCCCCACGAGGCCGGGGAAGCAGCACATCCCCAGCTGTAGCAGAGCTGCAGCATCCCAGCCCCAGCTCCCAGCGAAACTTGTCCTGTCACCGTCCATACGTAACATTCTGTGAATTATGACCAGCCCGAGGACATGAATGCAGCCATTTTAAAGTGACAGGAATTCCCATTTCAAGGCTGGTATTCTCAGCTCAATCCTTTACCAGTTGTGCACAGTGTCCTCCATTGCCTCATGGATTTCTTCCTTTTTTTTTTTATTTTTATTTTTATTATTCTCAACCTTCCTTCCTTGTCTCACCATCTCTAATGCCAGCTCCAGAACTGCACTCAGGGCTGCCCTGTGAAATCAGTTCAGTCTCTCCTGTTTCTCTGCTCACGTGCCCAGCTGCTGCCATAGCCTCTCTCCACACGGGGCATTACTACCAAAATGTATTTTTATAAACTATTCCCTCTCCTTCTAGTTTATCATAGAAGGATCATGAACTGAGCCATACTGAAACACACAGGGTTAAACTGAGCAGATAAACAGTAGCCAAGAAAAACCAGCACCATCCTCAAACAACCACAGGTCTTCTCTACTTATCAGAGAGAGAAGGGGATTTTAGTCTTGTTTTAGGTGTTAAGCCATCAGAAAAAAGTTCAAATATAATTTAAACATATTTTTAGATAATCAATTACTTCCTTAAACATAAACCAGCCCAATGATGAATACACCAACATACACATTAAAATTGCACAGTGCAATTTTCTCATTATGCACAACAAAAATAATTCATACAATGATTGGAGACTAATATTACAGCAAATTATTTATTTAATTATAAATAGCAGTGCTGTAAGCAAAAGGAAATCCCACTCACTAAATAACCTGGTAACATAATTACTTGAAACACATCCCATGGGGCCTATTTCATCATCCTTTCATGACCTCAGAGCAGATAATGTAAAGAAAATGGACCATGTGTTTTCCCGCAGAAACACAGCCATCCAATACCTTTCCACTTTCTTTCACCTAATGCTACTGAAGAGCACTCAAATCACTCAAGATAATGAATAATAATAAAAACAAAACAAAAAAAAAGCCATCTCATCCTGCCTTCTTTCTCCCTGGAGCTGATGGATGAAGTTATTTGAATCCTTAAGAATGAATCTGGAAGGGGAGGTAGTGAACACATGAATGCAGTGGGAGTAGCTTGGTGAAAACAGCTCCCCCTGTGTGGAGCAGGCAAGGGTTAGCAGTGGGTGTGGGAAATGGGATAGCAATGGCTGTGTAAGGCAGGAGCAGATACCTGTACCTGTGCACAGAGAGGAAAACCTGACACCAGGGATCAGCTCAATGACCGAGCACACGAAGGGCTCCTGCACGTTGGGCATCAGGAAAAAGAATCATTTTGAAAGCAGCTGTGAACACCTGGGCAGGGAATCTTTTCTTTGTGGAGAAACCTCTATTCTTCCCTGAGATCACCAAATCAGAGCTTGGATGACAGCTTCCTTTTTGAGAGTAGTTTCTGCGTGTGCAAATGTCAAAATGGAGAGGGTTATGCACTTCTACATCAGCAGTGGTTTTGGCTTTCCCACTGGAAATTCTTTTTGTCCAAAGGCTGCCCTACAGGTCAGAAATCAGTGTCACATCCTCAGGGGGCTGGAGTTAAGATCACAGTCTGTGCTAGTGCCAGCTCCCCACTTTGGAATAGCCACTGCTGGGCTGGGGTGCAGGAGGAAGCCTGACACAAGCTCCTGCTGGGATCCCACACGGAAATCACGTTCTTTGGAGAGCATGTGAGTTAAAATAACCCCACCGTGATTGACCTGGGAAAAATGCAAGAGCCACACAACATTTACAGTGGCCATGTAAAGTGCACTGAATAACACACAGATGCTCAACACCTCACCAACATATCTGCAACAGTGGAAACACCCAAAACCTCCATGGATTTCATCTGCCAGTGAAATTCCAAAGGAAAATTCTGATTTGAGAATTTGGGTGTGCTCTGCAGTACTGGCCGGTGTTGACAACTACAGAAATCTCCACATTTGATCCTTAAAGGCTCCTTTTTTTTCACTGCCCTCAGGGGGGAGAACTTGTGAAGCACTCACCACCTGGCAAGTGACACAGCACCCGTGGCTCTTCTTGTTCAGGAGAACAGACAAAGGGAATTTAGCAGATTTTAAACCTCAAATTCTAACAAGCAGCCACTCACACTTGCATTAGCAGGGGGATGTTTCACCTCACAAAGGCAGCAGTGTTGGGGACAGGGGTCTTTCAACCAAACTCTAGCCCAGAACTGCAAGAGTTCAGCAGTTGTGCACCTTGATGTCATGCAGCAATCTGGCTCTGATTCATCAACACAGTTGTTTCCTGTTTAGCAGATTAATTAAAGACTGAAATTTGATTTTAAATTGATGTTTTAATTTTCAAGTTCTATTAGATTTCCCTTATGCTCAGAATATAAAATATTATTCTTTATTCGTGTTTGAATCAAAGACAAATAAGGAATATCCGGGAATCTGTTGTTACCCCTACATTTAGAAGACTGGGAAAACATTAAGAATGTGGGTGAAGCAAAAGTTCAAGTACAGGAGGACGATTAGAAGGAAAATAAATTCATATTCCCTAATCTAGTAACTAGCCAAGAAAATTTGTAGTACAAGGACACACAAAGGGGAGTTACATGCTAAATACGGTGTTGAAAAGAAATCCTACACTTGTGCTCTAAGTAGGAAGTGAACTAGAAGGAAACTGAACACTAGTGCACATTTTAAAAGATCCTAAGGGATATTTCCAGGGTGGGTACATTGGTTTTGCTCAGCCTGGTTTTGGGTAGCAGTGGGGCCACAGAGGTGGCTCCTGTGAGAAAGTGCTGGAAGCTTCCACCGTGTCCGGCAGAGCCAATCCCTGATGGCTCTGAAGATGGACACAGCAATGGCCAAACTGGGCCAGTGAGAGAGGCTGGGGACCCTCTGTGAGGACAGAGTTAGGAAGAAAATCAAAACAAAGTAGAGCACAGTTCTTTTTTTCTAGCCAGGGAAGAGAAGGAGGTGAGAACACGTGAGGGGAACAACACGGAGACACCGAGGGAGTGCAGAAGGAGGGGCAGGAGGAGCTGCAGGTGCCGGAGCCGAGATTCCTCTGCAGGGCCTGGGGATGAGCGTGGAGAAGGAGCTGAGCCCCTGCAGCCCTGGGGATCCATGGGGGATGAGAGATCCACCCGCAGCCCCGGGGATCCACGGGGGATGCAGAGATCCACCCGCAGCCCCGGGGATCCACGGGGGATGCAGAGATCCACCCGCAGCCCTGGGGAGGTGCCCGTGCCGGGTGGGTGGGTCCCTGGAGGAGGCTGATCCAGGGGCAGACCCGGGGGGAGAGGGGGCCCTGCTGCCAGGCTGGAGCAGCCTGGCCTCGGAGGGCTGCACCCCGTGGAAAGAGAGAACCACACTGCAGCAGTTTTGGGAGGACTTCTGCTCATGAGATTGGACCCACGCTGGAGAAGTTCACGGAGAGCTGTCTCCCATGGGAAGCGACCCCACGGTGCAGCAGGGGAAGGAATCCTCTCCCTGAGCAGTGGAGGAAGATCTCGGATAACAAACTGACCAAACCCACATGCCCTGTCTCCCTGCACCGTTGGTGAGAATGAGGGAGGGGTAGGGGGAAGAAAAGGTATTTTAAGGGCTTATATTACTTCTCATTATCCTCCTTTGATTTTGTTAGTAATAAATTCACTTTGTACTTCTAAGCTGAGCCGGTTTTGCCCTTGGAGTGTTTTCTCCTGGTCCTTATCTCAACTCATGAGCCCTTTGTTAAATGTTTTTCTCTCCTCTGCCCAGCTGTGGCAGGGGAGGGTGAGTGAGTGACTTTCATGGGTGCCTGGCATTTGGCCAGTGTCAAACCATGACAGTGGGAAACCTAAACCTTTAGTCTTGGTAGTCAGAACAAATTAGCTGTTAACAGGCATGGCTGTCGTCATCCTGTCATAAAACACCCCAGGTTCAACAGCCAGTGTGGGAGGGGGGGAGCAAGGTGAAAGTCTTACAGCTGGAAGCCCAGATGTTAAGGGACCTCTGAGTGAGATGCTCAGAGTAAAACCAAAGAGAGAAAAACTACGCTGCACCAAACTGGGCACTTCAGGATGACTTTGCAAATATTGATGGAGAGACCACAGAAAGCACCTCTGACACCCCAAGAGCAGCAGGAGAAAAGACAGATGTGCAGTTAGGACTTATGTACTGCTTTTAACTGATCAAGGTCCCCTTTCAGCTCTACTGTAGTCTTCCACTCTTATTTTCAGATAAGGCTTCAGTTCACTCTGTTCCTCAGCTCTTCTGCACTAAAATGGACTCAATAACAATTTTCTTCTCCCAGCTCTGCCTGTCTCAGCCAGATGTCAGTGCAAGCTTGTGCCACACCACCCACCTGTACAGTAGGAAGTCTATTTTCTGAACAACAGACACGTGAAAGAAGGTATTAGCCAGAGAGACACAATGTCAAATATTATGATTGGAATTACACAGACAGCACCTGGCTGTCAGCAATGCCCTCACTGAGGCCAGCTGGAACTGCTGTCTGTTTGTGCCAATCTCCATTGGAACACATGGCCTGAAAAATCTTATAATGGTTTGGGTTGGGAGGGACCTTAAAGACCACTCCCTAGTTCCAACTCCCTGCCATGGGCAGGGACACCTCCCACTAGACCTGGTTATGGTTTATATGTTTAAGTAAATGGATTCCAAGTTCCTGAAGATGTAGGTAAGGAAAATGACATGGAAATCTAACCTTTAATCTTCTCTATCTTAGAGCACAATATTCTCCAAAGGGGCTTCGACTCATCTCCTTCATGTGGGTTTACAAAACTCCTCACTTGTGCATATTAAACTGGATTTGGGAGTAGTATAGGCTATTTTCAGGACAGGATTTAGAGTTTACATTAGAAGAATTCAGTTCAGAAAAGAAGTCAGATAAGCAGAAAATAAGTCAGGGAATAAGGTTTTTCATTGCATTAGCCTGCAGCAATTTTTGTTTCAATATAAAAAAGCAAACTATCACAACTCATTGATGCAGAAGTGTATAGGTAAATGTCAGTGCAAATACAGTACAAATCTCTCCTAATATCATTTGATGTGGAAAAAAAATACTGATTTTTCTGGCTTTTAACTTCATACAGGTCTGTGATTTCATAATGATGTTTGACTCGGGAAATTAAGAGAGAAGATAGCTGCATTTAGAGAGGGTTAATAGGCTCATCATAGATAATGTAAAAAGATGCTGCCAAAACCGTAATAGATGCAGATCATTTGAAATTTGATAGGATCAGTTAAGACCAAAGACAACGCACATGAAAGACAGTTCAATGTTTGCCCAGTAAACAGAATAATGATAAATTGGCCATGTCAACACAACCCAGGTGCAAATGTGGTTTAAGGCATGTGATGACAGCTCTCTGTCCAGAGAAGCAATTGTTTTCTTTAGAGATTTGGCTTTGTTACAGGCAGTTTTAGAAATGCACAGAGCAGGTGAAGCCAAATGCCACAGAAAGGGGAATGATGCAGCTGTGAGTGGGGGTTCAGGACAAGCTCTAATTTAGTTTAGGTATTAGGAAGAAGTTCTTGACTTAGAGGTTTGGGAAGCCCTGGCACAGGCTGCCCAGAGAAATTGTGGCTGCCCCATCCCTGGAAGTGTCCAAGGGCAGGGTGGATGGGGCTTGGAACAACCCGGGATAGTGGAAGGTGTCCCTGTGATGCCTTAGGTTTTAACTCTTGTATTTTCCAATCCTATATTGCCTAATGTGTAACCCTGAAGTTTCTTGTAGCCTGCTGACTTCAGCTCTCTGCTCATAGCAAACCTCTCTGGGCCTGCTCACCAAGGACACCCAGGCTGTGCAGGCCCAAGGCCTCTGAGGGGGGTGGGGGGGAAAATGAGGGGAAATTACATCAGTAGGTAAAGTTTTAATTAGCGAATTTATGCTGATATGCAAACGGACCAAACCTATAAAGGTGTGGGGAGCTCGTGCCTCGTCGTCCATCTTGGGGTCCATCTTGGACCCCTTAGCTCCCAGAGCGCACCTTTGAAGGCCTTTCAAATAAATACCTACCATTATTCTCTTATTCCTGTCTAGTCTCTGTTTCTAGGTAGCCTCTCAAGGCATCACCTGCCCACGGCAGGGGGTGGGAACGAGATGAGATTTAAAGTTCCCCCAAGCCCAAGGCATGCTGTGGTTCTGTGACGGGGTCACAGAGCTGTCCTGGCTGGTAATGCACTGGAGAGTCTTCCAGCTGCTCTCAGGGAAACCATGCTTACAACATAAAGGTGCTTCTGCCTTTCAAGAAATGGCTTCTTTTCAAAATTACAGATCCTGTCAAATCCCACAGAAAATGAGAAGAATGCAATAATCATCAGAACCTTTAGGATACATCACTGAATAATAAACCACAGCAAAGCACTGGGTTCCCAGTGAGCTGAAGTGCCACCCCACTCTTTATCCCTGCCCCTGTGTACAACATACAACAAAAATGCTATTTGGTGAATTTTTGTCTTAACTTACGTTTTGGCCAAGTCACTTTGCTTACTGCTCAATGACCATTCAGTGAAAAGGAAGATCAGCCTAGCCCCCAGGCACATCCCAGTAATCCAGGTCTGTGGTGCCAGACCTGCAGAGTGTTTTGGTAACACCACCCCTCACTCTGGAGATTGGGAAACTCTCTTGGTTTTAGCTTTTTTTCCCCCCCCCTTTTACACCTTTTCACTTGTGGAAGTCTCCTCACCTCACAGATAGGCATGTTGTAATAGAGTTTGTCTCTACCCAGATTACTCTAGCAATTAATTTTACACCTAAGCAGCTTGGCTAAGAACATCTTGTTCCCAGCCCTGCTGAGACTCATCTCCAGGTTGGTGTCCTTCACTGAGCCACGTGCAGATGTGTGTCACAGCCATCACAGACGGGACTGAAGGTGGGACAGAGCTCAAGAGGCTGTAGTGAACATGCCTGCCTGGTCCTGGCAGCCCACATCGGGGCAAAGCTTGTTATACTCTCCCTACAACCTTTTTATCCCCTTTAGAAATAAAAATAATTTTTCAAAAAGGACCTTCTATGAGCCTGGCTTAGTGCAACTTCTCTCTTCAAGACCATTCAAACCAGAATGAGCTCCTCAAGGAAGATCCTCTAAGTTAACTAAAAAAACCCGTGAGAATGGGTAAATTAACAGTATTACAACGCTAAAGGGACAGTTTCTTTCAGTATTAAGTCAGTCTAATTTATTAAGCTTAACTCACTTTCAAGGAAAATATTTTTGAAGGGAGTAATGAGTGATATAAAATATAAGTTTCCATCAAAGAGCAAATGTAATTGTTCAGTATAAGGAGAAAAGAAAGAAGCAATATGAGCAGTTTTAATGGCACTGACATTGAATCAAACCTGAGCTTGGCAAACCTTGGAAAAATACAACTCTATAATAATAAATATTTAAATTGTATTATCCATTGGAAATCAGCCTCTCTTGTACTGTGCATGTCTCAGATGTTTTGTCACTTCTATATGCTTGTTGCTCTACATAAACAGTTCCAAGACAGAATTTACTCCTGATTTTTCTCTCTGCCCCTTGTACAGATGAGACTTTGCTTCCAGGTGGCAGATCCGGGAGAAAGGAAACCATTCTCACCACTTTCCAGGTGTTCAAATAGCTGAAATCCTCATTTATTACTCTACTCCGAAGTGAGATTTCTAACGAGAGGAAAATATGAATTCACCACAGAAAAATCATCTTGTGCTCTCACAGCAGCTTTTCTCAGGATGAAATTCTGGCCACATGGAAGTAAAGACAAAGCTGCCTTTAAGTTCAGCACAGCCAAAATTCCAGCCTTTATAGCTAAAACTGAATCTTTAAAGCAGAATAAGCCCAGACCTGGGCTTATGAAAAGCTCATTATTGTTATTTAGGTTTACTGCTTATAGCTTAGTAATTTCTTCAATGTATGCTTATTCAAAACCTGAAATTTCTAAATAATGGCCTACTTATCCTTTATGTTTATTTATATAAACACATATCATTTTCTATTTAAAGATAGAACTTATTTTTCCAGTAATGCTTCCTCCTCTATCTTTTCTTGTGAAAATTACTATCCAGTAAAGAGAAAAGGGAAACAATTTATTCTGAAAATAACTTCCATCTTTCAACAGAAAATGTAAATTGATTTGATGCTTCACCTGGAGTAAAGTCAGAAATCTCAAATCATGACATATGGGAAAGCACCTCCAACACTGCTGGGAGCACCCATTCTCACATGACAAATCTGCATAAGGGGCTTTGAAGGAGAGCAAACACGTCTAAATCAGGGAAATCACAGCTCCTGACCTCAAAGAAGGCGCACAGCTCCGTAAACTCAATAACCCCTACAGATATCCTCTGCTCTCAGGGAAAACCTGGGTCTCCTGGAGACATCCATGGGCTCCTGGGTTAATTTCTCACTCAAGTCCAAGGGCAGAGCAAGCCCCAAGCAAGAGAAGCAGCTCAGTCTGTGTGAAACAGAGAGTTTGGAGTGGCCAGGCTCTTAAAAATGGCATGGTCCTAGTGTGGCAAACAGGAAACCTGGGGTTTTTTTGAGTGGATAATCAGATATATGGAATCATAGAATGGTTCAGGTAGGAAGGATCTCAAAACTCATCTTTACAACCCCCTCTGCCATGGGCAGAAATAGCTTCCACTAGACCAGAAGCCACATTCAACCTGGCCATCAATACACTCCACACTTGGTAGTAACAACTTCCCTCTATGTTTTGCATTTGAACCATTCCTCATCCAAAAATTCCACAGCAGGAGATGAACAGCACGCAGACCTTTCAATGTTCAGACTCATTTTCAATGTATACACGAGCCAAGGCCAGCAGTACATGTCATGGTTTGCCAAGGCACTGCTGTTTCCAGAGGAATTACACACCCCATGATTTAATTACAATAATTTCATCTGCTCCAGCCATGGGCTGCAGCTCTGCACTGTCCAGGGGGACGGTGACCACAGGACTGGGGTCACTGCAGCTGAGGGCACTGTGCACATGGGTTCCTGTTTGCTGGGTTGGACCACGCAGCCCTTAAGGCACCTACCTGTGACCATATAATTATATATTTTGTTCAAGGGCATAGTTATTCATTCTGGGCCAAAACTCACATCTCTCTCTGCCATGAAAGCCACAGCAGCATGGCAAGGTGCATGGTTAAAATTTCCTGAATTCTTATAAGCTGAATCCACATAAAGCCAAATCTGACAACCCTGCAGTGAAAACCTCATCTTTGTCATTTTACTTCAAGTGGGAATCTTGAAGATAAAAAGGCACCATTTTCTAATTTCCTCATGAATAAAAAATGTGGTATGTAGAACTTTTGGCTTTAGGTTTTTTAAAATTATATTATTATTTTTTAATCTTTTTTAAAAAATCAATCCTACATAAATATATAAACTGTTATGAGTACATAAACCTATAATAAGAACAAATCTTCAAAATAGAACAGTGGAATTATAAATGTTTCCATGCTTTGAGTCTGTACTCATTAAATTATCACAGTCCTAATTTTCCTTTGAAGGTATACTGGCCTCTGCTAAGGCAACAGCCAGGGTCAAATGCAATTCTACAAATTATTATCTTTCTTTAATCATGTCACCTTAAACACATTAAAACTCCAATCAGAAATGTTTTTCTCAAATACCACCCTTATAAATACAGAAAATATCCACAAAAAAAACCCCAAACACAACAACAAATAACAACAACCAAAAAAACCCAATCTACCAAACAAAGAATATAAAAAAATTAAAAAGGGCAAGGAATTTGCCTAAAGCAGCCAAAGTAAAAACTGAGTGAAGGACTCAGGGTTGGAACTGCGGGCAGGCACTTTAATTTGAAGACAGTGTCAAACATGTAGAGAATCCAGGATTCCACCCACAGGAGAATATTAAAATGTTTCCCTTAATTATTATTATCCTTGTCTGTATTGTGGTTTAAAATCCACATAGGGAGTGCCATAGCTTGTTAGCTGGCTTTAATAGTTGCATTAATAAATCCTATAAACTAATTGTGTAGTGACTAAGTTAATTACATTCAAATGAGATAATATATTTCTCTAGAAATATGATAAAGAATTTATAAAAAGATATGCTCCTGTCTGTGAGTCCAAAAATAATAACCAGCCAGCAACCCAAATACCCAAATCCAGCTGTAATATGTGATTAAATTGATGGCTGTGTGCATAAGCAAACTGCAAAAATGGCAAGAGATCACAAGAAAGTATTAAACTGAATTATTTACCCAATACAATAACGAATGAAAGCAGTGCACTGAGCTTTCCTCACGTCCAGCAGTTTAGCTTCCAGACAAAGGTGGGAACCTGATCCTAAGCCCCTGTTATTTTTTTTAACGAGCGAGGACAAAGTATATGACACTGTAATAAGAACCCCTTTTTCCATTTGTCTGATAAGCAGACCATGAACTCCAGCTCCCATCAAACACGGATGAGAGTTGGTGTGCTGAGCAAAAAAGCCTTTTCAGAGTTGAAGTAACTTATGGGTCCTGTCCTGCCCTACAGGTGCCTGCTGGCCCTGGGGGCTCCTTCTCTGCTGGGTGCATTATTTCTGTCAGACAGCAAGTCCCAAGCACTGGTGCTCTCCCAGATGAAAGTTTTGGGTTACTTCGGGCCAGTAGTCATGTTAAAAGACCTCAGCTAACAAGCCAACACCAGGCAAAGGAACAGAGCAATTCCAAGACACAAGTGTGTTTTACCTCCTCTTAATTAAATTAAATCACCTTGCCCTAAATTTAATGGAGAAGCTGGTCCTGGCAGAGCTGCTGTCACCAAAGCCTCACTCCAAGGCAGTGTCAGGCTGTTCTGAGCAGGAAGGCAAGACAGTGGCCCCTTGCTCAGCCCAGCATCTGTAAGAAGAGTTGGAGTGACCTGAGAGCTCAGACCCAGGGTGAAACTGCATGTGCTTGCTGCAGATGGGCTGAGTCTGTCAGCCAGACACTCAGCATGGCCAGAACACCAGATTTAAAAGCACAAGCATAACAACAACTGGGCTGATGGAAAAAGAAAGCAGAAGTTAAGCTTCTAAATGCACCATTCAGCTCATAAATTGTTGATTTCAAGACTGCAGAGTATCAAATTAATAAGAGCAAGCTGGGGTTTAGCATTGAGAAAATCAGATATTCCATTTAAGCACCTGGCTACAGATTTAGGAGACAGATTTTGGCTTCTATTTTTGAAAAATATTGACTGAGAAGACTTTCATGTCATGCTCTACTTGCACAGGAGTATTCATAAAATAAATGCCAGAATTCAAGGTTTTAAGCTTTGTTCTCCAATACTGAGCTAAGGACACCAATAGATACGAGAGACAGATGGAGCAGCAACTGAGGTGGTTGCAATTTTATGGAACATGGGCCACCTTGCCCCATTTTCTGATAGTGACAACAGCAGTTGAGGCCCTCAGGCAGCATTAACCCCTCTGCCACTCTCCCCCATGTGTTGTCCAAAGCCAGGTTGGATGGGGCTCAGAACAACCTGGTCTCATGGAAGGAGTCCATGGCAGAGGAGTTGGAGCTGGATGATCTTTAAGGTCCTTCCAATCTAAACCATTCTATGAAGGCAATTGCTCATTAGCCTTCCCTTTTTTTGAATATGCAGGAAACCAATTTTCAATAAAAAGTAATCACCAAAACAAATCACTCTGCTATCTGAGTGTAAGCAAAGCCAGCCTCAAAGCACACATCTGGTAAATTGAGTTTGAGTTCAAACACCTGAGTGGATAAAACCCCAGAAAAAAATGCATGAAATTAAATTCTGACAAACCTCTTACTCTAGCAGTATGAATGGGGTTGCTATAATGATAGAAAACTATTGATTGCCATCTACTGTCTCGTTCAATTGATCAGGTCCTGCTAATCTCAGATAACACTCGTGTCATTAGAAGCCAGTATTGTGCTCTGGTGGCTATGACTGATTGCTGTGCTATCACAGCTTTGATCGTCTGATAGTACAAGTGTTGGGGAGCTTGGCTATTGATTTGTAGATAAAAATGTTCCAGTACCTTGAGACCTGTCAGTGAAATTCCTTGGATGCAAAATAGCATTGTACTTTCATGGTAGGTCATTTGCTAATTAAGTTAATTTGCAAAGAACTTTTTTGGGGAAGAGCTGTTGCACACATGTACCGGGCAGGTGGCGAAAGGTACTGAAAGACCAGGTCAACAGGATCCACCTGAGCTAACAGACCCTTGAACAGACCTGCACATTTCTAATTTTAAGGTTAAATTTATTCTTAAGCGATCAGGGTATGAAAATCACTGAAAAATTTGGGCTAATGATGCAGGTGCTTCTCAAGAAGAGACAGCAGTAAGGTCAGATCTCTGTGGCTTCCATAAAGCAGCTGTACAGTGCTGAACAGGAATGGAATCACAGAATGGTTTGGGTTGGAAGGCACCTTGAAGGTCATCCAGTTCCAACCCCCTGCCATGGGCAGGGACACCTTCCACTGTCCCAGGCTGCTCCAAATCCCATCCAGCCTGGCTTTGAACACTCCCAGGGATGGGGCAGCCACAGCTTCTCTGGGCACCCTGTGCCAGGGCCTCACCACTCCCACATGGAATCATTTCTTCCCAATATCTAATCTAGTCTTCCTTTCAAGCCCTTCTGCATCTGATCCCACATGGGACCCCACTGTTTATCAGTAGTCATTTCACCAAAAAGTGCTATCCAATCTACATCCCAAATCCCGTAAATCAAATTGTTTGCTTCGTCAAGTTCTGTTAGCTTTTCTTAAAAACAATTCTCTGAAGACCCCAGTGTTCATCTAATTACACTGCTCATTCATCTCTAGCACTAAAGATGACTAAATTAGGTCTTATTAGTTGGTACATTTTAATTTGGCTTTTCATAGGGTGATTGGCACATTGGAATTAACGGCACTGCCTGGGATACATTTAATCCAGCTGTTGTTCTACATGGTCGTAAGGCACGAGATCAGCTGCTGGGACTGAGTCTCCCAACAGAAGCCTTGAGTCAGTACTGCAAAGCCAAGTGTCCATTTTGGGTGTGACCTTTTCCTTTACATTGCAGTTATAACACAAAATAGGATTATTTCTGTCTTCTAATGATAAATTTTGAATAGTTGCTGTGGATTAGATCCTTCTTCAGAAAAATCTAATTTTATTTTTTTTACTTAACCCATTTATATATTACTCCAGTGCTCCAGATTTTAAAATTCATATTCACAGATTAAAAGCCTGAGAATTCCCAACCTCACCACATTAACAAACTTTTATATTAAAGGAGACTTTTTCCAAGACCTTAAACCAATTTGAAGATAATCTTTTTTGTTCTGAGCAGCCAAACTAAAACACCCAATAAACAAGTTTCTAGAGCATGAAAATATATTTCAACATCATTACTGCACTGGAGAATTTGCGGTTTTAAAAGAAGAGCTGGCATGTGTAGATGACCTTTGTCAGGGTGCCAAAAATGTCTTTTTGGAAAAATATACTTTTATGTTACGACATGGGTTTCTTTATGTGAAATATGCCCTTTATATACAATGAGATGTAAGAGCAGAGCCCACAGAGGAGGTCAAAGTGAAGGACTCCTGGTGACCTAAGAAAGGACGCTCCAGGAGAAGACATGTGCAGGGTTATTCCCTGTCCCTGGGCTTGGATGTCCCTCTCCCAGTGTGGATAAAATGAACTATTTTTAAACAGTGCATGCCAAAGCAAACGTCCTCTGCCTGAACTCCAAGCAAAGACCTGGCGAGTGGTGATGAAGCTTGGCTTTATTAAGGGCTGAGAGCATCTCCCTCTGCCCCGCCTTGAGCTATTGCTCCACAGAGCAGAACCATCTCCTGTCGTCCCACTTCAACAGGAGAAAATTTGGGTCATGCAGACCAGCTCTTGCTACTCCACTTAAATTGCAAAAATAAAGACAGCATAATTGTGTTTTGCTGTAGACACACTGTTTTTAGCTTTACCAGCTTGTGATTGCTCTTGAGCACAGGTTTGTTTTGAGAAAACACAATATGGCCAGGGTCTGGGAAAACTCAGCGGCATGCATTAGTTCCTGAATTTGTTGATTAGAACCCGTGAAAATTGATATTTCTAAGTAAATATGCCACACAAAAATATTTCTCGGTGACATGTAATTCATAGAAAACATGAGGTTTGGCACCACCTTTATAGAGTTTTTCTTAGAAAAATGAAGACCGCAAATCTTCACAAGGAGCGTGCTCAGTTTCCAATTACTTTCTAGTACTGTCCTGACCTTTCTTTTTAACACAATAATGTTTGCTTTTCACATTACTGCTGCTAAAAGGCTTGGCAGAGGTTTATGTTGTAATGACCAAGTGATCCCTATCAGCTTTGTCTGAGGTATTGTTCTGCATTTGGGTCAATTACAGTCAGTCATTCCTGATTACTGAGTGGCAATGCCTCTGATGTTCCTGACCTTTATTTTCACCTTGGGGCAGCACCTCTGAGTACAGGAGCAGGAGGTGGCTCATCCTGCAAGCTGACACTGTTTGCCTGTAAAATGGGCTCCATCAATAATCAGAGGATCATCCTACAGGATGAGATGCTGCTATTTAATTATCATAGAATCACAGAATCATTTAGGTTGGAAAAGCCCTCTGAGATCATCAAGTCCAACCATTAACCCAGCACTGCCAAGGCCACCACTAACCCTTGTCCCCAAGTGCCATATCTACACATCTTTTAAATACCTCTAGGAATGGTGACTCAGCCATTGCACTGGGCAGTCTGTTCTGTTGCTTGAAAACCTTTTCCATGAAGAAATTTTTCCTAATATCCAACCTAAACTTTCCCTGGCACAACCTGAGACCATTTCCTCTTGTCCTGTTGCTTGTGATCCCCATTCTCTTCCTTGCCCTCTGGTCTCCTCCTCTCCAGCCTGGCAACATTTAATCGTTTATTTAAGTTTAATAATATTTGTGCCTATTTTTATCTTTATTTGAGGTGAATTACTTCAGTTCCACTTCTTCCCCTCCTCTGGAGAGCACCTTTGCCATAAACAGGTGACTTTTGGACTCATGCTTTGTAAAAGTGTTCTCAGGATCCCAGAGGACATTTTGGGTGGTAAAACAAAAGTGATGCTTCAAACAGCAAAGCCTTCAAATACAGGAGGCTTCACCATTCTTTATTTCAAAGTCTCAAACCATTTAAACCAAAAGGAGCATTTAATTCAAAGACCCTATGGGGTATTTTTTTAATATTGCTAAAGTGGTCTGCTACCTTTAGCAATAAAAAAAAAAAAAAATCCAGAATATAAAGGCAGTTTAAAAACCCTATTCTGTTAGAAAAATCCACAAAAATAGCCTTAGCTGTGGGTTCCTGCTTTTACTGTAAAAAAGAGACATTCCCCTGCAGGTACCCCCCACTCCTTCTCTTACATGACCTTTGCAAAAGTTTAAAACAAATTATAAGGAATTGATAGCTAAAGGATACCTGTTTGCCTCTCTGAAGTTAAGAATATTGACTAAAACTAAAGGGTATGTTCTTTTCCCTTCCTTTCTGAAAAGATGGGAACAGAAAATTAGCTGTTGTGCTTCTGACAAATGCTTGCACCAAATTTATTCCTAGAACACATGTGGAATGAAATGTTACACAGTGCACAGAAACCTAAAGGGAAGATGCCAATTTCAGCTTAATTTAGGCAATTCCTTAAACTTCGAAGTCCAAGTCAAGAAGATGGATTAAATACCCATTGCTGGGTGACCAAAGCCACAACCCCCTGGTCAGAAAGATTATGACTTAATTCATGTAAGTTACAGCATCTACCAACGAGCAAGAGGCAAGAAACCCCTGTGAGAGATGAACACCAACAGATGGAGGGATGCTCTGCCTTCAGGTTGCATTTTCTTCAAAGAGGTACTGCCACATCCACTCGCTGACCCGAGTGCAAAATCCTGGACTTTTTCCTAAAAAAAAGGTGAGACTCGTGGCTCAGGACTGCTGCAAAAGGAGCAGATCAATGAAAACATTTCTGACAAAAGTGTCTGCACATCCAGCATGCATTTGTAAGGGAAGTTATATACCAAGGAACAGAAAAGCTTTGCTGTTTATTTCCAGTTAGTTGGGATTCACGCATGTTCCCTGTAAGAAGTCCTTTTCCATAAAGCCCTCCGAGTTTAACCTGGTGTGCTCTGTGATATTCCAGCTGTCAAACCAGATCTCCATCAACGTTTTCTTCTTTACTCTTGACCTGAGTTTCTCTAAGAACACTGCTTTAAATTAGGTCCCACGAGAAATATGACAGTAAATTCCCTGTTTCATGATGGTGATAGAAGTTGCCATTGTTTTCCCATCATTACAGTGATGTTTAAGGCACTGGAGGAGAGGGATCATTTGTTAGTTCTCTTGTTGTCTGCTTCCTGCTCACAAGAGCAAACATGGGTGGAAATTTATTGACACCCTTGACAAATAGCGAGGTGCTTTCTTTTGCAAGAGTTAATTTATCCTATTAGATAAGACATCATCACACATTTTGAATCTGACTCCAAGCCCAGGTGCACCGATTTTGTGCCACGGAGATATCACTTGCCTGTGCCACAGAGTAGAGAAGTGATGCTCAGGTTTTCTTTCATAGATGATACCCTTCTATATAATAATTCTGTGGACATGCCATTAGATTGTGTCATGGAGGAAGAAAATGAGGGAGGAGGAAGCTTTTGTTCCCTAATGCTGTATTTCAGTCATTTAATCTTATTGGTTTTGTGCAGTTAGGAATGAAAGATGTAACTTCAGGCTTTCTATTGCTCAGCATATATATGTACCAAGGCAGAAACGAGAGCAGAAAACCTACAAATCTGAGTAATGGGAGCAGGATCTACAGATTTCAGGCTCCTAAATATGCAGACAACTACTCAGAGAGGCCCAGGATTAATTCCAAATTTTTGTCTGTCCCTTTGGCCCAGACAGATCATTATTAAATGGAAATCTCTCCCTCCCTCTTTTCCCCATCCATTATTCTCAGCTGTAGGATTTTTCAAGCAAATACTTATATTTCCTTATATAGCTTCTTTTTACCATTATTTTCTACTCTGCCTATGGTCTATGATAGTCACTTGCTGAGTTTTGTGTTAACATATAGAAATACTGTATTGTGTCTTATGGAGCCTGGCACAAAGAGGAGGAAAACCTTGGATTCAACAGCAGGAATCCAGACCTGGTACAGGATGGTGGGCACCAACCTTTGATGAAGTAATTCTGACCATTTCTTCAATGCCCAAGACTCACCTTCTCTGTATACCCATGACCTGGGGTAATTTCACCCAGTCTGCAGACCCCTCACTCATACTGGGACACTTAACTCCTGGCTCTGTAACCATTCCCATCAAGCATAACGTACAAGCACAGCATTTTGCATCAATAAAATTCCCACTGAAGATCCAGTACCCCAGCAAGAGACACTTTGCAGAATTGATATAAATAATAACTGTGCCCAAAGCACTCTTTGGTCGACATTAACTAAGGCTACAGCAGGAGCTTGTCATGTCTGAACAAAAAGAATGTGCCTTTTTAGCCTAAAAATAGTCAGCACACAGACTCCAGCAAGAGCACACCACTTCAGTTTTACCACAAATAAACTTGTGTTAGTCAAAGCACTGCAATTAATACATCCAGCCGTCACAGTGATTTTTGTGCTGGCATCATTCATACATATTTTATACTAAACATTCATTTGTATGATGAGAAATGGACCTTTTTTAGCAGCAAAGATAAACTCTTGCTTATTCCAGCTATTTTGGCAAAGCTCTCCAGCACACACAGAAACACCTACAGCCAGGATTTCCATGTATCACAGGGTTTTGTACCAGCAGAGAAATGTCTTAAAAGACTGGATGCTAAGGCAAGATTCAGAACCATGCAGCCAGCAGGCAACATAATATTTTGTCAGTAATAAAGCTCACAATTCTGGTTTTGATACAAAACTCTTCCCAGTGGTTTTCTCCACTAGTATTTTGGGCATTAGGGATTGCCTTTTGCAAAGATATCACACTACATATAGCCAAATAAAATATATTCCTTTTTTTTTGAGGAGAGAAAGTGGCTTTGATCCCTTAAGCCGACCAATCCCACTAGTATAATAAATTTACCAGCATAAATAAGGCTTCATTAAAGCCAGGCAAGTTGCACTTTCTACAGACAGGGAATGAGATGTGAATAAGGTGAAGGTTTCTCCATCTAATAAACTGAAAATCATTTAAATTTTGAAGGGGTCAGTGGGACTTTACATTAGTTGCCCACTTTGCTTTTTGAGATCACGATTTCGACGCAGTGTTGACCACTGACTGAAAACAATTTGAACAACACGGGAGTGGGAGTGCTCCATGCAAGGCAAAGTAATAGCTTTGCCTTGTCATTATGCTGGAGCATTTATAGTCAAAGACAATGGCACTAATAGATTCATTCACTCATTCAGAAACAACCTCAGACCTTTCAAGCGTGCAATTAAAATCTCTGTCACTTTAAATGGAGCACAGAATTAGTGTTTTACTGTCTAGTCACCAAGGTATAGCACAACTTCTTTGACTGATTATGGCACTAAAATCTACAAAACAATCAGGATTCATGAATATTTTTGTGGCTGTTGAATAGATATCTGAATTAAATTACTTTGCAAACAGTGACAAAGTCATCCAAATAATAAGTGAAGGTACTTATTACTTGATCAAGAGTAAGAGGAAAAAAAAGTCAGGAACAGGAGACTGGAAGGACTGTCCTTCCAAGGGTCACTTTGTCCCCTAAGAAACCAATAACTGCATCATTTAGGACAAATATCATCTTAAATGACTTATCTCTTGTCCTGCAAGGGCTTCCCAGAACCATGCTACTCCCAGCTCCCATTAATTTACAGCTCATCTTACTCATTTGCCATCACCACAGTATCACCTTTTGGGTTAAGAAGTTCTTCCCTTGCTCTTGCTCCCTATCTGTCTAGAGCAACCTTCAAAGTTTTCATTTTCCTGGACCAAATAAGCTATGGATTTGGCTCATTGATTTTCATACTTTATGATACTGTCTCACACATAATTATCAAACTCTCTACACTTTGCTTTACATTTTTTGCAGTTTGAATCCATCTCTTTTGACTATAAGGGATCAGAGCTGTATTCAGACATTAATGCCTCTGTATAAATGGAGAAAATAATTCAGCTGTTCAATCTTACGGTACATTGGGTTTTTATGCAGCCATACTGTTTTAGTGGTTCATAATTACACTGTGATCAAACACCACGCCAGAATCTTTCTCCTCATTAGACATTTCTGGCTGATGAGTTTTTGCCTTATAGCACCGACCCAGCTGGAAGTTTCTAAGCTCGTAATTAACCTCACCCTTCCTTCCCTTTTGAGTTTCCTACATCTCCACAGAAAAGGTAAGCACATACATATACGCCTTGTGTACAGTGGTTTTTCAGACAGGGCAGGGTTGCCACTAGCAGCTTTATCACCCCTGGCACAGCCTCTCTCATGAGCCACTTACTCCAATTGCCTACCCACCCCAGTTTGCCTGTCTGAAGAAAATATCAGCTGGGGATTTCACCTTTCTTATTTTTCATTTTAATTTCAATTGAGTTATTCATGTCTCTTGGTTAAAGATTGTTTTCTCCAAGAAATCTACAAATGCAGTTGGGGAAAAGCACTTGTTCCTGTGGTTTCAAGGACTATTGGATAAGAAATTTGTGGGCTATTACATCAAGGAATAATTAGGCTTCACTATGCATTGGTGACATCTAGATGTTCCTATGACATTATCAACAAAGGTGTCTCCCCATCATGACATCATTATAACAATCATTAGTAAGTGTCTTATTCCCATTTCAAATATGCTTTTAATAAAGGCCTGTGAAGATTTTTTTTTTTTTCACCACAGCAATAGCAACAACCAGTTATCACTACAGAGTGAAAAAATGAATATTTACCATCTTATAGGTCACATTTCTTCCAGTAGCATTGACGTATTTAACCCAATTCTGCTGAGTACAGGGTGACAAAGGAATTTTGGTCACTGACTGGATCATGGTAACACCCAGGTCATTGAACGGTAGTCAGAAAAACAGAAGATAAATAGCCAGATGCATGCCCACAGGCACACAAAGACATCTTGCATTGAGCTCGGCACTTCAGAACATACATGATACTTACTGAATTAAATACAAGGAACACGGCACCACTGACAGCTTTTCTTAAATATTGTGAGTGAATTTACTGGGTTCAATTCAGGCAAATGCTTTCAAACACAAGGCATTTGCTCAAGCGGCAGAAAGGGAACAGAGGAATAAAACATGCCTTGATCTGCTCTTGGAGTAGTGCAGGAAGCCAACAATTTAGCCTGAAAAATACAGCTTTTTGTCAATAGAAAAACACACAAAACCGAAGGCTCCAGGTTAGCAAGTGGGGGTTTTTTTCTTTTCAAGGTAGGAAGGGAAGACTCAAACAGAAGATAATAATTTTGGCAGAAAAAAAAAAGTGAGGAAAGGCAGATTTTGTGCTTATGTTTGTATGCCTGTGATGATAAGCATGGGTGTGGGTGCGAATTGTTGAGCACACAAGTTGAACAACACATAGGGACACCATTCTTTCCATATTTCCAGTTCATGTTGTGGATGCAAAGAATTTCTTGTTCTCCATCTTCTGCACAGATTTGTGGGAAGCTGGAGACACAAGCCTTGACTTGGGGCAGGATGAACATCTGGGCTGGTCATGACAGCTTGGGCAGAGTCTTGCTTTCACCAAGACTGGCAAGGAAAACTCTTTGTGTAAAGGAAAGAAAACAAATGGAATTTCAGGAAAAGGCATGCCTCTGCAAATTGAATAGATGTATGTTAAATAAAGCCAGTTCAGGTACTGGTTTTAAATAACTTGCTTTTTTCTTAGCAGAAAACCAAACAAAAACAATACATGATACAAAGGAGGAACAAGAGTCCAAGAGACAGCAGACAACACAAAACTTGCTTGAGATGCTGACAAGTTCATAAACTATAAGATTTCTCTGAAGTCTTAATTTACAAAACACAAGGACCCCTGGCTGCTCCTACAACTAGCCTAACCAGGCACTTAGCAAGTTTAACAGGGAAGGATGGCAATTTTGACTTCTCTATATAAAAAAGCCTATCCAACATATTTTCTATTACTTATTTTAGAGCTACATACTCAGAAACACAAGTCAATTTTGGGGCCATCTTAACATCCCCAAGGCTTCAGCCCCTTACATCTCACACTGCCACCTGAACTGGGGTGTGACATCCTCTCACGTGGGAGCACTGGTATTGAAAAACCTGCCTTCCATTAACCAGGTACCCATAAATATGACATCAGTTCAAGGCAAAGCAGATATAACATCTTTCCACCTTTTCAGTACTATGGCTTTTTTCTTCCATGGCACAAGACAGAAAACAAGCACAGCTCATCTAGCAAAAGATGCCTTGAAGAATGGTAAAGGGCAACAACATGTTAACAGCCATACCTGCTCCCTGACATGAACAGCAAACCTTTCCTGTCCCTGCAGCATTTCTGAGTGCACTTAAACATATGGATCAGGGACGTTTTGGTAGCAGCTGAAATGCCTGTTAGGATCATTGCATCATTTATGAGTGCAACTGAGAATATTAGCTTATTAGCAGAGGGCCTTTCTCATCAGACAAGGCACTGTCAAAGCCAATCAGCCTGTACACATCTGTAGTAGAAAAAAAAAATCTCTCGGTAAACAGACCTAAAAGGTTTCCATGTGGTGTGGGCTTCTATTCTTTCAGCTCCAGGGAACAAAAAGGGAGAGAGAGATAAGACCCAAATGATTCTCCTCCATCAGTGATGTCCCCAAAGTCTCATAGGACATTGGCAAGGTGGCTTACCTATTATCAAGTAGTTGTTATTTGCACCAAATAAGGCAAATTTAAAAGTCAAATATTCTTTAAATTTCTCCTTCTGTCTCATTAACTTGAGTAGCCCCAAGCCTGAATGCCTGAGGTTATTTTGGCGTGGAAGGAGGAAGATGGAGCCTGTTGTGTAGTAAAATCTCAGTCCATTGGCAGCTGTATGATTAACTGATACCTGAACACTGCAAGACAGATACATCTGGTTTCTGTGAAAACATGCCAATATATTCATGGCCGGATTTACTTATAAATGAAAGTTAGCAGGGGTAGGGACATTACTTTCTGGTCTGCTTTGCACTGACCATAAAGGCTTCCTAATAGATGTCTGAAGCAGCTGAATATTACTGCAATATAAATAATAAATAATAATACATCATTTTAATGTAAACAGAGGCATTCCACATTGAAGTACCTTTTCAAGTGTGTTTAAGATACAGCACTATTATAGTTCACACTTGAGTACCCTACCCTTGAGGTAACAGAGACATAGATATGAGCTGTGACATTTAAATTAGCAAGAAACATCAAACATAAATAAAAAAGTCATCTTTAGTTGTTTCTGGAAGCTGATCACCCAGCAGCACTGGCTTTATGGTCTGGGTAAACTTATGTGATTTAGTGCAGAAAGACTGCAATAATTAACATGTTGATGCTTGTTCTCTAAGCTGCTTTCCTGAAACCATTTCCCATTCTGCTGAAATGGCTTCATAGAGAAAAATTGACCCAAACTTAGGTAAGTTCCTCTTTATAGGAGCTGCTGCATGCAGCAAAAGCATGTCCTTTTGCACAAATCTAGACAACACTGACAATTTTGTCACTCATGCTTGAAAGCTCAGATTTTTAGCTTGGAAAGACAAGGCCAAATAGGGCTGAAGGGAAACTCGTTATGCAGGGGTTTGATGGAGAGAGGTTGTGACCGCTGAACAATTAAGAGACATTTCTCTTTAAAGTTTCATTGGATTTTCTCTGGTGTTTGCTCTTGTGTCAAGTGCCATTATAGAAACGCTGGCTCCATTCCCAGGCATTTACACAGCCCTCAGGTTGCAGCTCAGAGCATCCCTCACCTGCCAGGACCTGCAGGCAGCCGGGGCCATCCCCACACCCCAAACACCCCACTGCCAGCCCTGGCGGCCACTCTTCGGTCACCCTTTGGTCACTCTGGGACCACGATGGCCTTGTCTAGTGAAAGGGAGAGCTAAAAGGAGAAAAAAAAGGAGCAAGACCCCAGCCCCTCACTAGGCAATGACATTATTTTTCACTGTGGAGAAGATCAGGCATCTTTACCTGTCTGCACCCACAGTCCCCACTGCCTGGGCAAATCCCTCTGATGACCAGCTTTGACTCTTCTGCTTTACTGATTGTTTGGGTTTTTTTTCTTTACTTATCCAGACCAATTTGTCTTTATTTCAATTGAAGCTTAACCTTTCTAGTCTTAGCAACATGAAGACTTTTCAGTTGGAAGGTCCCCTCCATGTGAAATATTCTACTCTATTCTATGACTGTGTTTGTCCAGGTTTTGTTCACAACAAAATTTTTTGTGCACAAAACCTGTCCTCTTGCCTTTCGGCTCATCCACTCCCCTCTGTGCAGAGCAGGCTACACTTGCAGGATAAATTCTAATGTTGGAATAAAATTTTCCACTTGTTTTTGAACCCACCCTCTAAACATTTGCTTATGGTAATGATATTTGAAACTGGCTCGCTACCTACAAGGTTTGTTGCTGCTATAAATGAAAACTGAATAAGCTTGACATGACTTCTTGTTAATCATCTTTCTTATTGTTATCCTCTATATGCTTACCAACACCCTGCTCAACTGGTCCTCTGCAGGCAGCAAGAGTCAACACAATAGGCTAAATAATATTGAACAGCAGCAGAAGTGATTGAAAGACATAGATATATTACACTTATCAATATATAAAAAATATCTCATACATGCATTACACTCATACGTGTGTAGTACCTGTGTACACTTAAGTCTAATAGAGGTGCCTCATGCTGTCTTGTCAGGTATTTGTGGTATTAAATTTAATTAAATGTACAGATCATGTCAGCCTAGGCCAGCTGGAAATGTCTTGTCTCTGGAACTGTGTGGTCCAGGCTGACTCTGTCAGCTCAACATACTCAACCTGCTAAAAGCCCTGTAGCTCATGTAGGAAATTCAACCTAGTGAACATATCCTTCTCAATCTCCTCTTCAATTCAAAACACGGATATAAACTGAAATGCTCAGCTGAGACGTTCATTAGTGCCAAAGCAATGTTGTGGACTTTTTTATTAAGACAAAGTAGAAGTCACAGAAACATTTCTAGGAAGTTGGCAGAGGTGACAACCCAGCCTTAGCCCCAGAAGTCAGTGCAAATCTCATCTCTGCTCCCAAGGGCCAGTGCTCGGGATGGATGGGCAGGGAAGAAACCAGACAGGCTTGTCCTGTTCTCTCTTCTGCAACATGGATTAGTTTACCGTGGCTCCAGGAACACTGCTCTGGAGACCAGCCCCAGCCGATTACACGTGAAAGAGGAGAACCAGGACGTGTTGGGAGACGTTCTCTGACTGGCTCAGCATCCTGTCTGTATCTCAGAGTGCTGCTGGTACTGCCCTCCCAAGCTGCCTGGGAAGCCTGGAAGGGCTCGTGGATGGTGACATTCATGACCAATCCTTAAGTCCCAGCTAAGCTCACAACTCCCACTGCCATAAAAACAATAAACACAAGGAAGCTGCAACTTTCTTTTTTTCCACTGCGTTAAGCAGGAACATTTTTCTTGCTGGTATCAGTTTGCAAGATTTCATTCAACTGCACTCCCTATGCATCATTTTAAAACTGCTGGTTAGAGATGCACACAACTTATCACTGTCAGCTGTGCATGCTTATAGCAACTGTGACATTTCCACAGATTTTAAAAAATTTGAGTCAGGACAAAATTTGGCAGCTCCACTAATAAACAATATTGTTTTTCTTTGAAAAGACACAATTCTAATCAACCTGTGGCAGTGTAGTGATTTTTGCATCCATTTGTCCTTGGCAAAAGCTGGGGTTTTTTTATAAGTAAATTTCATCAGCTTCACTGAGAAAATGAAGCTGTTTTTCAATATTCAGTGCTTCCTTTCTGACCACTTGCATTTTAGCTTTACAGTCTTTATGAAGAGAAAGAATTTATATTAATTAATAGGGGGGAAAAGTTGTGGGCTTTGCTCATGGTTAACTGTTTAGGAAAGGTCATCTTCTGACCTAGAAGAGTCTCTGCTCTCCTCTGCTGTGTTCCACTAAAACCTGGCCCAGAGGTGATGGTGTCCACTTCTTGCATGACAGGGTTTTGTTCCTGTTGTCTGTGAGATCTGGAGCTGACACAAGAAATTTGTATCAGAAGATCATCAGATAAAAGAAGTCATGTGAGACTCACTAAAGAAAAGGCAGGGGGAGGGAAGGATATGTCAGCAGGACACAGTGCTTCATAAGAGCCTGGACTTATCTTTATAGTGAATGTTATCTGTAAGATTGATAAATGTGCGACAGGCTGGAAAGGGGAGAGAGGACAAAGTCATTGTACTGAAAAACTAGGCCTGGCAACAATAAAAAAACCCTATAAAATAGTTAAAAACCTAATAGCTCACTAGAGCTTTTTGCCAGAGCGAGTCCTCTATGTCCAATAGCTCTCTAAAGGCATTAGAAAATGAAAGGAGTTTTAATGCAGCCCTACATTTCTTTTCTTTCTGGTTTTACAAGGGGCGATGTGGCAATCTAATTATACTGTGTTGTGAACTGGTATTATGTCCTGCAAGAAAAGGAAAGAAGCTTTTTTATCGTTCCATTATGCAATTGTTGCTACTTTTTACGCCCATTCCAGCTTTGGTGCTATAACTCAGTATTGTAGCCTACATTAATTTTTTTTTTCTTTTAACCGTTCCTTCTTTCACACTAATAAAATATGCTGTGCAAACAAAAGCACGTTACCCAGCCAGTGTATGAGAAAGGCCATTCCTTCATTTCTTGATTCCTCAAATAGCATGCAAGCCCCAGGGGAACCTGTAGCAAGGTGGTGGGGATGTTTTAGGGACATTTCTCCCTGTCCTAATGTTCAGAAAAACTAAAGGTAGTGTGACAATCACAGCAGTCTCCCCCTGAACCGAGCACACCAACAGCCCTAGGAACTGCCCAGCAAACACTGACAGATGAAGCAAGCCACCACGCAAATCCTATTCTTTTTATGTGAAACCCTCACCCTTTGTCCTTCTCAATTATGTATGGTCATGTTCTCACAATAGCTTCTGCTGTCGCTATGATTTAAAGATAAGGTTTATTTTAAAATATCATTCGTTTCCAGTGCCAACATAGCCAGTCTAATCAGATAAATAAGTGCACAGTTTTTGAGGATCCCCCCCACAAGATTTTTTTCTTCCTTCCCCAGGGCCTGCCACCTGAACCTCTTGCTAATCATTTCAAGGCTATTCAGAAGGTAGTCCCTGCATAATTTTTAGCTTAGCATAAAAAACTGCATAATTGTTATTCATTTGGCTTGGCAGTTATTACACACCGAAGTGACCTCTGCTTCTCCGTTAATTATAAATAGTTTTGTCTATTGGATAAATTGAAGTGAATTAGCTCAGTTTTAAGGTCTTATCAATAATTTAAATAGCCATTTCAAACAAATGAAATAGAAGAAAAAAACACACATTAAAAAAAACCACAACAAAAGAAAAGACCCAACCTTACACAGAAAAGGCCAACTTCCAAGTGTAAAGCACCAACAATTTGTTGATTTAGTAGTGAGGGCAGAATTCAATAATAAAGCTAAATGAGGCACAAGTTTTATTTTTCCATGCACGCAGACTGGAGCATTTGCTGTGGAGCAGAAAGAGCTGGGAGGTCTGGTCCCTGCCCAGCAAGGCAGGCCATTAGCCACAGCTGTCGGAGACATCTGCCCAAGCCCATTACCATCAACGCCGAGCCCCGTCCCCACAGCCTGCCCTGCACGCTCAGCTGCCACCCAGCAGCCAGGCTGCTGCCAGACCATGCTTAAAACAGGGCTCAGAAACGGCTTTGCTCTTAAGCAAGGTCATGCTTGGGTGAAATGCATGTGCAAGGCTGATGGTGTCATCGAGCCCTGAAGAAACGACGTCTCTTCGTTTCTGCTACGAAACATCAGCCAGAGTTTCCTTCTGGTATCTGGTAAGATAAGGTCTGGTCGTAAAAATACATACAGCTTAAGGTCAGGTTTCATTTTGTTCTGTAATTCACTTTAAGCCTCTGGAGAGGCCATGCAATGTGAAGACTTCACAGAGACAATTGCAGGAGGCTACAGCAAAGAGAAGGACCCAAGCACTGGTTTGTCTATGTAACTGTATTAGAGGCAAAAAGAAGGCTCTTTTCTTTACAAATAACGTGCAGAGGTGAGCAATGACAAGAGAGGATTTGCTGTAGCAGATAATACTGCTCACTTTATGAGCCCTACTGAAAGCTCCACCAATTTGTGTCCAACGTTGGGTATTACATGAAACAGTGGGTGGGAGCATCACCGACTTTCAGTCTTTGCCTTCAGCACTTCCCTATGGCACAGGGAGGTTTTTTCTTCCCCAACCCCCCAACACACCCAGGTTTTATGTCAATATTTAGTTTTGATTGGTTTAAATTGTTCAGACATTTTAATGAAAGCATAAGCCAGCAACACATGGACCTACCCAGCTGCCTTGGACAAGGGTATAAACCAAATATGACACAAACATGTCCAAGGTCAGTCCCACCACGGAATCACCACTAATTCACCACAGCCAACATCTCCGACTCTGAGGCTGAAATACATCAGAAGCACCCGCACTTATCAGTGCTGAGGATCCTCTCCTTCACCTCTGATAACCTCTGACCCTGGTCAGTGCTGGCAGAAGTGTGCTCTGTTCCCAAATCCCCCACTGTGTCATTCTGCAACAACTCTTCAGGATTTCCTGAAAGCCTGGAATATTTACTCACAGCTATAGCACTTTTCTTATCTCACAGACACAAAATGCTGAGGAAATCTGTGAAAGAAAGAAAGACAGCAGAAACACATAATGACTGGTGGTAATACCGCTGATTGCCTTCAATTTGTAAGCAGCAGGAAGTTATTGCTGGCCAGAAAATAACAGATTTCAGAACCTTGTACAAGTACTACATTTCTTTTCATATATACTTAATATATCTTTCACTCACAAAAATACCTTTTTCCTCCTAACATTTGTCATTCCCCCAATATATGAACGTAATTTTAAATGGAGTAAGAAATTAATTCCAAATGCAATAAAGCAGAGCTGTAATAGATACCTGTTTTCTATTTGGGGAAAAATTTTGCATAATACAATACTGCACATAAAGCAAACTTTGACTTCCAATACATAAGAGAGCCTTTCTCCTGTTGTATCAAAGAGGACAGTGGATGGAACCTTAAAAATTATAAACCCTTTCATTTTAAAAGTAAAGTAAAAGCAGAAACTACAAAAAGAAATATAAGTGTAAGATATTAAAGAATCAAGAAATACCTAAAATATTAGAGATGTAACAAAAAAAAGTATACTGAGGAAACTTGAGAGCATTTGCTCAATCATAATGAGGCTTGGGAAACAAGGAAGACTCCCCATGTGTCCCCAAGGAGCTGTCACAAGCCTCAGCAACTCAAACAACCAAGTCTATCAGAAGATAAAGACCTTCCAAATGTATTTGTTCTCCACATTTAATATTAATCAAAGAGCATTGTAAATTTCAAACATCACTCGAGTGTTCTAGCTGTAGGGGAAGAAACACTGGTTTGATAAAAGTAATGCAAAACAACATCCATAAAGGTGTAAACCAATAATAAAATGAAAAAGAGAAATCAGTTGATTAAACAAAGGATCTTTTGAAGCTGGGATTTGGTTTGCATCAGCATAGAAAGAGCTGGCCTGTTGGAAAAATCCAAAAAAGATAAAGGTTCTTGACCCCACATGGTGATCCTTGCATTTCTGTTAACTATTTATTTTGGTCCCAGAGTTTAGCAGCATCTTCCCAAACCACTGCCCACATCAAAGGCTGCCAGCTAATGGGCTGAGCTCAGGGCTGGGGCAATGTATTCCTAAGAATATTTTTAGGGAAAGAACTGGAGGCTAACCAAGCAGGCAGTGGCAGGATGGACCCTAAAGGTGGCAGAGATGCCCGAGCTGCGCTCAGAGCGCATCGAGTGGCCTTTGCTGACGGGGTCAGAACCCCCTGTGTCCCACACATGACCACCAGCACCTGCTCTGTGTGTGTGGAACGGGCTCAGCATGACCAAATCTCCAGCCCCAGCACCCACCAGGCTGCAGCAGCTGCTGCTCACAGCCCCAGTGACACGTCCTGAGCAGAGGTCCCAAAAAAGAAAAAGGGTTGGTGGTAGCACAGCTCCAGCACCACAACCTGCCCCTTCCTGCCACCACGGCTTTGCTGCTGGTGAGGATGTGCAACGCCTTCGTTTTCATTAAGTGTTGCTGTCTTCAGCTGTTTTCTGTTGATTCACAGCTTGACAAGGAAAATGGAATGTACCTCGTGTTGCAAACACTTCTCCATCACAATCATTTGAGGTAAATTGTCCTACTTCTAGGTACTGACATGACTGATCTCAGCTGCACTTACATCCTTGTTTGCCAGGGTTTGAAAACATTTAGTAATACTAAACCCAAATAAAAATACAATAGCTGCCAATTCTATCACTCTGAATGTATATTAGAACTAAGATCCAGCTGCAGAAGGATCTCTTAATTTGTTTCTAACCTTTTAATATTATTGTGACTGGTTTTTTGTTTTTTCATCAGAGCTTCAGAATTTGAGATTGCCCAAATCCAGAGTTTCCTGGTACTTACATTGGCATATAAGGTGTTAAACAGCATCAACACATGGGAAAAAAAACTTGGCTTGCCAGATTAAACACTTTGTGTAGGAATTTTGTGAATGGTTTTTGCTAGATAAGACCTTGTGGAAGTTATTCATAGATTACACTCCAGGTGAGTACATAAAGTATGCTGTACTGAGGTAACTCTAGCCAATTTTCCTAAGTGTTCTAAAGCACTTTGGGAACATGAGAGGCAGGAGGGCAGGATGGGTGGTGGTGGAGAGGTTTTTCTGTTAGTTTGGGGGGCTTTGATATTATTTGGGATTTTTTTCCCCCAAATCTACTCACTTGGCTACCTCACATACCTTAATATTTCTATGAAGACACACAGCATCCCACTTCCCACCTGGAAAGCAAGGGCCTGTCCCAGAGAGCCACGTGGGTGGAATTGCACTCCACCCAACTCTGGTTTATGGCAGGGTTTATGCTCACAGATATACCATGCACACTGAGAGGAACCTTTTGGACAAGGACAGTATAATTCATTTTGAGAAATATCTTCCTCCTGTTTAAGAGTTGGTATAAATTGAAATTCCTCAAGGGAACCAGGCATGATATTTTTCATTTTCTCAGAATCCATAAGGTTTGTTGTTAGATTTATTCCTTTATTATTATTGATTATATAAGGGCTGAGGATGGGGCTGAGCTAGAATCTAAACTCTCTTTTTTCTTTTTGTTTTTAAGTACAGGTTTCATGTCAGTGCTATTGATTTTCAAAACAAAAGGGGTACTGAAACTTGAATTTTTCAAACAAATTTTGAAGCCAAGAATGCATAGCTCATTCACCTGGGTAACACTTGAACCATAATTCTTTTTTATTCAACTCCACTGACTTTCTGTTTGGAATTCCAGTTTATCTCCCCGCTCCTGCTTGGTTAAACACCATCTAGTGCCACAGCCAAGAAGCACATCTTATATTAGCAGAAAAAAACCAAACCAAACAAAAAAAATCAAACACAAAACATAATACCCAGCCTTATTTCTGGGAATTCTGAAAAATTCTTAAATTAATCCTCAAAAAATCCTTAAATTTAACCCTTACAGTATCACACAGGTTCAAAACTGAAGCAGAAGATACTGCATGAGTGGGACAAAAATAAATACAAAGCAATATTATATGATAAAACTTTCATTTATTCATTCATTTTGCTTTTACTCTTCCCTGTGAGGGTGCTGAGGCCCTGGCACAGGGTGCCCAGAGAAGCTGTGGCTGCCCCATCCCTGGCAGTGTCCAAGGCCAGGTTGGATGGGGCTTGGAGCAGCCTGGGACAGTGGAAGGTGTCCTTGCCCAGGGCAGGGGGTTGGAACTGGATGCTCCATGGGGTGCCTTCCAATCCAAACTATTCTGTGATAATGTTGCAGGATGTTGCTTTGGGAGAGCTTACAAAAGGACACAAACACGGGAGATACAGAATTAAGGAAGTTCTCTCCCTTCCTTAGGCAGGGGGATAAAATGCAGCATGTTTAAAATCAGGTTTGTTCTCCCACTACATACAATCTTTTAATATTCCTTCTGCTTAATTCTAGAGATAAATCATCAATATCAACAGTCAATAGCTGGCACTACAAAAGATCAAAGACATCATTCTTGCTCAGGACAAGCCCTTGGGAGCTGTCGTGCCATCCCTGGCACACGGCTGCACATCGGGGTGTGCTTTACACAGCTTTTTTTTCTTTTTTACACAGCTTTGCACCTCTCCCACAACTGTGTGCAGGGTCCTGCTGATCCTGGGAGGAGCAGGAGCTGTGAGACAGCCACGGCTCTGCCCTCAGCACCCTCCTGGCTGAGCTCTCCATCACCGTGTGGCAGCAGGGCGGGCACAGGCTTTGCACGTCACCCATCACCCAAACAGCTCCGTCTTCCCCTGCTCGTGGCGTTTTAGCTCTTTCACCCCCGGGCAGTGACACACAGCTCCCACCTGCACCACTGCCCCTGCTGGGTCACACCCGGGGCTGAGCATCCCTAATCCCTGACAATCAGGACTGGATGTTAATCACCGTGAGTGCACTGATCTCACTGTAGTTTACAGCAGATGAGAACGTGGCCATAACATCTATTAAATTAAAGTATTTGGGAAACCTCTGTAGAGTGCACTAGAGCACACACAGACTCATCTGAGGTCAGCCAGATGCTGCAGCAGTTATGGCCTTCATTAAGTCAATGAATATTAATGACAAATTAACACAAACTTTAAACAAGAAGCAAATTTTCATTTCCAGACTCTTCTAATGAATTGTGTTGTATATATTTGCAAGGTAGCAGTGATCTGACAGGCAATATTTTTCAAATAATTCGTTCACCCCATTTCTAGCTATTTTTAACTTCCCAACAGCCAAGAGCCCATTGATTCCACCTTTAATTGCTGTTCACAGCCACATCTGCTCCTGATACTCAAACAGAAAAAATTAGTTAAATGCTACAAAGTGATTTGTCACTTACTTTTTAAACCATTAAACGACCACCTTTTCCTGCATCCAATTTTAAATAGTCCTACAACGGAGAGAAGGAAAAAAAACCAAGCAAAAACTGCCGGATTTGGAAAGTAAGGAATCAAATTCAGTCCAAATTCCTCTTCCTGCTCCTCGTGACTCCCATCAATCACTTTAAAATAATTGTACTGGGTTTCTAACCTGGAATTGTGTTGCTCAATAAAGCACAGACAAGTGAGTGCTGGTGGAGAGAGGGGACATTTAATACTTGGCATGAGCATCTGTACACCTCTCTATCCCCGTTTTCCTTGGAACAAATGCCGTTATAATTTCTTCAAAGAATCAATAATGTCCATTGCCAGAGCCCAGCACTGTTTGGGATGCAGATTGCATAGGGAGACCGAAAATTTATTGCATTGTAAACGTAGGCAGAAGGTGGTAGGTAAGCTGTGATTAAGGTTTTGCTGATAATAAAAAATAGGGGGAAATAAGCAGAGTCCACAGTCAGTAAATGCTGGTGCTGCTGCACAATCACCCCATTTTGCAGAGAAAACTGCAGCACTCGGCTCTTTTTCTGCACAATTAGCCTAAGGCAGGGTGGCTTGCATTTCCAGCTGCCCAAAATGCTGCCATCCCGTCTGCCCTCCCTCAACTCTTGACATCTCGGGACCCTACCCAAACTTCCACTCCCAGCATTTAGATCCTGCTCTCATTCTTTGAAAATTGCATCGTGCATTCTTTGCTCTTGCTAACTGCTTTTATCTGGGAAGCAAAACTTAAGACAGATCTTTACCATTACACAGCTGATGCATTTCTTTATTCCTCCTTGCATCAGACCTAGGAGTGCACAACCTGGTGGGGAGTGAGGTGTTCAATGGAAATGCAGAAAACCTTCCTGCAAGGGTTTATCTCAGGGACAGGCAGGAAGTTGGGGTATCCTTCATTCCCCCATCTGTCCCTCCACCTGCAGCAGCGAAGTTTTGTGCTGTGGCTGACTGTGTAAAAAGATAGAAAGCAAAACCCCAAACCTAATACCTATTTTCCTTTTCTTTCTCCTGCTTTTACAACTTCCTTGATTTTCAGATTTCTGTCCTTGTCCCAGGGTTGGGATTGCTCACTACTAATTATCCAATAAAAATAGAGTTGAAGTATTAAATCTATCCCTAGTTAACCCAATGTCTTTAATAATAAAAGAGATTTTGCACTAGGGATAAATACTGTATCTCATTTTCCCACTCTTACAAGTCTCCTGTCACTCCACACTTATTAATACTGCTACTAATATACTGTTCCCAGTCAGCCACTAAAATAGTTTGGTTATTCCTATTAATTCGCCAATAAAATGCAGCTTCACAGTGCAATAAAGAAGCTTTTGTTGCTTATGGGGTTTATTGGCAGCATCTATTTGTCCAATTTGTCAAGAGATTTGCCCTATTTTTCTCATGCTATTGCCAAATGAGCCTCTGGTATGGAATATGGTGAGAAAGCAGTATCTGATCCCATGCCAGGTGTCACTGGCTTCTCCAGTGGCTGATGGCACAGACAAGTGTCCCTCCCTTCAGGTTAAGGATGAGTGGAGGCTGCAACAACCTCCTCCCAGAAGGAAAAACAACTGCTTTGTGGTTAAAATTCAGAATGTATCATTTTCTGAGAGAGAAGAGCACCCTCCAGCAGTAGGAACTACCTGTGCTCTTAAGAGGTGGGAGATCCCAGAACTAGGAACAGACTTATATTCATGCCTCCGAGTCACAAACACATAATTTAGCTTCTAAATTAGCAATGTCATGCTAATTTATGAACTTCTCAGTCCACTCTATGGAAGAAAGAACTGGAGATGACACTTCCATTATAAATACAACCATGACAATTACCGATGGCCTTGTAATGGGTGTTTGAATTAGAAAAGTCCCCTGAAATTCCCCTGTACACCTCCCTGGACAAAGATGCAACACACGTCCCTATGACACACCCAAGTTTTACTAAAGAGACCAGTCAAAATGCTCCAGAAAAAGAAAAACAAGAAGGATGCTCAAAGTCTTTTCAACAACAAAGAATTATTAGGCAAGGAACTCAAATGGTCAATATAGGCAGGTCCAACTGCTCAGTCACTCACTCCATTTGGGCAGTATTACATCCACTGATGCTCCTCCCTTTCAGTTTGCTCATACTCCTTGTGACCCAGTGAGATTTGCTGGGACCCATCAGAAAAGGCAAAGGAACAGCAGCAGACAGAGCTGCCAGAGAACCCAGCACAGCGTGGGGAAGTTTGGGATCAAACACCACACAGCAAGAATTTAAAAAACAGGACAACTCAGCCCGTTAAGGAATTGGGCCAGGATTTTTAAACTGGATTATGTTACGGCTTTTGATTCTGAATCCTAAGGCGTAAGCAGCCAGAGTGACTGTGCAACACTGTCCTCTATTGGAAACAGCTCACCAGACCACCTGGAGCACTGCTAGGCATCCTCTGCCTCTGCTCATAGGAAAAACCCATCATTTGTTAGGGCTGAACATCTGCTGTGATTCTGCTGATGTTGTCTGTGAGGGCTTCCTCGGCATTATGCATTACCCCCAAGTTGTTCCAAAATATCATTGTGCTTTGACTTTGCTGTGTGTTTATTGGGTACTGGTAGCAGTAAAAAGGCTTTGCACAAGAGAGCCATTGAATTAACACAAGCAGATTTATTGTGCAGGCTTTATAATCTTTCTTGTGCACCAAGCTCAAAATCTCTAACACATTTATTAGGAGAAGGGATCCTGTCAGAAATGCTGCGAGGTGCCCCATAAATATCCCGGTGCCTCTGCAGAAGGGGAACCCAGTGCCCTTCTGCAAGGGGTGCCATTGGTAACTCCACCTACTTGCAGAGACAGGACCCAGGATAAGGCACCGTTTTTAGAGCTACCATCTCTGGAGACTCTGGGAATAAAAAAGCTGATTCACAGGTGCTGCAGAAAAAGGATGACAGCTCATGGTGTGCCAGGAGGAGGATAACAGGGCAGGGGCTGGCAGACACCTGCCTCTTGCACCATCCAGCCCTGCTCTGAAGATCTGGAAAATAAAACAGGGGTTGCTGCAGCATGGAAGAGGGGGGCTCCAAGGCAGAGCACAGGGGATCCAGTAGCACAAATGCTGCCCCATCTGCTGCCATCTCCCCCAGACCTGCACTTACTTCCCTCCCTCCTCCTCAAGGAAAGACATTTCCTGACTTCACTACATGGCTTGCCATCCTTCCCTCCATCTACTGCTTTTATAAAACCATATTTTTCTATTTTGAGTCTCTATTCAAGGTCTTTGTCTTTCTATCATAATAGAAGGAGATGGGGAATATTCTCAAACTCTGCCTGGTTTCCCTTTCTAATGGATGTGGTTTGGGCAGGCTGGAAGGGTCAGGCATTTGTCTGCTGAAACAGCCACAGCCCCTTTCCCAAAGGGCAAGTAGCCCAGTCAAAGTGGGCTGTGACACACAGGAAAAATAACATGACTTCTTTCAGGGTCTGATTTTACACAAAGGGACATCTTCCTGCTGATGCATGACCTGCATTCAGGTGATTTCTATCTGAGGGGGCAGATGCTGTGTGTCACCACTGCTCTGTCATCTCCTCCCTCTTGATGCCAGTGCTGGTGACACTGTCCTCAGCAAGACTGTCTACAGCAGGCAGAGTTCACACTGCTATTGTGAGGGGCCTTGCAGTCATTAGTCTCCAAAATTGCTTTCCATGGTGTACAAGAGACATAACAAATGGCTAATTTAATAAAATTGTGTTGGTTCATTCAGCCAGAGCAGCAAAGATAATAGCAGCTGATTCTGGAAAGAATTGGAAGTCACTTGGATGTCGTGAGTTCGAAGTTCTGGTAATGGGAACAGCAATTCCCAGGTTTCAGCTGGTCCCTGCTTCCTCCCCTCCATCTGCTGCGCTGATGTACTGTTGTGGAAGGAGGGGAAAACCACAGTGGAATGGCCCAGGAGGAGGCATTGTAGGTAAAGAACAGTTGCAATGGGGATATTAAACTCTGCAGAGGTGCCTACTATTAGATATTGCCCTGTGCTAACAGCATTAAGGGCTTCCACATAGAATCAGAGAATCCTTAAGGTTGGAAAAGACTTCTAAGATCACAGAGTCCAACCATTAACCTAGCAACACAAGGTCCACCACCAAGCCAGGTCCTGAAGAACCACATTTACATGTTTTTTGAACACTTCCAGGGGTGATGATTCCACAACTTCCATGGGCAGCCTGTCAATCCCAACAATCAGCAATTCAGGCGCCCTAAATCCAACCCTTCATTCTCTTCTCTCCCTGCTACAGAGGTGCCAGTCCTAAAGTTAAATGGGACAAACTCCCTGCTCCAGTCCAGCACCAGCTCTTCATTCCACCAGTGAAAGCTTTGCTGTCAGTGTTAATGAACACAAGAAAGAGCTCTAACTCGACATGGAGGATACAACCAGATATGGCACAGCAGGGACTGGAATTACTCTGGCTGTGGGAACGACACGGGTTGGAGAAGGGGCAGATCTGGCAGCAAAAAGCATGAGAAGGTCTGCCCTGCTTCAGACCAGGACACACACATGCAAATATATTGAATCAAAAAACACATTACACAAAGTGTGCCAGAGATAGAGCAGATTCAATTTTTCCATTGGACGTTACAGATTCATAATCATGATTGTCAACACTGCAATAGCAATCAAGGTTAGATCATCAGTTTCCACACTACCTTAAAGGTGAAATGAAATGTTAAAATAAGTAATTGAAAGGTCGCCTTCCACCTCTTTTTACCCAAGAATAAATCTGAGTAACTCAGAGATGCTCACTGCCGAATGAGCAAACAATTTGATCACATAATCTTGTGGATGCAAGATCTTTAATAGATTTTTAAACAGTCCTTACCCAGTGACCTTTAAACAATTTGTACTTATCATGTGTACATTCATTATTTCCTAAAAGGTTTTAATTTTGTAATTAACTTGGATGCACTACTTGCATTCAGCCTAGACTCAGAATGAAACTGAGTAGCACCGAAGGCAGTTTGGGGATGATGAACACCGGTTTTCTCACTCTATCAGTTTGGCTGTGTGAGAACAAAGAGTTTCCCCTGGTGCCCACAGCTGCCAAAACCTTCCCACCACCCGTGAGTGCCTCTGCAATGCCAGAGCACGGCCCAACCTGGCTGAACAATGCTTCCCCCCCAGCAGAACATACTCCCAGCTGTGCTGAAGGCATGAACCCTGGGCAAAACATCTGCACCACTGTCCTGGTGCCAGCAGGCAAAATATGTACCAGGAAAAACAAAAGTTTACAATGCCTGCCTTCCTGTGGCCCTGCTATGCATGGATTTTCTGGTGTTCGTTAGGTATCCCTCTTCCAGCCCACGGTTTCTTCTGACAAATTTTCCTGGGAGTTTTAAGCCCTCCATTTCACTGTCAGGATGCACTTGAAATGGGTTCAAAAGTCACAGGGGAAGCAGAAGCAGATGGGCAGATAGGAATCTGAATGTGGTTTTCTTAGCTCTCCCTTCCCTGGGGAATTTTTATAGGTCCAAAGACCATGAGGGTTTCCAGGACAGCCCATTTCAGCTGCTCAGGCACCGTTCCTGTGCCCTTTCCCAGAGAGAGTGTTCGAGTTAAACCAAGGATATGGGATGTCACAAAAACCCACTGCTCCTCCCTACAGAGGTTCCTTCCTGCTCCCCTTGGCCAGATCCCTGCATCAGGCTGGACTCCCTTCTCCTCCCTGAATCCCTCTCCCTTTCCTGACACCTTCCCCACCACATCAGGGGCCTTGGTAATTCCCTGGGGTGCTGTTGGGCAGAAGCCCCCGCTTCCTGAATGCTGTTTGTTTTTTAAAGAACTACAACATCCAAAACAAGAACAAGGAAGGCAGACAGGCAACATCCATCACTGCCAAGACCAGGAAAAGTCTTGCTGGAGCTGTGGGAAGCACCCACTGACCCCAGCAGCGTCCCTTTTATCACCTGATGATTTTGCAAGAAGGGGCTCTCATGCATTTGATAAGGGACACATAGAAACACAGCTTCCAAACAATGAAGGGGAAAAAACAGCCTAAAAAAAATCTGCTATGTTTGAATCCTTGCAACTTCTCAGTAAAAGAGTCTCAAGTTTCCCAGCTCCCCACCAAGCCCTCGGCAGCTGAACACCTGCACACTCCATCTGTCCCTACCTTCACAGATCACCTCCTGCTTCAATCACTTGCCACCAACCTGTCCCTCTCTGCTTCCTCCAAACTACTTGTCTCTCCAGACCAAATGGGACCAAAGCACTCCAGTCTGCACAGTCTGATTGCAGTCTGCTGCAGAGTGTAACCTTGGAAAAAAAAAAAAAAAGAACTTCCCAGCAAATGGCTTCTCCGTGTTCTTTGCGGGTTTTCCTATCTGTAAAAGCTTGTGCTGCAGTTTACTTGGCATTTAGGAGGCCTGGATAAAAACTAAAAGCACCAGTATCAGCAGAAGTTGGAGAGGGGAAGAGACACCACCAGTTGTGCCCCTGTAATTCAATGCTTATTAAAAAATACAAGGGTTTGGGAGGTCTAGACATGGAAAGGAAGAATTGGGCATAGATGGAAAATATAACCTTTGATGAGTGACAAGTGAGGTTATACAGATGAATACTAATGAGGCAGCTTTGAATAATTCATACCTGGGGTTCAAGGTAAAATGCTTTAACCTGTTACCTTGGTAGTTGCGCTGTCTTGCTGGCCTCAGGAATGTTATCTCAAAGAACAAGGTCTGAACATAACTCAGGTTTTAGATGTTAATTTGCCCAGATGTATTTTAAAAAAGAGGAACAAATATCACAGCTCACTCACAACTGTCTAAAAATTGCAGCTCAAGCACTGCAGGTAGGATGACTTTCCTCCAACCCCAACCTCCAGCCTTGCCCCGTGCCCACCAGTGCTTGCAGCAGCACAACTGCTCCTCCTTATGCTCCAGGGAAAGCTACAGAATTCTCACAAAGGTGAACAAATTGGAGGAGTTTTGATCACAAATCTCTATATCAAAAAGGAAAATACATTTCTTAAGAATGAGAATACATTTAAGGGAGAATACATTTCTCCCAGGGAGAACTCAGTTTTGAAACTGGGCGCAGTTTCAAAATTTAGGATAGAGTTTTATACTGCTTCATCTTCTGCCTTGCTGAGTCCTTCACTCATTCTAGATTTTGAAACAGACTCATACCTTTTGACAGAGTCCCAATTAACCAGTCCTCCGAGAGAAAGCCCTCTGTTCCTTCAGGAAGAAACCTGGACAACCACCAAAGTTATTTTTAACTATACTGTAACATGTAGGTACAAATTCCACTTTCATATATAGCGTTTCAAGTGATATAAAAAATGACAACAAGTGATATAAACTGGGAAGCAGCAGCCACTGAGGGCATCAGAAAAAACTCTCTCTCGCCAGGCAGGAGATAAATCCAACATTATAAATTAGCACCATAAATATTATACACATTTGCAGTGATTTATACACTTATTTTGTCTGAGCCAGGCATTTCTTGCTTTCTAAGGAGGGAGAAGGATAACCAAAGGATACCCATCCATCCCAGCTGCTGCTGCCTGGATCTGGAAATTTCTGCTCGCCTGTTACAATAATGCCAGAGAGCTCTCCAGGGGGGTTTTATCTGTAGATCACCACATGCTTATACAAATGTCAATAAATTGGAGGTTTGTCCTAAAGGCAAATTTGCCTCATTCAATCTGGTGTTTCAGTGCTTCAGCTGCACTTGTACATCAGAATTGTAATGCAGCTGCTGTATCAAGAAGCTGTAAAACCCAGACACCTTTGTCTACGGTTTCCTTCTTTTTATTCTTCCTTCCTCCCTTGCGAACTTCACATCACCTTTTATACTTTATCCCTGTGCTGCATAATCTCTATCTCTGCAGAATTGCTGGGCTCACCACAGTGCCTAATACCAAATATGAAATATTGCACTGTGCACCCATGCAAAAGGCCAATTTTCATTAATCAAATATTCAGAAGAGTCAGTGCTCTGTTATAATAAAAGCTCAGAAACCAGAGTGTGAGGAAAAACAGATAAGATGAAGTTTCACCACGTGACATGCTGAAAAAGTTCCCACCAGGAAAATCTCAGCATTTCATCCCAGAGCAGCCATCAACTGGCTCCTGGTGCTGGTGGATGTTTTGCCCCTCTATCACAAAGAGCAAGAGCAGCAAAACCTGTCTGTCTCCAGTAAATACATCCTCCCTGCTGGCATCAGGCCCTCCAGAATCCTGCTCAGGAGGTGCTGCAGTGCACCTGGAGGTGCCAGTGCACGGAGGGGATGGCCTGTCACAACCACTCACTGCAGAACAGCAGCTTCAAGGTGCAGGTAGAGATGCTTTTGCTTATGTAAACATGGTTTGATTCCACCTTGAGATGTAACAGCCAAGAGGGTGAGAAGTAGCTACAAACACCTTCAGAGTCACTGAACCCCATCAGGAGGGGATCTGGAATATCCCCCAGCTGCCAGCCTGGAGAAACTGAGTTGTGCCAAAAACAGCTTTTACATTAATTATTTATTCATTAAATATGTCCACACCCACCCAGGCTCCACGGGCTGCTCACAAGGACTGCCACCCCTCCACACCCTTACTGTCCACTTCCCAAAAAGAAGTCATTTCCCAAAACAAGTGATTTCCCAAACTGACGGGTCTAGCTGAATTCTAAATTTTAATTCTATTTTAAGCAGTACTGCAGAAAAGTGGACACTGAAAGATTATCTGACTGGGAGCTTGGCAATAGAAAACCATAAATCATGCTGGCAGGTATGTAGTTTCCTTGTGAGGTAGGGCTTGTGGGAGTAGCTGTTCACTAACAGAGGCACTCGTTGGAGTCCCAGCTCAGTGGGTGCTCAGTTGACTCCACTGCAGCATTTCCATCCTGGAATTACAGCCTTTTCCCAAGGGACACAGAGGCAGAGGTGAAGGTCTACCACTTCCAAAGGTCATTTGGGGACCCAGCAAAGGATTTGGGGTTTGGATCCCATGTGATAAAAAATACTGCTTTAACAATAATGAATATATAAAAGAGTAAATAAATAAATAAAGACAAAAGTAACAGGCAGCAATAATATAGAGAGTTTACTCGCTGTTAATTAAATCTGCAGCAAGCACAATGACAGGAAAACAATAGGAAATTAATTTATTGTCTATATAGCAAATGAAACTAATGGATGTTTGGGGCATTTTTGACAGCAAAGGGAAAAAAACCACATGAAGCAGGAAATTAGACTACTTTTCCAGATTCTACAAGGTCCAATTAGGCAGAACAATTAGCAAATCTTTCAACAGACAAAAATAGAAAAGCTTGTGGTCACACTGCTGGATTTCACCTCACACTCAGGTGTGCTAATGGAGTCTTATGCAGGATTTTGCCAGAGGTGTCAGCTCTATTCCCACCTGGAACAGACTGATGGAGCTCAGTGGAACTGGGACAATTTATTCTAGCTCAGCTTTAATGTTAGAAACAATGTTTGCTTTTGAATAGATCCCTCGTGGCAAAAGATAAGCTGGTTTCAAACTTTAAAAAAGATTCTACATCTCCTTCAGCTGTGAATCAAGAAGAGTGTACAGGAGAATTTTCATTAAAGCTACCGAAGCCTGTTTTAAAACAGGGAGAACCAAGACACCTAACTCTCAATTTAAGGACTTACTTCCTGAAATACTTTTCTTCCCAACAATCCATGGCTAAAATTCCACAAATCCAAGTGGGCAAAACTATAGAGGAGAGGGTAGTTTGCTTTAGAACCACTAAAATACTTGATTTGGGCTGTTCAGATTTAATCTAAAACACAAAATGCAAGCGGAAATATATCAATGCTGAAATATTTCACATATAAGCAGTGGCTGTGTTGGTCAAGTAAACTTGTAATTGCTAACTTTCCTAACTGTAAAAAAAAAGGAGCTAAGCACAAGTAGGTGTGGAAACATTTCAGGAAGGTGCTGGAAAAAATAGTTCTTTGCGTATTTTGCATATTAATACTGCTCTTACTGTTCTCTAGGCTCTCACATTTAATTGCAGTGGTTTCAACCACATCAGGATAATCAATCATTGCTTTAAAAATGTAATTAACTCCTACAAGAAACTATTCATGAAGGGAATTACGAAATTTACTGTCTGAGGCTAAACTTGGGGTTACTTATAGATTTTTTTTTCTACTTACAGAGCTTTTCCAGTATTGGCACATTATCTTCTAGCTCTGCAAGCATTGCTCAGGTTATCTGGCTGCTGAGGATGGGGACAGCCACACCTTAGAAGGAAGCAGAAGGACATTTTGTGGAGTTTTTTGGTCTTTTTTAGGGTTGGGTGGGGTTTTCCTTTGGGAGACAGAGTAAGGTGAAGGCAAATTGTCTTTGTGCTCTGGAGCTCTCAAGTACTTTTACAGTATATATTCT
>VZRO01000500.1:479820-573474 GCA_013397915.1 Daphoenositta chrysoptera
TCAGAAAAGTCATAAATAAACACATAAATCATCACAAGAAGTTCTTCTCCACCAGACAACATCCTAGTCAGCTTCCATTATGCGCTTACGTACAATTTAAATGGGAGTTAAAAGATAAATATTCACCAGTTATTTGATTTTATTGAAGAGGCCTTGAAAACACCCTTGACACACACTTTGAACAAGACTGTTGCTTTGCAGCTGCCTGAACTGTGGCATTTACCACACAAATAACAATAAAAGCAAGGGAGAGAACCAGCAAAGGGACAGCAAATAAACATTTCTGCTCTTCAGCTTTCTCTGAACCAGAGACAGACAAGGCATTAAAGAAAAGAAAATTCAAAATAACTTTGCCTGAAAGAGTTTCTGTCCAAGCAGCAGCTCACTGGGAGCTTTCCTTGCTCTCATTTGCAGGCACAGCCTGGCATGGTGTTGACCCCAGTGAGGATGATGCCCATGAGGTATTTCAGGCAAAGAGCAGCATCTCCCCAAAAGAGGGATGAAAAAAATCTCCCAACAGGGAGAGGATCCTTCTCCAAAAACACCCCAGCTCACCGATTTCCCTGTTAGCTCCTGAACACAGAGCCTGTGTAGTCACACAGAGGTTTTAACAGATGGAGCAACCAGCTGGAGGCTGGATACTACTTTCCCTATAGCTGGACACATACAGACCTCTATTAAGTTTTAAATTTTAATCAGAGAATGTCAAGTTCAAAATTACACTTAAGCCTCTGATTCTAAGGTTTGGGTAATGAAATATATTATCAGTAATAAATGCCCTTTATTTGAAGGAGAGGGAGCATGATTCCTGTTTTACAAAGCAGGCACATAGGGCAAGTCTTTTCCGTTCTACCCTTGTTAAACATGGCAATTTCATGTGAAATACTTGAAGTAGACTATCACATTGCCAGGCCAACTCAATGATTGTCAAAAATAAAATATTAAAAAAATTAATAGCTAAAAGCTGCCATACCTGAGGCTTTTATATGCAAAACCTCAACAATATCAAGTGTAACTCAAACCAGCATTTCTGCTGCTCACAAGTCTTTCCTGTAAATGCTCATGAGCTCTCAAATAATAATATGATATAATATCTCATAAAATAATGTCTCGTAGGACATAATATAGTAAGACCAGAGAAACACCATACTCAGACCCCCATCAGATCACCACCATCTCTCCTGTTCCTATAAGCCAATTAGCCTCCAATTACTGTGCCATAACTACAGATCCCCAGCTGTGGGAGCCCTGAAAGCAGAGAATATTTCCCTGCCTGTTTTGAAGGGTTCTACCCCCCTGGAAAACACTGTATTTCACCTTTATCCATGGAGAAAACTGCCAACTCTTTGGGAAGAACTAGAATCTACTTTAGTGAGAAGTAAATAATAGAGCATTATGTAAGATTGTCACAGGGTGAAAAATCTAAAGGTTTTGGGTTTAATAATGTAGTAAATAGATAAAAAGCAAAAACTCCAAGATGGAGGATTGTTGTTGTTTCTAGACCTTCTTCTTCTTCTAGTATGCCATATTCTGCAGTAGAAGTAGTCTAAAAGTTATTGGATGAAAAATTCCGCAGTTCCTGTATACGTGACTAAAGCATTTGTCTAACATTGGTAGAAAAGTGAAAATATCTTTCGTTTTAAGCTTTAATTGGCTGATTTACCTTTAAGAAGACTGTGTTATCTTGATAAGCAAGAATTCTCAGCATTCTACATTCATTTCTGCTGCACTTCTCTGTTGTGTGCTGTGTCTGGGTCACGCTAGTGACCTTACTTCTCTGATAAGACTTAATAAACTATTTTAAAGCAGAGAGTGCTGAAAGTTTCTTTAAAATCACTCCCCGATCAGGGGAAAACCTGGTTAAAGACACAGCTAAGTCAGGGGCTGGGGTCCACACCCAGCCACACCTGGCACAAGGGCAGGGGGCAGATCCTGAGCCCAACCCCTTTGTGTCCTGGGGCTGCAGCGGGACTGATGGGCAGATGGCGGTGAGACCAACACCTCTCCTGAGGTACTCACACAGCATCCCCACACTTTGGGGAGATGAGGATGGAGACTTCAAACCTGCTGTGCCCCTCTGGTCACAAGGGCTCCAGGAGTTTATAGCTTATTTTATAGGTATCATCAGCCACTGCTGCCCTAGGTAGGATTTCTCCATCCGTTTTTACTATGTATGATAATGGGATTTTAAGAATTCATTCTCAGACAATAATTTTCATATTTGTGAAAAACTATGGGACTGTCTGAACATATAAGCAGAGCAGGATATTAAAATTGTAATAACCCTCACTTCAGAAACTGCCGATATTTGAAACACCCAGGAAAGGAATGTGCTTTCTCAGGGGCAGGGGGTCTGCAGCAAAGCTTCTGTGGCTGGTTTCAGCTCTGCTGGGAGAAGCTGCCCACCCAGGAGACGTGCTCTGCATTACGGAGTTCAAAGGTGCAGGACACAAAGTCCTCAAACATTTGCTTCTGTTATGGAGATTCTTTCCACACAGCAATGCTGAGATCCAACCTGATCATGACAGCCCTAACTCCACTTGAAAATCTAGGATTTTTTTTTTTTTTTATATACTTCTTTTTTTCTTTAAGAGTGAAATCTGTAAAACAGAAGATATCAGGCTCAGATTTGCAGAATACAGTCACTTCTGCTGTAATCTTTACTTCTTTCCTGCCATAACTAGAGAGGGACCCAAGATGAGGAGCTTTCACTTGAATTATTCCTTGCAGCTCAGCAGAGGGGGATCCAGCCTGGATCCATCCTGGCACTGACCTGCTGCAGGCTGACCCAAGCCATGGAGCACCACCACACACAGGCATCAAAGCAAGGGGCTGGAGGGAAAAGGGAATATCTGTATCAGCTGTCCATGTGCAGATCCAGCATTTTTAACACAGGAAGAAACAAAGGGGAAAGAATCTTTAGCGTTATTAAACACAACTTCCCACCTCCCACAGAAGGGTGAACTTCAGTGCCTGCTGTGATGCAGAGCAGGTACAGCCCCAGGCCCCTGATCTTGGCACAGGACTAATCTGAGATAAGGATTAACCCAAAGGAGTAATTAGAGTCCACAGGCCCTCGACTGCTACCAGGGCACAATCTGAGTGACCAGAGGACTGCATCAATAGCAAAGTCTGCAGTCTTTTGAGAAGTTACCCAGAGTCAGGTAAGTCCCACATTTTGGCACCCTTGATGTAAATAAAGATAAACACTTTTGGATTTCCACTTCTGAGCTCAAATAGCCCTGACAACCTAAGAAAATGACAAAAAAATGCCAAGTGTGTCTATTGCTGACAGAGTCATCACCTCAGACCCTAAGTAAACTTTTCCAAGAGGTTCCAGCTATTCAAAAGGGACAAGGGCCTGGAGCGACAGGACAAGAGGGGATAGCGTCAAACTGATAAAAGGAGGGTTATACTAGATGTTAGGAAGAAATTCTGCCCTGTGAGGGTGGTGATCATGGGCACAGGTTGCCCAGAGAAGCTGTGGCTGCCCCATCCCAGAAGTGTTCAAGGACAAGTTGGATGCAGCCTGGAGAAACCTGCTCTAGTGGACCCATGGCAGGGAGGTTTGACTGAGATGATTTTTAAGGTTCCTTCCAACCCAGACAATTCTATGTTTCCATGATTAGGAATGTGAGAAACAATGCTGTGGCCATTGCACAAACAGGCAGAGCTTTCATGAACAAAAAACATTGTCCCTCTCTACACATGGTAATATCTGCTAGAGAGGATTAGAAAACCCTGTGGAGACAAAATAAACTGCCCCAAATCCCCCTCTGAGCCCTGACACAGCCCTATCATACCCTGCCAAGGCCTTTCAGCCCGTTTTCTTCAGGATTTGACAAAAGCACAACAGAGATGTGTCCAACAGACCACGTGCTCTGGTAATAAACTTATCAGCCATGAAACAATCAAGGGATATTTTGTACAACACAAATGAGGTTGTGGTTTTATTACACAGATAAACAGATTGAGATAGGATCCACCTCAATACTTATTTATAGTTTTGTCATAAAAGTTAGCAATGAATACTGTTCTAAATTTACATGGTCTGTCTTCCAGTTTATCAGTGAAAGGCAGGATGCAATTTCTAATTACTCATATATTACATTTATTGCTAATAAAACAGATTTATTCTTTTTTTATTTTCTCAAGGCACTTAGTGAAGGCTTTGATGATTGAGAGCACTGTTTTCAACAAAACTTGCCATTTCACTTCAAAATACACATTCCTCATATCTCAAAAATTTTATTAAAAAAAAAAAAACAAAACAAGCAAACCAAAAACAAACGGAGGAAAGAGCAATGAGGTTAAGCTGTCGACTCTCCCTATCCTCCACACCATTTAACAAGAAGACAGACAGACTTGGGTCACTTCACCTTTTGGCAGCTCGTTTCTTCTCCCTGTTCTGTCAGCAATACTCCTCCCTCCAGCACTCCAGCCTAGGGCAGGACAAGGTTTATTTAAGCACAGCACATGTGCCAGTCTGCCTTCCTATTCATCACACTCTGGCATGAAGTCTCCTGATAGTTTTTTGTTCATTTGTCCACAGACTCAAAAAAAAACTTGGAAAGCCTGAAAGGGAGCTTGGGAAAGGTTAATTGGTTTCGTTGACCATCTGTTTGTGCTGTGAATAAATGCTGAGAATAATGTGTAACAAATGGCATCTACAAGGATTAAATAAATCAGTTCTGTGGATTAGAAATAACCTATGGACTGTGTTAATGGAGTAGGAATCTGTGTAACAAAATCAGCCCTACTGAGCTGTGGGGATTGTGACCTTTAGGGGATGGAGAAATGTGGATTCCCAGGAAGCCTGAGGTGAAATATGAAAATATAACTATTTGATGGCCCAGTAAAACTTGAGCAAACATCTGAAGGAGAACACATGGAGGACAGTGACTAATCCCACCTGATTCCAAAAAGTAGCAACAAGCCTGCAATCTCTTCTGGTTTTTTATTTTCTCTTTGTCCCACCCCATATTGAAGCAGTACTTTTAGGAACTTCTGTACTGAAAAAGTTAACATTTTTAGGTTTTAATTCTCTTTCCCATGCTTTTCTTCTCCTTCCTTTTTATTTCTAGAAGAGTTCAATGGCCCTCACTGAATGTGGCTCCATCCCACTGCAGACCATGATCCTTGGGAACCAGGATCACCCGGGTGTTTCTTGAAACAAACATCATGGGCTATCAAATCAGAGTTATTTGAATTACTGGACAACAGAAACTTTTCAGAAGTGTCTAAATAACAACTCAAACAGGTTCACACCTCCGTACAAACATAACAAAATATTTAGGAACAACTATTAAGTCCTTTGTTGAATTGTGGTTGTCTTTATCTGTAGATACAAAACTAAACAATAATGTATAGTCTCTATAATGTAGCTAAATCTCATATCTTAAATCCACTGAAAATTATGTAGATCAGTGCCAGAAAAGAGGAATACTTGATAAACAGATCAAGTTGCAAACAAACGTTGCAGCATTATCCAAATTGTAGAGAACAAAGATGTCTCTGATTGAAAGGCCATTTTTCACCATCTCTGAGATGCCTGAACTGTTTAAGCCAATTTTGCATCATCAGTACATTATGTTGTCTGTATAGAACCACTGGAAAGTGTCCCAAACCAGGAAAGCCACAGGGAAAGGAGCAACAGAAATTATTGTAACTTTCTCCCCTGAAATTCCCAGGCTGCTGGTGGCAGAAACAAGTCCACACTGCTTTGTGCATAGACCTTCTTGCCATGAGCAGCATCAACCCTTCCATCCTTAGAGCATCCTGCAGGTGTTATTTTAACAATACCACAAAACCATGCTTTGATTTTTGTTTAATTAGCAGAATAGGGACATGCACCACCAGCCCTTTAGACCTGCAGGCATGAGAACTGCTCAAGAATAGATCCCTTAAAGAAAATCCTCTGCAGCAAGAAGATCAGTTTAAATTTTGCCTCTAAAGCCTACTGAAGCCAAGACAAATTTCACACCAATATGAGTGGAAAGAAGGTCCAGACTCCAGTAGCTGTGCTCCAGGTTAGCTTTCTTCTGTACTAGTGAGTGCCACAAAAATCTCTTAGTAATAGAAGTATTAAAAATCCCTTCTATTCTAACCACACAATGATGCAGTAACAGCTGAAATCAGCCCCGCTGCACATGACACAAACATAACAAGAAGAAAATTAAGTGAAGTGGAATCTTTCTTCAGAGAACAGCTCCTCTTTTCTCTTGAGCTTCCTTGGGATTTACAGTTGATACGAATGGCTGCAGCCTTAGCATTAAAACGTATTCACATAGGAGGAATCTTATAAAATTAAGAGGAGAAAACAATTCAAATATATTAGAATAATCTCAAAGAAAACCAACCAGCAAAATTCCTATGGGGAAAAAGGAGAAATTTTATACCAGCAGGATTCATATTAGAGAGCTTTCAAGCCTATTATTTTAGATGAACTCCCATTGCTAATGCAGATAGAGAAAAAAAGCTCAACAGACATGGATATTCTGCCAGAGCCACAGATGAGTTACAATAGGCCTTAAAATACGCCCTCTTTCCTTGGAATAGACTCTGTTCCTGCACCTCAAACCTCTCTGAGACACAGCTTTGGGGTGGAGAGCTGGAGAGTCATGACTGCTCTCCTCTGAATTTCATTTTCAAAATCATAAATATCATTCAAAAGGAATAATATTTTTTATATAAATTAGGTAGAATGAGCCATAAAAATATAAGTTCCTCAGAAGACTTAGACAAGATCAAGCACAGGGGGAAATCAGTGTAATATCTTTTACAAAAATCACCCACGGTGGTGTAGGAGAAAGTGTAGGGCCTGTGTATCCTTGAGATGGAAAAGGCGATCTGTAACAGGGAGGAATGGGCCATCTATTTCAAATAAAAGAAATACTGAATTTTGGACCTTTCACAATCTTTTTATGGGATTAAAAAAAAAACCAATCTAATCTGAAAAATGTCTTAATAAGGTGCCTGGATTATGCCTTCAGAATGTATGTGTATATAGTAAGAGTAAAAACCAAAACAAAATGTTCTGTGGCTAGTGGTCCAAACTTGGTACGATGTGATTGTACAAGTTTGAGTAGGGCTACAAGGCACTGTGGGATGGGTTTCCTTACCAGGAAGGGTAGAAGAGCATTTGAAACACAACATCCATACAGGAACCAGGTGAGACAGTCTGGTACATTGATTCAGTTAAGCAGGTTTAGTTTAAAAAAATGTTTTGCTTGACATTTTCATGGAAAATTGCTGACCAGTCCTTGAAAACACTAACATGAAAAGATGAATTTAATAAAAGCACTTTACAAGTTCAAGTGACAAGCTTAGATCTCCCATACAACTGTATCAAGAAGCATTAGCTAGATATATGTCCAAATACACAGTGAACATGTTCTGAAAATAGACAATGATTGATGATTAATGATCAGTTTATTAGATGTGACAGTAGCTAATGTAGTGTCTCTCGCTCACGCACTGCTCAGAGCAGAATTCCACTGTAAACACCAGGGGAAATAACTGCACATTGCCTGGTTTCATGACTTTGCCCTTGAGAGCACTCCACTTGCAGGGCATCTCTCCAGCTTCACAGGACCCACCAGGGACCAACAGCCCATGGGAAATATTTCATCTTCCAGCCTGCTTCCATCATTTTTCCTATGGAATTGCCTACCCAGAGCCCAAGGGCAGCGCTTCTGACAAGCAGCCCCTGTGGGGTCAAGTGCACACTATTCACAGCTGAGAATCCTTATTTCCCAAAAGCACCACAATGAACCTCCCCTTGTTTCTGGGGGCTCATGATTAGCCAAACCCCCATGTCACCAGCTCCAGAGTAACCTTGTATGAGCACACAACCTTCAGCAAACCCAGAGATCAGTCACATCCTGCTCGTGCACAGAAACCTCTACTCCAACATGTCAGAAAGTTGAGATTTACTTATTCCTTGTGCCAGAATTATTGATCCCGGGAGTAGCTGTAACCTTTGGAAACAATATTTCTCAATAGCACTCAGCAGAGAGAGTGAATAGGATCTCAAAGGACCAGAAGCCTGAGAAATCCAGTGTGAATGTAGAGTCTATTTTTAAGTGTCTATAGAAATGCATTACCTTTAAAACTAACGACATCATTTTTTCCTGGCCTTCTCAATGAATCAATGGAGGCTTTGTCTATGGAAGCAGAGCTTGGCCCTGACTTCTGGTGTTTCAAGAGTCCCTTGAACCACCTACCTAAAGACCAGCTGTCCATTTTTAACACACTATAAGAGTAGTAAATGTATTTTAAACCCAGAAAGTTAAATTACATAATTCCACTATATATGCTGGGAAAACCTCTGGTTGTGCATGACACTCCACAGAGCCTGCTAAAAACACTGTCAGAGCAGATCCATGTTTGAGCTCCAATAAGAAGATAAAAAAAAAACCCATAACCAAAAACAATGTGATTTTTCTTATGAGTGACCTGAAAGAAAATAAACTCTGATAGAAAACACTGCAGCTTAGATCTCTTTAAAATGATTCCCAGGGACTTATTATTTATTTATGTTAAGAATAGAACAACTTAGAAGAAATATTGTGTTTGAATCAATAAGCTGTAACTCCCAAACCAAGATCATGTCTGATTATTCCATTTCAGGTAAACTGCTGGTGTGAATTATGAGAGGGGTCTAATCTATTGCACTTACCTGGAGAACTTAATCGTTGCATGTTAACAGAGCTAATGTTTGATGGGACCTCTCAAAGCAGCACATCTGCCTCGATTCTGCACTTGAGTTAACTCATTAACAGCCATCTCATCAACTGCTCTCTCCCTGCTTCTGGTGTTGCAGAATAATCCTTGCCAGAACCCCTAAATTAGTCAGGGGCCTCTTAATGTAAAGATTGACTGCCAGCCTTAATATTTGCACCAGATAATACAGCAAAACCTCCAAAGATCCCCATTTTTACACATTTCCTGTCTGATTTAATCTTATTTGTGCACTAGTTTAAACCTCTGCCCTCATGGAATTGGCTTTGCTGATATTTAAGGATGTGATGCAAGAAGCCTCAAGGCACATGGCCAACTCTTTAAAACTTATTTTTGGTCTGGCACGTTTAATCATCACCACACTTGTATTTATCCTAACCAGAATCAAGAGCATTACCTGCCACAAACTCACTGTCAGTCACCTACTCCACCTGCTTACCTACTTCTACAACCTCCTTGGCATACCCAGATCACCCTGAGCTATGGATGTGGGTTAATATCACCCAACCTCATCCTCCACTGATGACACAAAGCTGGGATAACTGCATCCATATAGGAATAGACCAAATTTCCCTATTCCCCTGTATGCCAATGAAAGTCAAAGGTCTTCTTTCCAGTTATGCTTTTTAATTACTCTTTTTCCCTGTCCTTTATCCTTTGGAAACATGGCCATTCAACCAGAAAATTGCATAGAAATTATCCACAAGGTTTGAATTAACAAACGGATGTTCACAGGGTTCAAACATGGAGTCCCAATGTCAGATATTGAAGCAAAAGGAAAAAAACCTGCTTCTGGAGCATGGAAATTGCCAGCCCAGCCCTTCACAGGAGGTAATTCTAAAAGTTCTCTTATGATATTAATTTCTTCCCTCTTTGTAATTACATAGCTCCTCTGCATTTCACCTACAATTTATCAAAGTTAAATAAAGATGTGTTTTGCATCTGGTGCCTATATACAGAACTGTTTTCCTGTCACTATCCTGTCATCTGAGTTATTTCAAAACAGAGCTTATACCACTAAGCCATTCCCTGTTGGCTCTACATATCCAAATCCAGCCTTTCTTCCCTGCCAAACCTGAACAAAGGAAGTTTAGAGCACTGTCCTGGTTTGAGACAAATTAAGGGAAATGCTCTGGAAGGAACATCTCCTCCAAAGAAGGCAGGTTTCAGCCACCCCTTCCCTGCAGGTTTGGGAAGAAGTTCTTCGGAGGAAAAGTGAAAAAACCCCTACTTATTTAGCAAGTAAAGTGCACGCAGGCACGGAAAAAAGAATAATGCTAAATAATGAAACCTCTGGCTGTGGGGAGAAGCTGGGTAGATTTCAGAGTCCCTCGCGGCTCTCTCCTCTCCAAGCTGGGGCTCAGCACGGGCCCCTCCAGGCCGCGGTGTGAGGCCTCCACTGATTTCTGCTCTGGCTGAACAGTCCAGAAGAGAGGAGAAGAAACCAAAACCCCAGGGCTCCGTGCTTTAGCTAACAAACAAGAAGGTAGCTAAAAAGCAAAAGCAATGTAACTTTCTTCCCCGCTGCAGAAGCGGAGCAGCAGGGCGGAAGAATTCAGGGAGCTGTCTCTGTGTTTGAACACAGCTCCAAAGGAATTCCACCAGCTTTCCCCCATCCTAAGGGTACAGAAAGGCACAGGATTCATGTCTGGCACAGGGCAGACAATAGGGAATACAGTATCATACAGTCACCCCAGGACAAGCACAAATGGTGCTTACCAGGTTCCTCATATTCATGAATTGAGGAATGTCTGACAGACTCCAGCATTCAAATCCACCAGGTAAAATCTCCTTTTAAAAAACTCTGAAGGACAATACCTTTTTGAAATTCCTTTCACAGAAAGTCTTGGGTTTTAGCCTGTTTGTATGGTGGCCTTTGGAGCAGACAATGCATGAGCTGGCTAACATTTTATTTAACAAAAGAAAACCTGATTCAGTCAGAACACCTGTCCACTTTGAATCCTCGCTGTTACAGATGTCAACTGCAATCTTGCCACCTGTGTGTGGCATCAGGTTCATTGCTTTTCTTTAGAATCCACTTCTTAAAATTATTTAAATCTCACCCCCTTTAATTCCTCTAAACCCAGGAAACAGCACTCGGGGTGGTAGCATTGGCTGTGAGCCCACAGCAATACTGTCTGTTTGTTCATTTCCTGGTCATAATTTTCCTTTACTCCTTTGCATTAGATGAACTCTGTTTGTACCTCACCTTATTGCCCCACATGATGTCCCTTTGGTCAGATGCTACAAACAACCTGCCTTTGGTAACCTGTGAAAAACCACTTCTCAAGACTTTTTCAAATTTTTGAAAGACACTTAAGATCAAATAAGTTTAAAGCAAGTTTAATCCCTCAGAAACACTTCCTAAGTGGTGCCAAACCTCAGAGAGGAGAGGCTGCAGAACCCATTTAAATTTTCATCAACTCCAGACATAACAAGAGGCTGAAAGAGTCGAGGAGAAGCCAGAGCAGGTTTGTAACCCACAGAAACTCTGCCACTCTGTGACACCAAAATGCAGAACCCAAATCTAAGTTTGTCAAAGAAAAGCTTTTTTTTCTGGAGAAGAGCACAGGGCCCCGGGAGGGAGAATGAGAATGGCACTGGAGGGAGCTGAGCAGGTCCAAATCTTGGGTTACACAGTCTGGGATAACACTGGACCCCTTTTCTTTAAACACGGGGTGCTCACAGGGAGATTAGAGCCAGCTACTTCCAATCTTCAGATTTCCTTAAAATTTCTACCCAAAAGTCCAGGCTACACTGTGCCTCCTGAAAAGGCTTTTCAGGAGTGGCATTCACAGGATTGAATCAAGTTGTATTTTGGTCACAGTATTTACTTTGGAATCTCAGGTTTAAGATATTTCTTTTAATGAAACTTCAATCTGTGTAAAACAAAGATTTAAATATTCTGCCTACAGATCCCATTGTGCAACAAAAAACACATTTATCTTGCATAATGAAGTGTATTTTAAAAAAAAACCCCAAACTAATTCTATCTCCCACTGAGAAGAGATTTCATATATTCCTTCCACATATGTCAAAAAATGTGAAAGGACGGGGATATTTTTTATCCAGTGTATTATTAAACATAATAGTCAGCCACCTCTAGAACCCATCATTGATTGAGATAAATGAAGCTATTTAAAAAAAAAAAAGCCTAATGAAGTCTCTTTGGTGCTTCTGAAACTCAGCAGTAAAGATAAATGAGAAACAATTTCTTGATATCCATTATTTTAAATTACAGATATCAGCCCTGCTGCTGTTCTCAAGGTTTATTGAATTTTCATAGAATATCATCCACTTCTACATTCCACACATGTAATTGAAACCAGACCAATGTGTTTTTCTCCAGTGTCAAGTTCCAGATGCAGAGGAGATCACCCCTGCCACACCTGGACCACCCTGATCTCCCAAGCCACGGGACTCCCCAGCAGAACGTCAGGCAGGAGAGCCTCACCTCTGCTTATTTGCCAGTGCAAGGACCTGGCAATTCTCTCTGCAGATTTAGCTGTGTCACAACTTTCACCAGAGAATTAGTTTCTCTTTAGCACAGTGTTGGTTTAAGTAAACAAAATTTCTAATATTTTTGGATTATTGTGGTGGAGGACAAGTCAAAATTAAGGAAAAAAATTTACAAATTATCACCTTAAAATGATGCTTCAGGTTTATAATTCAGATTATTTTTCTTTTGCTTCCTGTGCAGCTTACCTGGTGCTCTTTCTGCTCTCCTCAAAAGATTAAAAATACAAACAAAGCACAGGCTGGTCTCAAACCTGGGCTCTACACATCAAACCAAAACCCTCTTTCCAGCTGGGCAAGCTCTGCCCACGAAGGAGCACTTTGAGCACAAGGTTCACTTTGAGCACAAGGTTCACTTTGAGGGTGTCCCTGTGCTGGGCCTGCCCAAGACAGGCACTGCCACCCCACACCCCTGCCACTGCCCACAACTTCCACCCATGTACAGGAGTAAAAATCCAGTGTAATTCACAGCAGAGATCCCAATTCAATGCAGGCATAGCCCAGAGTCATTCCGGGTCCCCTTTCCTTTGGAATCGCTGGGGACTCCGTTCAGGACCCAGCAAGGTGAATGTGGGATGGGGGGCTCTGCCCTGACCCTGCAGAGGTCTGGTTTGGGGACAATGGAATGAAATCCTTACCTGGTGACTTCCCTGCCTCTCCCCTGGAAGGACAACTCACGGCCTTTCCTGCTGCAGCCCTCAGCCTAAAAGCATCCTTGTTTTCCCTCTGTATTGTAGGCACAGAGCAACACTTGCAAATATCTCAGCAATTGGGAGAAAGTTAATGACACAGCAGGAGGATGCTGCAGGATTTTTCTCTTACACTTTTAGTATTTATTTTATTGGGATGGGGGTATCAGACCTGCTACTGAGTAATTTAAATTTAATCATTTATTTTGACACTTTTAACTAGAATGCCAAAAATACCTGCAACTGAGAAGCAGCACTTTATTCTGTACTGCCATAAATCTACATTACAAAAATACTCCTCTTTAGTCTACTTTGATTTATCTTTGAGTGAGAGCTATCCAGAATTGCATAACGAAGCGTAACACTGCTTACATATAATATGGCATTTTATCTATAAACTGGAAAAAGATCTAAACCTCATTATTATAATCTCTAAAAACATTGGATTTTTAACTATACAGCATTTTGTAAGAACTTGAGAAATAAGAACTTAATCAGGGCAAAGCTAAATTTCTACCATAAGGAATCTTCTGGATCTAAAAAGCTTTTGACATGGTAGAAAATTGTACGTTCTCCTATTAAATGCAACACGTTCCTTAATATTGTCCAGAATTTTGCTAGAGCTGCCTGAAACCCTCAGAGTGATAGATGTAATAGTCTTTTTTTTTTCTTCTTATTTTAGTCCTGGCACACTCAGGTATGTATCTGCTTCCTCCTGCATAACCTTCCCAATGCTCATCTCATTTTGAAAGTTAAACCCTGGACAGATGCTTCGTTACTTCCTTAACCCCAAGTGCCTTGCAGAAGGCTGGTGCTCTGCACTGCTGGCAGCTGTTTCATCTTCTGTCTTTAATTGCACAGGCTACTTACAGATCTCAAGTGAGATAAAGCAGAGCAGCACCTTCTGGAATACCTGCTACCACAGCTACATGAGCAGCCCACCATAACCATAGAAATTTCTGCTGTTTTCAGACTCCATTGCACGAGGACCTGGACACCCAGGAGCACTGAGTGCACTCTGTCCCTTCAGCATCCACTTCTCGTGTTGCAAGCAGAGGCAGGACAGGAAAATCTCATATTGAGCACATCCAGCTCACATATCCTCAAGGGTTTAAATCAGGTAAGGGTTGTGAGAACAGCATCTAATTGGGGAGGGTCAGTGGGGGAACAGAATGATAGGGGCAGCTCACCTTGGGTATTTGCTCAAGGTGCACGTCTAGAAGGGACCCTGACATGGAATTAGCCACTAATGTATCTTACAGAAAACTCAACCCTTCAGCACAGACCTTCAGCCTCCCTTTTTAGAGGATGACACAGGTCCCTCTTCCACTTCTGCACTGAGATTGCAGAGCTTGCTGGGGGTGTGCTGAGACCCGGTGCATCATACCCAGCTTCTCCCTGCATCCACCCTTGGGAAGACTTCACACAGCCCCTCACCTCACAGCAACAGCTCGTCAAAGCTGTTCCCTTTACACCAGAATATCCTCTAGCAGCTTCGTTCCCAAGGACCTGAAGTGATCTTGAAAAGTGTTTACATACACCAGGTAGTCCTCTGGGTGTTTCATGAACAAAACCTAACAAACCCCAAATCCCACACACATTACAAGCAATCTGAAAGGCCGCTTTAATAAAAATTGTGATAGTACAGTGGCTTTCCATATTACAAAATTTTACATAAGGAAGAAGCAGGGTTTGTATTAATCTGGCAGTTCTGTCATCACAGAAGAAAGCTAAATTGTTGTGTGTCAGGGAAAACCTTGATAATAAGTGTTGGTGAACTGGTTAATGCATTGAGACAAAGAAAGCAGAAAATGAGAGTTTGTAACCCCCTGCCTGATCAGAAGCTGTTAAAGATGCATCTGCTGGAGATGCACAAGGGGGGAAAGCACTGAACCAGCACAACGTTTGAGCAGCAGAGCTCTCACCCCGCCACAGGAAATTCTTGTGCTTTCAGCACTGGCAGGACCCATTGACTTTACTCTGCAGGTTGCCTGTACTTACAAGCACTTGATCAAGAGACTTGCTTTATTCTCTGCCCTGCTTTTTAGGTTTTGGCTGTTAAAGAGCCATGTGATTTTGGCTTTTCCACAGATGCATCTGGGAAAGATCAGCCCTGAGCAGTGGTGGTGAAGCTGCAGCACAGAACACCCAGGAGTTCTTCAGAACAGGCTCAGCTCGAGGCGAGGCAGGAGGAGCAGGAAAGTCACAGGCACAGACCAGAGAGCCTGGGAGGCTTCTCCTAACTCAGAGGGGTCTTGGGGTGCCCACCCCTCAAACCCCTTGGGATCAGAGACACTGAAGGTTTCATACCCTCTCCCTTGCCACCCCAGGGTTATTCCCACCTTCAAGGAGAAACATCCCAATGTAAAATGAAAAGACATTTATGCACACTGGAGAAGGACAAGAGGATGTTGTGGTTTTGACTGCAGTTGGCAAGCTGGACATCCCCAGGCCTCCACAGAGCACGGGTTGGTGTGGTCCACCTGGCTGGACACCTGTGCCCAGCACCCCCTGGGCATCACAGGGGCAGCCAATGTGCCACTGAGACATCCAACATCTATCAAAAGCTTCCTGTCAACTTCAGTGGATTTTAATCAAGCATACCTGGCAGTATAAGATAATATAAAAAACTAACTTCAACAGTCTTGAGATTTACTAGATTTAAAAATAAAACAAGATAGAACTATATTTTAAAGAATATCAGAAAAAGGAATGAGTGAATTAACAAAAAATATTAAATACTCCTATCAGATTATGAAAGGTAATCCACGTTAGTGTCTTCAGAATCCCAGCTGTTGAAACTATATCATAAATAGAAATTAGCATAAATAAATTTAAACCCAGCAATCGAAAGCTGAATTTCCTTCCTGGACTATTTAGAACTAAGTAGTTAGGAGAGAAATACAATTTAAAGGAGGAGATGGAGAAGGATCTTGAAATATCTGTCCCCATTAGGATATTTTGTATTTGCATCCCAGAAACAAGATATATCAAGGCCATGTCCTTAGCTGGTATAATGTGATGCTGCCTCATTGGTTTCAATAAAGTACAGCAGCCTAAAGACTCTGGACCCTTTGGCATAATCCTTTCATTTAAACTCAGTAAATCAAAATAAACTTCACTGATTTCTGTGGAGTCACTGATCTACCTTTGGGTAAGATAGAGGAAAGCCAAGAACTCTTTTTTAGAGGGATTGTCACTGCCTTGTATTCCATAATAAATTATCCCCAGGATGTATATTCTACCATAATCCACAGAGAACAGGAAATTCTTCCCGCTCTCCAATTCTTCCTTTTCCAGATGCAGGTTGCTCCTGCAGCCACGTGTCTCTGACCTTGGCATCCATCAGATGCTTTACTTGCTTTCCATGGAGCTCCATCTCCCCTACCTCCCCTGCCAGATCCTTCCCCAGAGCACAGTCTCATGAAGGAGTCAAATTTTGACATTTTTTTCTGGATCTGTGTTTCCCTAGATCCTTACCCATGATATATCCCTGCTAATCAAGCTGCTGCCTGCCTGCTATGGCTCTTCTGAGAAGTTATTACCCTTCTCATTCATCACCAAGTCGAGTTAATTCAGGCAATCTTCCTGATCCATGGCCTTGCACACTCAATTGCAATATTTCATGGGATATGATATTTTGCTATAATAATAGTTTCACCCTTTGAGGATTCAGATAAAGGACACCAAGACATTTTCAGTAATTAGTGCTACAGTGAGACTCAACATCCCTTCTTGGTGGCTGGGAAGAGGAGAGCTGCTCCAGCAGCACCATCTTTGACACATGGTGATCAGAGGGGCACGCGGAGGGAAACAAATCAGAATTGCTATCTGAGTTGGCTTTTTTCAGGTGTTTTGAACTCGAACTATAAACATGTTGACTCTTTTGTTTTCCAAAAATAGTGCCTGTGATGAAGGCAGAGCTTGGAAGAGGAATATAATCCAACTTTCTGTGCTGGCTGGGGAAGGTCAACTCACTCCATATCACCTTCGATTTCTCTATGGGCAGGGTGGGAAGGGAGGAGGGAAACCTGCTTTTTTCCTACTGAAAAAAAAAAAGTAGAACTCAAGCCCTTTTGTTGCTGAAATCCTTCTAAAGAACCCAAAAAGTTCTAATTTTTTTCAGAAGATATATACTGTGCTCTAATGTTTGGATTAAAATGCATTTAGGAGGAAAAATACCTAATATTCAATTGCATTTTAAAGAAGTTAATGGAAGGAAGAGTAGGCCCTGGAAAGGAGAAAGTCTCCAAATTTACAGTGATGCAAAACTTTCCACTGCCAGCAGTTACACAGAACAGCAAATGTTTAAGTCTTATGGAAATTTCAACACACTACAAAACTGCATTTGGAAAAAAACCAGAGATGTTTTCAAGAGCAGGTAGGTGACTCGAGAGTCTGAGTAAGTGTCTTCTGATAAGTATGTACTCAATTGAATTTTTTAAAAAATATCATAATATAGCAAAAGTCAAGAAACACCTGAGTTTCTGAAAACCATACAATCCCAGTGAGCAGCCACTAATGGGATGCTGATATTCACCATTCTGATCTAACATCTTGGAGTTTAAACACACATTGGAAACTGTAGGGAATGAAGTCATGCAGTCATTCTGAAAATTATTCATGTGGGAATTAGAAGGAGAGGTCATATTTGGGCAAAAACTCAATTAACCATGCTAACAGATAAGAGGAGAATAATTGGGAAGAACCAGAGATTAATTATATGGCCATTTATCCAGTTTCCTGCCCTCTGCCCACTCCCAGCATATACTGCTTCCTCAAATATCATCCGTTTGCTCAGCAGGGCTGGAGGAAGAGAAAGAGGCCAATGAAAACAGATTTATATCTGAGCCAGCAAATAAACCAGACTCTGGCATGCACTGGAACTGCAAGAACTTGCCCCAGCTCGACTGCTCACAGACTCTGGCTCTGTTACAAGAGTGATGCTGATGGAGGCACTGCAGGAAATCACCTCCCAGATCCCCACGCCAAGCATTACTTTGGTAAATTACAAAAGGACACAGTGGCTAATAGGATCAGGACCTGGAGTGCAATAGAAGAAGAGAAAGGACAAATGAGTGATGTCTAATATAAAGTGCAGTTTTGTTTGCTCTTCCCCACCTGAAGGCAGTAGCTGCTTCACAATATTGCCTGCATTTATAAGGTCACAGGGTTCTCTCCTAACACGGTTACAGGACTGCAATCGCCATTAATTTCAATAGAAGTTTCAAACATGCAGCACCAGCAAAATAAGGTCTTAAAATTCCACCTGTCCTGCAAGATATTTGTTGTTCTAGAAGGCGAAATCTACTGCATCAAGCAGTTATTTTTAAAAGCCAAGACAGGAAAAAGAGATTCTGCTTTACCTAGCAAAGCAGGCAGAATTGCAGACTTCCCTATAGCACTTTATGTGCGTTTAGAGAAAGTATTACACCTCTGATTTCTGTTGAAATGAACTCACTTGACCTAAAAGTCACTTTTTTTTTTGAGACTACATTTTCCATCACTCCCTGTGGACAGCTATTGAGAACAGCTCAATTCCCAGTGTCACTGTCCAGGGATAGACTCTGCCTGTCACACCCTAGGGATGCCAAACTATCCAGTTATAAAGACAGAGGATTAAGTGGTTTATGACTCTTGCACAACGTCCTGTTTAACTGGAAACCATGTCATCAGGAGGACTTAACAAGACAGTTTTTGTCCTAATAACAAGTAGTACCTCTGACCACTTGGAATCTTCAGGCCCATGGCCATATCCTCTCCCTTCATTTGCAGAACAAAATACAAATAAATCTTTTAGGCTTATAACTTCTGTACTGGGTAAGTAATTAAGTACTTAATAGGACCAGAAAACAAGGTCCAAAGGAAAGCTAGGTCATAGTGCACTAACTCTTAATTATGTTATTTGGACCTATTAATATATTTTACAACTTTTAGTTTCTGTCTCAGAGAAAATGTCTTTGTTAGTGTAAACAATTCAATCTGTTACCTTCCATCCACATTAACACTACTTTGGGTTTTTTTAGGTAGTTTGCATAAAACTCCAAAATATCACGCATTTGCTTGAGATACATTGACTGATGCAAGTTGCCCTAGATTTATACCATTTCCCTGGGGTACTCACACGTTTTCTGTGTGCTCTTTCAACAGCTGCCAACTCCTGGTCACAAGAAATTAAAAATGTCTTTGTGTTTTAAGTCTAGAAAAGCAGTTAAACCAAACCAAGTGTCTGCTGTTTCATTGTAAGGAGCCATTTCTTTCCTTGAAGCACTCATGTGTGTTCCTGGCAGCAGAGAGGAGAAGGAAAGGGGAGTTGGGGTTTTGTCACAGATTTCAGCAATACCCCGTGGGTGACAGGGTGCTGCTTTCTGCTCACCCAACCTCAAAAGGATCCAGCAGCACAACTCAGAGAACAGAGCACAGCACCAACAGCCCTGGCATGCATGGAGAGCTGTGAATGCCATCTTCATTTTTCTGCTCTGAAGCACCACAAAACCACCATAAACCCTCAGAAGATATAAAGGGGGGCACTGGAGGGAGCAAAGATGCTGACAAAAAAAACAACATCAAAAAGCTTTTTGTCCTGCTGAGGAAGGTCTGTGGACCACCTTACTCCAACATCTCACATGCTGGGGGAAGCTTTTAGAACCAGGCATAGGCACGTATGATCTCATGAGGCAGCAGCATCAGACAAAAATGAAGTAAATAAAGTAGATTAAATGCATCTATTAGAAATAAAAAGTGAACCAGGCCATGACTGCCTACAAATACCAAGAGACTGCTGGCAGTACTGGAACTGGAGCTGCTGTCAAAAGTGACACCCAGGAAGATTTGGAGACCTCCACTTCAGAGGCAAGAAAGGAAAGGTGGCTGCTACATGCTGTCAGCACAGGCTCAACCCAGAACAGCTGCAGCATTTAATCTCCAAGTACAGCTCTTGCTAGCAATGCTATGATAATAGAGATTAGGGTAACACGCAGAATCACCACTCAACAAGCATTTTGTCCTAGAAAACTCACTTTCTTTTCCTATTTTCTTTCTTTCCCCTACAAAATAGCATTGTGGTGGAAACCACAGCTTACTTAGCCACAAGACATACAACAGCACATTTAATTGGTGACAAAAGAAGAGAAATGAGTTTATTTCCTGCCACATCTCCAAATGGGCTCTTGCTCAGACACTGCAGTGAGCAATAACAGTAAATGGAATAAACCACCTCTGTGGCAGGTTAACTTTATCCATATTAAGGGTTTCATCTACCCTACTGCAGCTTTATTGGTACACTGTCCAGGCACGACCCAAGCCCTTCTACACACCACACTGCTGTCACAGGAGGACAACTGTGTGTAACAAATCTTGCTTTAATCTATAAGCCCAGGTATTAAATTCAATGATGTTGAGGCTGCACAAACCTTGGCACATACTGCAGGGGGTTGGAACTGTGTGATCTTTAAGGTGCCTTCCAACCCAAACCATTCTATGATTCCACAGTTCTCTTCTACGAAATGAGCACAGGTGCACTGGGGAGTGCAGGGAGGGCTCACGGTACCAACTCCAGGCTCCCACAGATGCAGCGTCCTTGGGGAAATCCAGCTTAACTCAAGGGAATCACACCCTCAATGAGGAACCACACTGTTACTCAGCAGTGGCAGTAGATAAACCCACCAACACATCCCCAAATCAATGGATTTACTACTGCCAATTGTGACTAACATGGCTGAATTAATCTGGGATGCTGTATTTGGGAAGCAGGTGGGAAATCTCCACGCAGAGGGTCACACAGAGAGCACCTGCACTGCCCTTTATTCCCAGCTTGCTCCCCCCAAGTCAACAGCCATCAATGCTGAAGTTCAAAACAGAACCAGCTGGAAGAGGGATGATGCAGTGCTGGGAAATCCCAGCCCAGCCAAAGCAAACCCCAGGCGAAGGCTTTGTTATTGCCAGTGGTGCCTTACCAGGGCTGTCAGAGACAATGAAAACACAAAATTCAGAGAGACTGCCTGTTTCCCCACAGACATGAAAATCACTCCAGTTCCATTATTAATGCACTTGGGCTCATTTGTCAAGAATTTCAGAGAAATGAGTTCAAAACCAAGAAAACCTCCAGCATTTTTATGATAATGCCGGTGAAGTCTGTGGGATGGAAGATTAGGCTGCACACTGTGCTTCTTTCCCAGAAAATCCCTCCCCACCATTTTAGATTATTTTAAATCAAAATGAGGACAAAAATGAGCTGTTTAAAGCATCAGTAAACAAAGTCCTCTTACTAGTAGGCCTTTATCCACAATTTATGCCAATTTTATATTTTGTTTCATATGAAAATGTAGTGCCTTTAGCCCTCTGACTCTGCCACTGCTGCTTTTTACACTTTTCCCCATTCAGACAATAATTTATTTACCATTTCCTTTTTTGTTTTCAATTCGAGAAGAATGTATTCTTTTATCAGTTATTTATTTAGGATTTCAGTAAATTGATTTTTCCCTTTTATGTGCACTGCAAAGCTAAAGCTTTCAAAAAGATGAATCCCATTCTGCTCATTTGTTTGATTTTCTCTCCCCACTCATCTGAGTTTCCAAATTCTCTTTCTGCACCTGGCAGCTCCCCTGCACCTCCCCATGCAGCAGGACATGCCCCGTGCCACCAAGCCAATCTTTTAGGTGCCATTCTAACTGCAACAAGTGCAGCAACGAAGAATGTGGATGAACTTGCCCCTGCACACAACAGTCCCAACACCTTGATTCTCCCAGCCCAGAGAACTCAAACTGGGTGCCCAGAGAACTCAAACAGCTCCACAGAGCTCATGTCCTCAGCAGTTTGCCCAGTCCAGGTCACTCACCTGAGTCTGAACCTGCCTCAAAAGCTGAAAGGTCAAAAAGCTGAGAGGTCAGAAATCTGAGAGGCAGTATTCTCCCCGAGCCTCACAAAACCTGCTCTTTATTTGCCTCTGAGAAAATAGCAAACTGCTGTTTTTCAGACTTCTCCTGCCCCCATTAGGGATGCAAGCACATATGTGCTCATCTCTCTCCTTCGTCTCCTCGAGCCTGGCATGTTCCCAAGGGACCAGGAGGAGAGACTCTCACAGCATGCTGAAGGGGAGGAAATAAGTGCATCAAGGAAACAGAGTAATAAATCCACACCTGTCAGGGAAAGGGTGCCCACAGCAACAAACCACACAGGAGCAGACTGTTTCCGTCAGTTTTACAAAACTTGCCCCAAAGTGATAGCAAATGAGATGGAGATGGGCAAATTACAAAGCAAAAACTGGAATGCAAATGTCCTGACACTGTTCTTCACTCCAATCCTCCTACAGATTTTCTCCACAGCCTCAAGAGAACTTGAGGAAAGGGCTGTTGCTTTCTTTTCCTTTTATCAGCAACTACACTGGTTCAAGTAGAGAAGTCTCCATAACTCAGAGCCTTGCTGAAGGCACCAGAGACACAATGGAAGCTGACAGGAGCCCAAATCAAAGGGCTTTTTGATGTCTTTCATCATCACCAGGTCAAAAAGCAAAACCGAATGCACACACTGCCCCTGCAGAGGTGGCCTTCATAAGACCCATCTCTGCACCACAACTCAGGGTTTGCATCAATGCCAATCCCTCGGTGGAAGCATCACCTTCTCCTCAGCTCCCAGGGTCTGATGTGCTTGGCAAAGCCATGAAGTCACTGTAAAAATCCCCTCTGCATTTTTCCCCATTGAAGAGCTTAAGTCTCTTCGTTCAGTTTTAATGGAGTAATTTATCACCCAATTCCTTTTAAAAGTAACTAATATAGATAGATTAGATAGTAAGACGTGATACATAAAGAATAATAGTCCATTATTAATAATAAGTTTCCAATATATTATAATTTTGCGTGATTGATTAGAAAGTCCGTTGTTTTACTCTAACATCTTTTTAAAGACTTCTCAATATCAGTTCAAGATTAAAAAGTTAAAGGCAGCTTAATCATCAGTTCTAATGTAACTTGGAAGAGTGTTGGGTTCAGGAGCACTTGAAATTGTTACCTGGCTTCTTGACCATGAAAGAAGGAGAATTTTATTCCACACCCCATTTCAGCATCACTCGATCCCAATTGTTTAGTCATTTAAAAAGTCTTTCTCTAAGAACAGACAAAATAATCAGTTTAGGAGTTAAATGGGTAGGACTGATCCAGTTGCTTGTGGAATTACAATTACTTCATTGCTCTTTAATGAGCAGCATCTCTCCATTCTCTGTTAACTTCAACAGAGATTCGCTCTTACTGACAGCCAAGAGTCTGGTTTATGGATATTTTTAAAGCATACATTCCATCAGGATATAAGTAGAATTCCCCCAGTACAGAAGCATCTGTAGTAGCATCAGTGAACTAGTCATGAAACATTAAAAGATAGATTCATTTGCACCAAAATATAGTCACCTTATCCACAACCCAGCTACAATCCTAAGCCACAGTTTTCCAGGGTCTTACAGAAAGTTATTTATTTACCCGACTGCAATAAGTAAGTTAACCTCTGTGACATGTCAGCCCAGGTATTCAGCCCATGCTGCACACCTGTGTGAAGAACCTTGTAGCAATTTCTGCTCCTAGACACAAAATTTATGAATAAATTCAGCCCTGTCATTGTTCTAATGACCTTGATTAAACCTGAAGGAAATTGACTCTCTGGCAAAACTAAACATGTATTACAAGAAATACTTTTTAACCTCTATTCTAATTCCAGCACTTTTAAATTTCAGCCTGAAAACCATCTCCAGTCCCTTTCATGAATGATAATTCAGGGGAATAACACTGCACAAACAGCCCTGCACCCGGACATGATTATGTCTCTGAAAAGGACCTTTTCAGCCAACAACTCTGAATAAAAATCACAGAGCAGTCAGGAGTTTAAGGACAGAAACCTTGGATAAAGGTTTTATATGATAATCAGGAGCAGCCTGACTGCAGGCAGCTCCTTCTCTGGTGGATGTGGGACCCTGGCGAGGTGAGCTGCACATCCCCTGTGCTGCCGAGAGGCCAGGAGGGGTCACCAGCCAAAACAGCAACAGGAAAATCACTCTGTTCTCTCCCTGCTCTGCAGGGACAAGGAACAGAGCTCCCCAAGTGCCTGCTACCTGCACATGCACGCACAGACTACCCAGGGCAACGGCAGAAAATGAGTTCACGTTTCAAACGATGAAATTAATACACTGGCAATAGAATATGCAATTTCCTTGTTTATTGCCTTTCAAGTCAATGCCATTGCCAGAGGTTGTCATTGTACCAACAGGCAGAAAATTAATTTGACATAGTTTCAAAGCAGCACTATTAAGTCCCAGGGACCTCTCAGCTCTGCTGTTTTATCCCAGAAAAGGATGAGCCCTTTCCTTTCCTGTCCTCTCTCTTGCAGCAGCACTTTTCCCGGGACACTCAAGAAACAGGGACCAAGTGGACCTGTGGCAAACAGAGGTTTTCAGGCAGGAAAACCCAGAGGTGTGCAAAAAAAAAATTATTTTCATCATGATAATGTGACAGATTTCTCTTCTGTCAAAGAACAAACAAGTTTGTGGTTTGCAGTCAGAATGTCTCTTAGTTCCTCTCATTTAAAAGAAAAATCTGTATACCAATTAAGGTTACTCTCAAATCATACTTCTGGAGCTAGAGAAACCCTTTGTTTCACAAATGTCAAAATGGGATATATGTATTATTATGATGAAACTTTTATTCTAAATTATATATTAAAAATTTCCATACTCCCCACTTGGGCTTTAAATCATAATTTCATCCAAGACTAACTTTCGTCTGGAACAGCAGAGCAGGGAACTATACAACCTGTCTGCACACTTAGATCAGCATCACAGCATCTCTTTCAATATTAACACCCATTTCAATCAGCTCAAAAATGCTCTCATTAGCAACAAAAAAATCCAGAACATCACTCAGCTGCTATGTGAGCTCCGTGTCCTCTTGCAGTGCCCACCCCAGGCACCCACCTGCAGCTGTCAGAGGATGGGCACAGCTGGACAAGAGAGCTGTGTCTGAAATCAATGGCCAGACAAAGAAGAGACCTCTCTTTTCTGATAAGGGCACAGATTACATTTCCACCATTATCATCAACAAGGAGAAATGAAAAGGAGTGTTTGGACAACAAATGCCTGCTGAGGAGCAGGAGGGGCTTAATCAATAGCCAAGCACAAAATTACCTCAGCAGATTTCAGCTCATTTCCATAGAAAATGCAGATTCTGCAAAAGCTAAATAAATATAAAAAGCAAGTTTCTCCTTGCCAGCCTGGTGGGGAGGGGTCTCCAGCCCACCCTGCATGGGCAGCTCTGCTCAGCACTGCTCGACTCACAATCCAACATCAAAGCTGCTGTGCTAAAAGAAAAGAAAAAAAAAAAAAAAAGAAAAACAAACCAGAGATGAAAGCTTCATTTGGAAGAAAATGTCCTGCAACCTTTCTGGCCCAAACTGAGCAGATTATATCTGGGCTTTATTCTACTCTCACACCTGGCAATTCAGAGCAATTTGGCCAAGCCATTAGTCATACAGTAAGCAGGGCTTCTCCTCCCACTGCCTTCTCTCAAATTGTCTTGGTAGATACTGGCTCAGTCCTGCTTGTGACTTCTTTTCCTTTTTCTAAACCACTCTAGTTCCTGTTTTAACATCATTCCCTCTACATGTGACACAATCCTCTTCAACATTTAATGTTATTTTCCTATCTCTAAAATTGAATAAACAAGTGTTTTACAAACTCTGTGTGATCATTGTTGACAACAAAGATGAGGGAAGTTTTCCAGAAACAACCAGCGAGTGGAAATCTGTCCTCAGGGGTGATGAACACCCTGACCTGAGTCTGTCCTCTGTACACAAAGCATTGGCAGCCACCATGAGCAGCAGTGATGCCCATCCTTTGCTTGCTGCAGTTGCAAGCATTTTGTCCTGGCTCTACAGTCAGTCAGACCTCAGGCTTCTCTTCCTTCCTATTTGGATCCTATTCAGGAACAAAAACCTGAATTCGTCCACGTTCAGACCAAAAAACTCTATCTTGAACCAAACTTGAAATGCAGGGCAAAAATGTTTCCTGCTGGTGATCACGTTCAATATACGTTTGTATCAAACTATTTCTCTTCATTACAAAAACAATAAAACCCCAAACAATGACAGAGGCAAGAGCAGTGGGTTGCAGTTTTTTATTAGAAGTTGAGCTTGGTCATAATGCTATTCATATGAAATCTGATATGAAACCACCTGGGTGTCATGATGTTCTTTATATTACAGTAAATTCAATGCATTAAGGATGCAGAAAAATCTCATTTGGGACTGCAAAGCAGCCAAGAGTCTTTGCAGATTCCCCAGGAGCCAGGAAAACAGCAAATCACAGCAGCTCTCCCAAGCGATGCAGAAGTAAAATAATCCCGTGTACCAGAACCAGCATCTGTTTGCAGCAGCAAAGAGTGCTTTACAAACTTTAATAAATGTAAACCTTACAAATCTCTCCTTATACAGATGGTTTATGGTTACCATTCCTCCCAGAGGAGAAGCGAGGTGCTGAACTCGGCAGCATCGTGCAGGTGGGTGTGGCACCACCCTGTTCCTGCCGGGGTGTGTGGGTGCAGAGCATGCACAGCCCCAGCTGCACTGGCACCACGTCCCTCACCTCCCTGCAGGACCAGCGAGGCCCCTGGCACGGCCAGCACACTCAGACCATCTCTTTGCAGAGCAAAAGACCCCAGCAATGACCCACCCCAGGACCCTCTGGTCTCCCCCCAGCACAGCAAGTGCCAGGACACACAGCCTGTCTTACCAAAGACCTCGATGTGCAGCTTATCAATATTTCATTATCAGTACACAGCTGACCTCTGAATAACTGTCTGCAGTGCCCAGGAGCCCCGACTGCCTCCCTGCTGCCAGCCAGGAACATCTGTCCTTGTCCCCTCACCCACGGCAGAGGCAGCAGGGTGAGGATCCCACTGCCCCGTGATTTGTGCTGCAGGGATTCTCAACAGCACGACACTCACAATACTGTATTTGTCCATCTTATCAAGAATTAGGGAGTCCAGGCAAGAGGCTTATGGGCAGAACAACAAACCCAGAGCTGGCTGAGCAAAATGCCTGCCACAAGAATGCTTAAATCATCTGGCTTTCCTGTAGCTTTACACGCCAGTCAAATATCAGCCCTCTCCCTCCCTCATTCCATCCACATGCAGAGCTGTGTCTGCTCCCCTCCCAGCCTCTGCCGTTCCAGTGACCACTGGTATTCAGCCTTTTGTTGCTGGTGGGGAGGGTCCCTGTGCTAGGGAGGAGGAACACTGCCAGAAGAGTGCAGGGCTGACACTGAGATGCCTTCAGCTACAAAAAGCATTTCCTTAATACACTGGATTTCTTTGAAAATAGACAATATCTCCAGGCAGAAGGAGCCTCTGGGAAGGGGTTCAGCTGGGAGGAGCCCCAGCACACCCCAGTGTGACAGTCACCTGTGCTCCTCCTCTGCAGGAACCAGCCTGCTGAGCCAGGTAGCTGTTGGACCTGCTGCCAGCTTGGCACAAAGCACCTCTAAGGAGATGTCATGAAATCCCTGCATGCTGTTATACTTGTTTTAGAAAACCAGGACAAGATTTATGACTTTCCTATACTCAGCTGACACAGGCCCATCACACCAGTTATGCCCCACCAAGTACAGACACCCTATCAGGAAATTTGTGTGATAACACACAAATCATCACTTCAGATGCCACACGACAGACCACAGTTGGCACAGTGTGGAGGAGAGGGAAAAATACTATCAATCCAGAAGACTCTTGCTCAAAAGAATATTCTATTTTCCACTTTTCCCATCCTTGGAGAATGAAGGAATGGATAAGCCATCCACCAAGGACTCCAATGACACCTGGTGCTCCGAGGCAGCTGATGCCACTGCCAAAAGCTGTCCATTAAAACGCTTTGTCTGGGTTAGCCAGATATTCACAGGCAAGGAGAGCTGTCAGAAACATCCCAGCTGAGCACTGCTACCATCATCATCTGCGAGGAGATGGAGAGGAGGGGAAAAGCTTCTTTGGTTTCTTTGAAGCTCATTTATTCCACTGGTAATGTTGTCAGAAAGGATAAATTTTCGAGACAGTAAGAGCAGCTCCTGCTCTCTAATTTCACCCACACACACACCAAGCACTGCTCTGGACTATAAAACCCTAATATTCAGGGGAAGATCTTAAACTCTACATGTCCAGCCTAAGCAAAAAGCAGCCCCTGCCTCAAATTCAACTTGGTCCATGTTTATGTGACATAAACAGCCCCCAGCGCTCACACTGCGAGTTTGGGACAGACATAGAGCAAACACAGCAGACTCCTATCATTGCATGTTCCCATCAAAGTTTTTGTTCTTCTCATCATAGACTGAAAACCACACTGAGAAGTTCAAACTTTAATGGAGTTCTTCTCCTGTAGAATATCCATGCCTGCAAAACTGAAAACATACGCAATACCTCCATCCTGGACAAACAGAAAAAGTCAAAGATAAATGTGAACAACCCTCACTGTGTTCTGAAACACAAACCCCAGTATTTTACCTGTTATTTCAATTAATTTCATTTCAAATTTTGTATCATGCTGAAATATTAATTCAGTTTCACTTATATATGTTTAAGGTACTATAATATGTTTTCAAGTAATTGAAATAAAATATTTCATCATATTAAAATTTCAGAAATATAGAAAGGTAATAAGATGGTCTTATTGAAATAATAAAGAAGTTGTGAATAATTCACATACTTTTCTTTAGTATTTGTCTTTCATCTCATAATTGTATCTTTTCATTTCAGTTCTAGTTGTCTTGAAATGATAAAATTTCCCACCAAAAGAAAATTTCAGGTTCTGACTGGTTCCAGTCCTTGACAGAAAATTCATCTTGGGCTAATTTAGAAGACAGATAAAAAAAAAAAAGTGGATCCAAATGAGCAATTATCTACATCTATGAGGTTTCTTGAATGCTAAGTGAAGTTTTAAAACATTAATTTGTTCAGCAATTATAGTGGGAGGATGTTGTCAGACCCCCATGGCAGGAGGGGACACAAAAAGTATCCCTTTTTCCCAAATGCTTGTCCCTGAAATATCTGCTATAAATTATCCACTCATTCCACAGTGAGCAATGCCCTTAATAAGTGCAGAAAACCTGTGAGGGTGTAGAAATCAGAGCTGAGGGACAGAACAGAACCATTCAGAAATGAATTGGACTGTATCAAAACTACCTCAATGGCACAGACACCTTTCCAGTGCCCAAAGGGGCCACAAGAGAGCCTGGGGGAGGGACTTTTGACAAGGGCGAGAGTGACAGAACAAGAGGGAATGGCTTCACACTGACAGAGGACAGGCATAAGGAAAAAACTCCTCCCTGTGAGGGTGGGGAGGCCCTGGCACAGGGTGCCCAGAGAAGCTGTGGCTGCCCCATCCCTGGGAGTGTCCAAGGCCAGGCTGGATGGGGCTTGGAGCAGCCTGGGATAGTGGAAGGTGTCCCTGCCCATGGCAGGAGGTTGGAACTGGATGAGCTTTAAGGTCCCTCTGAACCCAAATCATCATCAAAGGGAGCCCCAGCTTTGCCCTGCACCCACTGGCAGTGGGCTCAGCACGAACATCCCAGGTGAGGAGGGGAGATGTCCCCGTCCTTCAAACCCAGCCCCACAAACAGACAGGACCAGGCTCCCTGCCCGAGCACTCACTTTCCTGAACGCTCATCAGCTGCCCAGCACTGCTGCACCCCTGAAACCAAGTCCTGGTGTTCAGCACCTGGACATCACCTGTGGTTCTTGTCCAAAATTGGACAAGATAAATTGGACAATTTTGTCCTGTGCGGACTGGGAGTTGGACTTGATGATCCTTTTGGGATCCTTTCAACTCAGGATATTCTGTTATTCTACAAATGTTAATTTGCCTCAATATATTAATGCATGTGTTCTATGAGACAGCTTGAAGAAATACTACATATTTGCACTTACATATTTTTATTTGGCATAAAATCTTCCACTTTTCAGTCACTCAGCCTTGTTTGCCTCGCTAAAATGTTATGTAGCTGAAATCCCTTTGCATTAGTCATTTTAGTCCCCTTCTCCCATCAGGTGGTTTTGTTTAGCTTGTGTTATAACCCCACACTCTGCAGCAGGGGAACAATTTCTGCAGCACAAATCAAAGCAGGAGTCTCTGAAATGTACCTTTCTTAGAAAAAAAAAAAATTACTTAGTGATAAAATATAATTCAGACAATTTTTGCTACTTTCATTAACAGGACAAATCCCAGTCCAGCAGTACAAGGTATCAAAGGGAAACTCATGGGAACAGTGGCAGAGAATGAAGCTGATGTAAAAAGCTGTTCCAACACAGAGAGGATATAAAGGAGAGTTCAATATTCCTTCTGCCCTCTTCATCCTTCTTCTAAAGCATCCCTCTTATCTCACAGCTATAGGTTCCCTGCCCCAGGTGCCACTTCCATCAGGATTTGACGAGCCACAGTCCACCTTGCAAAGCCTGGCCATGGAAAGCAGTGTTGCACAGTTACTTGCCTTTCTCCCAGATTTATGGTGAAAGTCCAGAAAAAATGTAAAGAGGCTATAAAGCTTTATACAAATCACCTGAGGAATTTTACATTTTGCTATCTAGGAATTAGAAGTTATCATTAGAAGCTATTTTGTCTGGCCCTGTTGCCCACTGCAGATGAGTCAATCCTCTCCAGGAGCAAGTCAATAAAGGTCCAGCTCCACCAGGATGGGGGCAAATAAGATCCCATCAGACAGCCACCACCCCTTCGCTTCCTGAGGCATTTCAGATTTATCATTACTACTTTTGTCTTGCCTCTGGCACCAGAGGAGAGTCACCCTGAAGCAAGGCACATCCCTGGGAGCACTCGTGACAGGTCAGCTCAGCAGCAAAACCAACAAGCTGTAAAGCCAATGCAGTAATGACCTCATGCATTACAATGCTGTGTAATAATGCCACGTATAAATAACGGACTGCAGAGATCATTAAAGCCAATCAAAAGTATAGATTAGCCCATAAAATCTCTTTAATGTCTCCTGTATTCTGATAGCCTGTGAAGGAGCAGCCCCAGTCAGCAGTGGATGCAGGTGCTCAGCAGCAGCATTGGGCTTTCAGCATCCTCACTTGGAGGTTTCCTTCCACTCCTATGTTACCACTCAATTTTTTACATCCTAAATCCTCCACGCGGAGAGGTGTAGCTGATGATTGTGGCCATATTTCTGCTGTAATCTCCAAAAAGTATCAGATCCAGCACAGCTGCTCTGCCAGCCCCAGTCTCAGCACTCCAGCCCTGTTTTGTGGCTCCACCAGCCCAGCCTGGTGACAACACCATGGGGACGCTCCTGCAGTGCCATGGGTATGGACACAGCCACGGAGTCACCAGGGCTGGAAGGGACCTCCAAGAAGATCCAGTCCAACCATCAGCCCAGCCCTTCCATAATCACACCTAAACCACACCCCAAGTGCCACATCCAGACTCCTGTTGAACGCTTTCAAAGATTCTGACTCCACCATCTGGACAACTCATTTGAATGCCTAATCCCTGCTCCAGTGAAAACAAAAAAAATCTAAAATTCAATCTGAACCTCCCCTGACACACAGCTCTCTCCACTGTTTCCAAGTCAGTTGGATAGAGAATCAAAGTTTTCATGACAATGCACCCCTTTAGCAAAAATCTTTATCATCCAGGGGGAAAGCAGCTGCTTCTCATGTTCTCCATAAGAGACTGCCAAGGGACACCAAGCTCCTAAATGGCTATTCCTACCTAACCAACCGAGATCACAGATGCTCATTTTCTGCTTTTTGTAGAAGCGCTTCATGATTATGTACCATGCCTGATGTTTCTATTTACAATATTTCCCAATTAGATTTTATTTAAGTTTACTTACAAAAATATAATTATGTTTTTGCTTTAACTAGATATGTTTACCCTGCCAACATGGTATTATGCATGCAAGAAAGAGAGATGGGTGAACAGGTGAAAAATAACTTGCCTCCATCAGTATTTTGCAAATCCTCTCCTACATCCAGAAAATCTGCTAATTTTAACAGATGGCATATCCTTCCTGCTGGAAGACAGACACCAAATCCTGACCTGAAGGGCCATGTTTGTGGTCTCCCTTCCCATTTCACAGCAGAGCAATCTTTAGAGCCCAGCAAACTCTATCCTGTGCTCATATATTCTCTAGATGGGGAACAGGGTCAACTTGCCTACCACCTTTTAAAACAGCTGCATTTGCAAGAAGACTAAAATGAGAATCTTCCAGGAAAGACTTCACATTTTACCTTGCAGATCAGACAATTTAAGCCATGTTGTATATGTTAATAAAAGCAATTTCTTAAGTTACCATTTAGTATAAAAAGTGTCTGCTACAGGAAATAAATTCAGCAATTAATATTGGCCATAACCTTATAGCAACAATTTTTCTTAAATAATTTCATATTTTTAAGAACCACAACTTGTGCTGAAAGCACATTTGCATTTTATTACCCCTAAATGTTTAACTACCATAACTAATGCTTGATTAATAAATGGCTAGCTACTGCTGCTACTTGAAACCTCACGATTTAGATATGGCGAATTATTTGCCAATGAATATTGGTCCTTCTCAGGCAGCAACATGGGGAGAAAAGGATCAAAACAGGAGCACAAGTTTAATTCATGGTGTCTCTTAAGCCTCAGTCTGTTGTTCCCGCCAAGCTCATTAAATGCTGGGTAAAGCTGTAATGCTTACAGGTCTTATTTAAAAGTGAAATTGTGGGACAAAATAACCTTATTAAGTTCATGTGGCCAGTCTTCCCCAGCACAGATCTCAGCTGGACACGTCCCTTTCAGAGACTTCCTCAAGGCAGCAGAGAATTCGTGATGCTTTTGGGGGATCCTGGGGGAACCCAGTCTACATTCAGCCCCTAGAATCAACCCCCAAGTGAAAGCAGGTATTTTGGGTGGGGTGTTTTTTGTTGTTGGATTTTGGATTTGTTTGGTTTGGAACTTTTTGAAAGGGTTTAGAGGTTTTTATGTGTTTGGTTTTCGTTTCTTGTTGTGGATCTGTGGGATTTTTTTTAAAAACTCAGACACTCTTTTCCCTCTTTATTTTTTTATTTTTTGAACATGCCATTAACTCACCGAGTTGGTAGCTATAGAAGCATGAAGGCTTTGGGACTAATTTGAATTAAAATGAAACATTGTGGATAATACTTGTTTGCTTCCAGGCCTTCACAATGGAGCCTTCAGGGAAAAAAAATTGCAAAAGAAAATATGAATTGGACTTCAAAGCTGTTAAAACAGTTTCTGGCTAGAGGCCTTACCTGGGGTGGCTGTTTTATTCAAATGCAAATATGTAAGACATTTAACTATGCATGAATCAGATCTCAAGTGCTTTCTATTGCTTCAAATGTTCCTCTCCCCAAATCCTATTTCCTAAATGCTTGTGCCTTTTAGGTGGCAGCTGATTTAGCAGCTGCAACTTGCTTTTCTTGTAGATAAGTGATGCTCGGCCTGGGAGCTGCAGCCCCACACCTGAGAACCAGCCCTGTTTGCTCCTCACACCTCGGGTGGTCCACAAAGCCCAAGGAAGTGAATCTTCCCCAGCCCCGATCCTGCATGATGTCAAGTTTATAAATATGACTTTCAATTAAAATTATTTCAGCAGAGCTACATGACAAAATAGAAGAACCAGCAGAATAGGAAGGAAGAAGCAGAATAAGAAATCTTAGGAAGAGGCAGAATAAATCTTCCAGTCTGGACAATTTTAAAGGAAAATAGTGCAGTTAATGGAAATCTCACCATGCAGCCAAAAGGAGGAAAGCAGAACTGACAGCTAAGAATCAACTCCTGTTCTGTTTTTTCAAGACATCAACAAAGGTTACAACCTGCTGCATGGCAGCTGTGGACACAGCTGTCATTTCAGATTTGATTTCATAATATATGCTTTCGAATTAGGCAGGCTTCAACACTGATTAGGAGCAGGCTTTTCTTCTACAAATGCTTGTAAGAAGAAGTGCTTTCTCACAAGTCATACAGCCTTACAACCCTTTGGCTTGCTCCAGAGATACATCAAAAATATCCACCCCCATAATCACAGCTTTTTATCTTGGCAGGTCCTTCCAAGTGCTCAGTACTCTGAATTTTCCACCACTATCAATAGTGCTAACAACTAATACTTGGTAATTTTTCACAACTCCTTCCAAGCCTTTCAGGAACTTACTTGTATGAAATATTAACAAGAAAAATGTTCTGAAGTACTAATAAATTTGTCTTTCTGCAGCCTCTAACATAGATGAAGAGCTGTACAGGGAATTTTTAAGTTCTCTTTGGGTCCTGGGGGGCTTCAGGGTGTTGGTTGGTAACACCATCCCACAAACAAGCAGCCCCATCTCACCGACCCAACACAAGTAACAGGATCACCAGGACAGCCCTCAGCCATCACAATCACAGACATTCTCCATCCCAATATCCAGGGACATCCTAGCCCCGTGTTTAAGCAGCCAGACACTTCTCAAAGCCAACAGCCGGGTTGATAAATGTATTTAACTGCCTAAAGATGCAGAAATGCACCCAGGGAGACCTGCTGAAATCCTTTAAGTGAGTAACTCCGATTTATTCATCTGTGTGCATAAACTGCCTGTGAATCCCACACTCTGGCAGCAAAACTGGTCTGAAACCCAGCAAAGCAGAGAATTTCTGCTCTTGCCAAGAGCTTCCCTTCCCATGCAGGGCACCTTTATCCAAGGCTGGGAAAGCAGCTGACAGCTCCATGCGCAGGTGATGCACTTCCAGCCACAGCAGAGGCCATCCATCTCCCATGGACAGGAGCACCAAGCTAAGGGGTATGCACGTTTAATTGGGATTACTGTGGGAATTAATTATAAGATTAACAATCTCCAAAAGTGATGTCACAGAGCAATACACAAAACTGCAGCAGAGCTTTGGTAGGACAGTAAGATCATAAAAAAATACTATTGAATTAGGTGTGGATGAAAAGAAAATGACATGTGGCACTTCTGGTATGAGATAGCCATATAATACGTTTGTAGGGCCCAAAAATTTCTTTTAAGTTTGAAAAAGTGTGAGATATTTCAAAATGTGTACAAAAAAATAAAGTGAGATTAATCCCAGGCAGACAGAAGTGAGAGAAGGGAAAGAGTCATCAGATGTGTGAAGAGCCAATCCCACAGGAACAGTGACAAAAGATGGAAAATTAACAAGTAAAATTGCTCATTGTTTGTGCAGGTTGCATCTTGTAAATTCAGTAGGAGTTATTATACTGCAAAATTCAAGGGGATAAAAATCCATTACAGCTCTTCTCTATACCCTGCTACGAGGACTCTTGTCTAAAAGAACTGTATTTTAATCTGTTTGCCAAATGTTTTCAATACAGTCCTTTAATACAATACTGTGTGGAGAATTTCAGGCCAGAAGGAAAGTTTGGTGCATTATTTCTACTGTTTAGTTCTTCACCTCCTACAGCTACACAGACACAACAGATCACAGGAAGATAGCCCTTCCACATGAAGTGTTAATAATAAATATTAATAATAATTGATAATAATGAATATTAATAATAATTAATATTAAAATATAATAAAAATTTTAATAATAAAAAATTTCTCCAGGCATCAAATCCTGTCCCTGCTGAGGACACTGGAGTTTTACCACTAACTTCAGTGGAACCAAGGCACAGTCTCTGGCTATATATTTCATATAAATTACATTGCTATTAGACTTGATTCCCAACAGAATTTACATTCATACAAGCTCTAAAACTCATGACATCCAAATGTTTTCTTCTTGCATCCACTCACACGCACAGATTTTTTTTTTTCCTCTCTAACTACAGCAATTAAGACAAATTATGGAGATTATTTTTTCTTCTTTTAGGCTTCCATCAGGAGTTGCCCTCTATTTTACAAGCTAAGCTTTGTTCTTTCCAAGCCTGGCACCTCCAAACACAAGTCCTGTTGCAGGAAGGTGTTCTGAGACCTGAGCTCAGCAGTCCTGGAGCTGCTCTGGAGAGGTTCAGCCTGGAACCTCCCTTCTTGGAGGAGGCTGAGCACATCCTCAGCTGGCTTGATACCAAAAAAAAGCATTCTTTGTGCACAGAGCTGAAGTGCATAATAAATCACACCTCGGTTTTGCCCACACACCAGGCAGGTTGGATTTCCCCCTCCCAATCTGCCTGCTCTCCACTCCCAGGAGCCAGAGCTCCAGCCAACATCAGTTTGCATTTCTGTCATACAAAGCACACGAGTTCACCCAAATTCAACACAACAGCAGGACTTTTCCGAGGTAATGGCCATCTTCACCACCTTCTGTCCAAGCCACCAACCAATGCGCCCTGACTGCAGCCTAAGAAACCTCCTGGGCTCTGGGCAAACCAAACACGGGCATTGGGAGCCCCAAGAGCATTTCTGGCCTCTCCTGATGCAGCTTCAAAGCTTAAAGACATTTAAAAATGTTTTTAATTGTGGGGAATGATAGGTCTATCCAACAGAGAAAGCCAGGAACTGTGACCAGGGTCTTCCAGGGTTGTGTCTCATCTCTCTGGAGCCCATCCAACTCGCAGCAGGCAGCAAGCACTGCTGGGTCCGATATTTTTTTAACAGAGATTTTCTCATGAGTTGTTGCCTGTAAGTGAATCCTAACTGCTTGCTTCAATTGCTCCTTTTACCATAAACCAAAACCTCTGGTCTGTTATAAAATATTCTGATTTCATATTCAAGACATTTGGAAATCCAACACATTTTCACTCTCTGGAAAAGAGTAAAAACCAGCTCCCCAACAACGCAGAATTTAGCAATTTGCATATGAAATTAAGTTTTCATATCACACGAAATCAAGTTTTATTTTTCATTTCTAAATCCCACTTTTCTCACCCTCTGTTCTCCCAAAGTCAGCCAAGACCATGTGCCAGATACCCGCAATGGTGAGTGATTATTCACCAAGCAACCCAGGGAAAGAAGGGAGTCTGGCAGGGTTGCAGGACATTGTGGGAGGCTGTAGATACCAACAGCAGCTTTAAACAAGGAGTTTTTAGCACCCAGTGCTAAAAACGGTGAATTAATCTACATTAGTCTCCCTGCTTTACCAGCTAGACAGGTCATTTAAAGCTGTTGTATCTTCACACTACACTGCCGACAGCACTGGAGACATTTTCACAATTCATCCCGTAAAGCAGAATGCTCTAATTATTATTTCTTTGTCTTCTGCTTAGGGTTTTGCCCCTTAGGTGGTGGGAAATCAAAAGGATATATGCAATGGTTATTCTTTCGTCTTCACAGCTCTTAAACTGCTTCTCTAGCTTATGTCAATGTCTAAGGAATTGTGCCAACATGTAAGTATTTATGTGCTTAACTGAAAAGAACAACAAAAAAAGAAAGAATGCTATTGTTTAGATGCCAGCTAGAGACGCTGTGCTCTGCAGACATTTTCCTGTTTTTTTCAAGCAAAGGGCATTTCTTCTGATTTCAGATACCTTTCCCCCTCTCACCAACCCCATGCATTCCCACAGCTGGCTCGTGCTGTGGCTTCTGCCTTCTCAGAGCATTTCTGTCACTCGATAAATCCCCCCTTGTTCTGTGTCATGGACCTGGCTTATGCTAACGTGCAGACAGACAAACTGCAGATGGATCTCCATTATCAGAACAGCCTTTTCCTGTCTCCATCCCCTCCCAGCCCTCGCAGGGGTGGCACTCGGTGGGACCCTGGACGAGCAGGACACCTCCTTTGCTGTCACAACACCTGGGCTGTGCACTCAGCAAACAAGGAAACAAATCAGCTTGGGAGCTCTCCTGCCCACACAGCTCAAAAACACCAAATGGGGCAACCTGCAGATGCAAAAAAATAGCCAAATTCTTGTTTTCCCTCCTAAGGCCACTTTGCTCTCTCATGCGGGACACACCTTTTGTGCAATGTGCCCCTGGGGGCTGCAGTGATGGGTTAGCCAATTATACAGAGAGAAGAGGAATTTGATGAATGGATCATTTTTGGTGCACTCTGCACTTTTGACTCATAAATTCCACAGAAAACAAGGTAAATGGAGCATTACTTATTAATGAACAGAGCCCTAAATATCAAATGATCTGCTGTGAATCATCAGCAGGAATTGCAGAGCCTTCACATCATGTTGGTTATCACATGCTGCAGTGGTTCAGCGATGGACAAACTGCAGCCTGGTGTTAAGTTGTACAAGATAATCTAGGAAATAACATTCTGCTTTCTATAAAGCACGTTACAGAGAGGTGCTTGCCTGACCTTCAGACTGTGACCTCCAGAGACAGTGATCCTGCAAGCCTCACCTTGCATTGCAAGCCTGAAAGCACCATTAAGCCCATGATGAATTGAGAGCCTTGGGAAAGGCACATGAACCCTAAATCTCACCAGAAAGCTGGGGGAAATTCAGACAGCTCTGAAGAGGGACACCAATGAAGTTTCTGTGTAGTGAGATAACTTAGGAGCAACAGCTTTCTATCCTGCATCACTTCTACTCCTTCACTGGCAGGTAAAAATGGACAACCCCACCAGGTTTGAAGGTCTGCTGAAGTCCAGATTAAGCCTGAAGAACCACACTGGCTGTTCTGAGAGAGCACCACACGGCAAGAACATGAAGAACCTTCCATTTCCACCTTTCTAAAAGTTGTTTGGTTTTTTTGAGAGTTGAGAAAACATGAAAGAAAGAAGGAAAGAACAAGGAAAATCATGCACCCAAGTACCTCTTCTCAAATTATCTCCATGAGCCTGAGCATCACTCACAGAGAAGTGTGAGCACACATATGCTGGCACACTCTGACTGTTCACAGTCACAATGAAATACCTGGTCTGGGCATTTTCCTCATCACTGTTCTGGTTTGAATTAATGAGCTTGTTTCTATGCTTTTTGGTGTCCTTTTCTGTGGCAGGGAGGTTAGAACTAGATGGTCTTTAAAGTCCCTTCCCAAATCATCCAACGATTCTTCTTTCACATTAACATCGCTGAATCTTCTGAAGTTAACTTTACTGTTGTTTTCCAATTTTCTTCCCTGCCTAATTTTTCCTTAAGTGTTTTCAAGCATTTGGGTACAAGTCTGCCTCCCGGCACTGAGCTGCAGTTACCTGTGTGCTGTGGAACTATCTTTAAAGATTTTTTTTTTCACTTGTATTGACAGAAGCAATAATGGTAAAGAGTGCCCACCACTTTCTAAAGGCCATTTCTCCCTGTATGTGTACAAATATGTCATCTTTCAACTGTCAGACCTCTAAATAGGCCTGAAGTGAGTTTCTCCTGCAAATGCACCTCTCTTTGCAGGGATGGCCTGTATGTACTCTCCTTTCTTTCCTACGCTTGTGCACATCATCTTGTTCAAACCAACTGCCAAGATTTCAGCCAGCAGATAGCAATTAGTACATAAAAGCAAAATGAACCACCACAGCTGGATGCTGTGCCATAGGCAAAAAATGCAATAGAAAGCTACTTTAGCTGAAATTGGTATTTAAAACACATTTCTATAAGAAGACTACAAAACCACCCTCTTATTGACTTCGCAAAAGGCTTCAGCTGCACCTGCCAGGTAGAGCAATTTTCTAGAGACTATTAAGTAAAGCAAAACCAGCTAGACAGATTACTGCAGTCTGACTGAAAAAGCAGCAAACTGATAAAAAGATTACCATTGAAGTCAACAGAAATAAGGACCTTCTACCTGCAAGATGTGAACTCCTGTCAAAGGGAGCTGGGAAGCATCTTCCTAAGTCAGAACACAGTCAAACCTACATATCCCCCTTACCGATAGTTACATGTTAGTAACTAATAATAAAAAATACAAAATAGAGGCCAGCACAAGGAATTCAGAGATTCCCAGCAATTAACTCAGTATAAAGAGACACTTTAATGCCCAACTTAGTGATTTTTATACAACACTGACCACAGGTAGATCTCCCTGGAGATACTGTCAACACTAAAAGAAAAAAGGTCCTGCTCATTTTGTCGTTTTGAAGTGAATTTCTCACAGGGGCCCGAGATAATACACAGTGTTTCCTTAGCTGGCTTGGCAGATGAGCAAGATTTGCTGCTAAGTCCCAGTATTGATGTGCTGGAAGTGTTTTCTGCTGGAAACATAAAGGAGCAAGGTAAGGCTAAAATTAGTCATCTACTTGAATAATGTGTCCTGTTTACTCTGGTATCCCCTTCCACAACTGCCCCTGCCTTCAGCAGCATCACCCTGACAGAAAGTAAAATGCTGTTAATGCATTAAATGGAACAGAGAGATTGCATGGGCTGCCTCTCCAAGACAAAGTGTATTAACTACTGATAAATTCCACTTCTCTTCAAAATTAGAATGGAAAAGTCACTAGCCAATACTTGCAGGAAACAAATTACATCCCTAGAGCTATCCAATACCTGTGCTCTGTCCACAGAACCCAGAGAGCCAAAGCCATGAGCAAGAAACTGGATGTCACAAGCAACTGCTCAGCTTACAGAGGGGAAACAAAGAGTCAGGGAGACAAAGTACTCCCAAGCCCAGAAAAAAACCTCTTTTCATAATATCTGTTACCTCAAATATGGCCCTTCTCTCACACCTAAAGGATAGATATGCTTGTTTGGGGGTGGGGGCAGGGGGGGAGGGAGTGGAAGCCAGCATATCAGGAAGAAGATAAAAAAACCCAAACAAAACCAACGGATCTTATTGCAAGTGATCAGTCATCTTAAAGATCTCTTTGGAGGTGCCAAATTATCAGAGATGGCACCAGGGGCAATTTACCATTTCTCCTCATGTATATTTTGGTGATTTCGGGAGCAGTCAGGGATGCCAAGATACATCTCCCTGAATGAAGGATCACCTTCATTCTTCATTTGCTAGATCATGTCTAAAACACTAAAATGCAGATTTCAATGGCAGCAGCAAATGCTACCTGGATAGATGTGGGCTGGGGAGAGCACGCCTGACACAGGAACATGGCATTCCTCTCCACTTTCCCTACAATATTGTCAAAGGTTTCACCACTCAACACAACAAACAAACTTTGAAAAACAATATTACTTCTCTTCTCCTTTTTGTATATGGAATAATGGCTTTTCGACAAGCCAGATGGGAAACTGTGTTAATGCATTTCCATGGGCAAAGCTTGAGAACCCCGTAAATTGCCTTGCTTAATGGACTCAGGAGTTCAGCTATCCATTCAGAAACTCCACACCGAATGAAATGGTTCAGTCCTCAGGAGCTGCAGACACACTTCTGCAGCTCTGTGGGTATCATCATTTATGTCAGTTGGATTTGATGGAGAAAATGCCATTTGGAATGAAGGAGGACCTGTATCCACCAGCCCTCTGGCAGAAAGGCACTGACAGCCCTTCTCACCCCAGGGGACTGCGCAGATGCCTCATCCTTCAGGGCTCCACACAATCTCAATCAACACAGAAAATCCAGTAACCTACAGGACCTGCAGGCACCCTCATCGGGCTCTAATGTCCTGTAACGACCAACAGCTTGAGTGGTTTTTTAAGCTGATACGGAGAAAATCAACTCATTTCCCTGTTTCCCCTGCCATGAGCAGTGAGTGCTCAGGACAAGGTGAAGGATGGACAGGGTTGTCCCTGGTCCTGTCCCCATGCCATGCCATGAACTCCCGTGCCTGCCAAAGCCACTGCTGAGCCAAGGAGCCCGATGAGAGCAGAGATGGGGCTGGTTTGGGGGATGTGACCCCTGCAGAAGAGCAGTCCCTGGCATTAACACCCCTCACCACGCTGTGGTGAGCTCTGTTTGCCCAGGAGGAGACAGCCCAGGTGAGAGCTTGTCCTCAGCCCAGGCTGGCAGAGGGGAGCAGCCCTGGCCACCCTCATCCCTGCTCCAGGCAGCATCCCTCACTTCTGTGTGATGGGCATGAGCTGAGGGTGAAAACTTCAGTTTGCTGTATCTGCTCTGGGGTTCAGAGCAAAGCAGGGTCCAAAGGTGATGCTCTTCTATTACACTTTTTAAAATCTTCTATTTATTTATTTATTATGCACAAAAGCTGATGTGCAAGCCCATGGATAGTCATTGTGGCTGGGGCTGGCAGCCAGCTCAGGTTGGGATTTTCCCAGCTCTGTGCACACCAGAAGATGAGGGAATGAGCTGGGGTCCATAGGGGGCTGCTCCCCAGCCCTTCCACTCCCTGCTTCGTGTGCTGAGACAGGAGGAGATTCAGCAGCAGTCAGTGTCTCTGTCACACCGAGGGACAGCCAGGCACACACCAGCCCTGGTTCAGCCCAGCACACCCTGACTGCGACCATGCAAACAAATCCATCCCAGCAGCACGGTCTGCCTGCACCCCCGGGAGAGGGGCTGCCTCAGCACCAAACACCCCCGGGCCCCCCTCACCCCAAACTGTGGGATCACTTTGGGAACCCTCGAAGAGTGCAGGAAAAACAAGGATATTTTGATCTGCACGCATGAATCCTCTCAGGAAAGGAGTATAAATAGAAGAAAGGGAGAAAAAACAGGTGAGCTAATGTCCTTCGCAACTTTTGTAAAGTATAAAAGACATCAGAGAGCACAGGTTCCAGGTCTGATTACTGCTGATTTACAGAAATGTGCAACCGTGGGGACACACATATTACGCTGATAATAAAATATACATATCTGCAGCTGGGACCTACAGCAGAACTAAAACATACTGAGAATACTCAAATCTTTTCCCTCCTGTATACCTTAGCTGTTCAGAGGGATTTTTTTTTCCCACTCAAAATTGAAATGAAGGGAAAAAAAACCCACTTCTAGGATTAGATCCTAGAAAAACAGATTCCAGCTGGGAGCTCAAGCACCTGCAGAGAAGTATTTATAAATGAAAGGAATGACATGACTTTAAATACAGTGTCGTCAGAAACTTAATTATACAGCAGCAAGTCTCTAATTGGAAGTCACAGAGCAATACATTGGCTTTGTCATGTGATTTGATACTCTCCAAAATGCTTTCCCAGGGTTGTTTGTGCTATCTGTCTCGGGTTTGAACAGCAGTGTTTGTTTGCAGGCTGCAGTGGGATTAGCCCTATTTATCTTCAGGGGCTTTTTTTCCTTGAACACAGACTGAATTCACATGGATTTGTTTCAGTGCTCCAGGAAATCCTTGGCTTTGCTTCACCCAGCCCAGAGACATGTTTGTGCTGGCTGAAGCTAAGGTTCTTGGGCACCCAAAAACCCCATGTTCAAGTCAGTATATGTATCCCACCAGCAACAGGAGACAAAAAAGATGCCCTACCTGTGATAAATCAACTTGAATGTTCTAAAACCTGTGTAGTTTCACACTGAAACACTAATTTCTGTAATTACATTTTTAAAGAATAATTTATTTTAGTGCATTATTATTTCAAACTGAAAATAAGTACTTCTAGAGAAAAGCTCTAAAGAAATTACTGAAAGAACTAAAAGTCCATCGTCAATGCCCTCCACATAGTCGCATTTTCATTTGAGGGGATTTTGTAGATATAGTTATGCAACATCTTTCTCCTCCTCTGGAGGAGCCTCCTTGGCTCCTGATCTCTGTCTAAAACCACACTTATTTCAGTTTCCACATTTAATTCTTGCTTTAAACTGAGTGCATATGATTTAAATATCAGTTGTGTTCCACCAACTAGTGTTTTCTCAATCCAGGTATCCTCGTGGTGTCGCTGACAAGTAGACACAAATATTCCAGATGGGGACTTTCACATTTGAAAATAGTTCATTACACTCCTCATCCCTGCCTCACACCTTATGTCTCTTCAGGGCCTCCCAATTATCACAGAATCACAAAGTGGTTTGGGTTGGAGGAGACCTTAAAACTCATCTCATCCCCCCCCTGCCACAGGCAGAGACACCTTCCACCATCCAGGCTGCTCCAAGCCCCATCCAACCTGGCCCTCAAGAAACACTTCCAGGGATGGGGCAGATTCTCTGGGCAGCAACTGATTGAAGGACAGTCAAAATAACACTAATCACAGCCATGGTTTTCTTGCATCACATCCTCTGATTGCTCAGCCTGATGCACCTCTGTTGGGTTCCCCCATGGGTGTTCTAGGAGAGCAGGCCTGAAGGCCTACAAAAGCATCTTCCCTAGGCCCGGTGGGAACCATGGAAACACTTCCAGGGCACCTGAGATGGGCTGGAAAAGAGGACCATGGGGCAGTGACCTTCTTGAGCAATGGCCCGGGAAGATTGTGGTTAGTGGCCTTATATGGGATTATTTACACCTTCCCATAATAGGTGATATCTAGGGAATACTGCAGGTGAGTGGGTGAAATCCTGGGATTTGATCTTCCTGTTTATATGAGGTTCTATCCTGGTTGTGCACTGGTATTTAGGTAACCTGAGCTGGGCAATGAACGTCTTTGCACTTCTCCATCTGCCACGCACAGTCCTTGCCTGGCGTGATTGCTGCACACCCCCTGCCTGGGAACTCCTCCCTCGGTTTCCCCCCAGTTTTCCTGTCCCTCCCCTCCCTTCCTGCTCACCCCACTGCAGAGGTGCCACACAGCCTCTCCAGTCGGGATCCAGCTGTGCTACCTCAGCTCCCACTACTCCCCTAACACCTGGGGGCTGGTGTCTGCAGCACCAAATTTGAAACAGGAAATTACAGAACTGTAATTACTTGAGCTGGAAGCTTCCAGCCCAACTGATTTGTCCTGTCATTTAAAAATCTACTTGTTTCCAAACACGGTCGGCAGAGATACAAACGTGCAGCCCTCTGGCAGGGGTCCAGGCAGCAGCGACGGTGCTGTGCTGCTCACAGCATCACAAGTGAGATTTTCCACAGCTAAAAAAAGACAACAGTGAAATTGATATTACGTTTTAACCTAGGGGTCATGAAAAGATGAGACAATATATTCACTCCACTTCAGATAGCCTGAAGGAATGTGACCTTTTCCCTATCATTTATAACCCAGAGGGCTGAAATGAGCACCAAATCCAATTATGGTGTATTTTTATTTACCTAATCTACCAGCAGATGGCCTTTAATTTTAAATTTTCTTAATTTTGGAGATCTGTTCAGGCAGAACTAGCAGCACAACTCACGTCCCCCTCCCCACAGGGAAGGTTTTAATGACAGCCCCGTGCAAGCTGCCACTTGGTTATTGCCTTCCTGGGCCTCTGCTCATCAGACCCTTCCCTTGCAATTAGATACATATATTTTATTTGTCTTCCTATTGGATTATGCAGCATTTAAGGCAGATATCATCTTTTTGAGCTATGATTGTACAGTATCTAACACAAGCAGAGGCTAACCCTTAGCTAGAACTCCTAATCACCACGGTAATGAAAATATTTCCTTTCCAAATGTGAATTGAAGACTCAGTTCTCAAGTACCCGGGATAACCAAAGGATAAATACCTCAAGTATAGTAAAAATTGAGTTAAAAAGGCAGGTAATTTAAGCTGAACACAATATGCTTTTATAGTTTATGTATAAAATTAAGTCACTGAATGCAGCCACGCTCCTTTGTTGTGTCAGTTTTACTGACCACATGCCCATGGGAAGGTTCAAGCTCATGGATCCAACTGAAAACATTTCTTTTGGTTTCATTTTTTACAATTCTTTAGGAACATTTTTGGATGGGATCCCCTGCCTTTCTCCAAGAGAAAATACTTGGTGCAGCCCAGGGTGGGTCAGAAACATCCCATCTGTCAGCTGCAGCATCTTCCAGCAGCTCAAGCCACCCAAAGCACTGCATGGAGTCATTGAGGCTAGAAAAGAACTTCAAATCTCCAGACAGAGTGCACAAAATGCCTTTTCCACTCCCAACACCTGTGGGGAGACACATCCACCACCCAGCCCTGCTCAGCTGCACTGCAGGGCACCAGCAAATCCATATTTTCCCCACTCCTCTGCCCAATGGAGCCCGTTGGAAATGAAGTACCTTCACAAGTAAAATACACAGACCTCAAACAATCCCTATTTGCACAAACCTGTGTTTTTGCTAATCACAAAATGTAATATAAATTACTTGGAGACACTTTCCCTTTTCCTCACCTTTTAGCAGAGAAAAACATGATTTACATTCTGTTTGTGGGTGAATCAAGTGAAATGTTTAATTATAAATAGCACTTGTAAATATAATCCTTTCAGCTGGAATATTTGTATAGTGAAAATGAGCAAGACCTTAATAATGATTTCAGTTACAAAACTTAATTAGGCCTGTTTCTCATTCCAGTTTGGGCCCTGTGCAATGATTGGGTGTAAATGTGCATTTACTCGATGGAGCCATGAAACACCCAAGAACAAACCATGGGTAGGTGTGAGGCATCCAAGCTCCCCTGGCTGCAGTGCTGCTGCAAGAATGAGCACCAGCTGAGCATCTATCCTCAACTACATATGAGTGATTCCTAGCAAAAAGGAGAATTATATCCATTAGTTTTATTTATGGAGAGCTAAAATACACACTTTCTAAAGCCAAGTCTGCATTCAGCAGATGAAATATGTGTGCAACTTGCCACCAAGGTTATGGAAAGGTGGAGGAGAGTGTTTATCAATGTTGATAGGATTTTTTCCTCCAGATATATTTACTAGGATAGAGCATCTTCTACAGGAAACAGCATACAAGATATTAATTTTATGCTTAGTCTAATTGCTCAGACATGCTGAGGTGCTACCAAGTTGGCAAGCACCAACTGACCAATCAAGCTGTGTCCTTGAGGCCACCAAAACCTGCTGGATGGCAGGCAGGTCAACACCACACAGCCACTCGCTCACTCTTCCCCTCCCCAGTGGGATGGGGGAGAGAATCACAAAAAAACCTCAAAAAAACAAAAGCACACACACACACAAAAAACCCCCAAACAAACAAAAAAATCCCCCAAACAAATAAACACCAAAACCAACCAAACAAAAACAAACCAACCCCACCAAAACCACACTCCACAACAACCAAAAAAAAACCCACATAGTGATGGAAGGTGGCCAAGACAGGAAACATCTCAGGCTACAGCTGTGTGACCCAGCTGGCCTGAGATTACAAACAGGTTTGTAATTATTTGAGATTACAAACAGGTTTGTATCCTCCTGGCAACAAGTGCTGTCCTAACCTCATCAAATCAGGGAGAGCAACTCCCCACAGGCTCCTCTCCATCTCCTCTGTACATGGCTGAGCCATGAGCAGAAGGGAGAACCCCAGCCCTGACAACATTAATAAACTAAAGATTAACCCCTCTGTGATCAATGCCTTGGGAACTCCCTCCTTAATTTTATAGGGAAGTATTTTAGGCTCATACCTAAAGACTTGAGGTGTACATGTAGATGTTTGCACTGTGCTAAAGCCTTAACATACTAAGCAGAACGTGAAAGAATATTAAAGATACACTGAATCAGATATACCTTGTGATTTCACAAGATACAAGACCACTTAAACCAAAGTCAAAACACAGCCAACTTTTACAGCAAGACAAATTAACTCAGGGTAAGCTCTGGGTTCAGATGTACCAACATAGCTGTCTAATGGAAGAGGGGTTTTCACCAAAAAACAGCCAGCAACAGTTTTGCACAGATTTTTGCCTCTAGCCCTTGGTTAAAAAAAAGGAATGATGTACTCTCTTAAAGCCAGCCACCAAACTGAGCCTCATGAAGGAAAATAGATATTGGGGCTTGGGAGCTTTGCTGAAGCAGGGACTAATACCTGTCAGCTTGGACAAGCTTTAAACACCTCATAAAAGCACCCAGCAGCTTCAGATACAGATTTCTTCTCTAGAAAACAGAAAGTACTGGAGGAAAATAGCATAAAAAAACCAAAAAAAACCCCACCCAAACAACAATTTCAGTTCACTAAACCAATGTATTTGTTAAGTAGCCAGATCAGGATAGTAAAGGTAAACAAACAGAGAGACATATTGATGTGCTGATTTGTAAGATAGGAAAAAAATCTACCATGTAGTGATTACACAGTTGGTTACTTTTAGGGAGAAACTTCTTCTTTTTATTAAGAAAAAAGAATGCAATTATAACTTTGACATGAAACAATTTATCCCATACTTGGTATTTCTTTCTGTTTGTTGGTTTAACGCCTCAAAATTATTTATCTTATTATTTATCTCTATGTTTATTTTTGAAGAACATCTTTTTGTGCCTTCAAGCCACTTTACTCATTAGTTCTCTGGAGTTCATGTCCTATTTCATTATGTTTTAATCTTTACAGTTGTTAATTTGCATTTCATTTCCTGTTGTAGCAAAAAAAATTACTAACGAAAAAGTGATTGTAAATATTAATACAAGTCAAATGATAATCATCCAAGAAAGCATTTTGCAGCAATAGCAATTACCTATGTTTGAGGAAGAAGGTAGCAATTCAAGCAGCTACAGAGACAAAGCACTTCAAGTTGAGGGCACAGCACCTTCTTAGAAGCGGAGACTGGGCCTCACAGAACACCACTTACAATTAACAACAACTCGCTTAAAAGAGAAACTGCCTGCAGCAAAAACAAAACCTATTGGATAACCAGGTGTCTAAAGTTGGGCTACATCCTGTCCACAGCATCTGTTAAGTTTAACCAACTGCTTAACTAACACCAGAGCCATGACATTGACATACAAAAATTCAGAAAACAGTAAACCAAGCCAAAAAATATCCTGCACCAGAAAAACCAACAAACCGCATAGGTCCAGGTTCCCCTGCCACACACCTTCTCTTTCACTCCTGGCACTGCACCACAGCCACTTCAGTTTTCACTTTGGGAGAGACACACTCAGCTCAGAACAAGGGAAATCCTTTCAACTTACTCAGATCTGGACTCAGCTCTGCAGGCTTTGAGCTTTGCTTTTGCTTCCCCAGGCCAGTTCCCCACCACGCTGCTCTGCAGGGACGCTCCAACCACCAGCAGGAAAACATCTTCTGCACCTCCAGAAGTGATGCCTTAGCACCAGTGCATCATGTTGTTCTGACAGTGGGTAATTATCCTCGTTAGATAAATAAAAGGCAGGATTGTAAATACACCTTAGTTTTAACAGAAGAAAGCACTTGGTGACTCCTAATGTGCGAGCTGAGCCCCAGCTCTGCCTGGCTCCATCATTACCCTCCCGCAGGTGCTGCAGAGGAGTTAGAAGGGAAGAGGGCAGCAGGAGTTCCTCATTAAAAAAGCTCCACAAAAGAGAAAAGGAAAGCTCGGGGACTGCTGTTTGAACTTGCCCCTTGTAACTCTGCTTGTTGGCCTCAGAGAAAGCCCCTGATTTTTCCTGCACAGAACCCCACAAACTGTATTTCCTGGCTTGGTGACTGTTCCATGTCCCCAGCACACGGTGATGGTGTCGGTAAAGAAACCACCTGGAATGCAGACAGCTGGGTTCTGAGCAGAGCCCTAGAAAAGCTGGGTCCAGGCTTTCAGCTTCCCAGTGTTTGCAAGAGGATTGCCTCTAATTCCTTACACTTGTGACTTTGTAAAAGCTCCACCAACTTGCAGCAAATTGCCCATCTAAAGCCATTTCTCCGAGCAGCTCGTCCATCTGTCACAGCAACCTGCCCTCCCAGACATGCTGCCTGCAGGCAAAGCATGACAGCTAGATGGGCTTAACACTCATAAAAAAATAAATGAGACTCTTTTCTTCGTTATTTTCCTCTCCAGTTTCTCAGTTTTCTGTGTTTCCATGACTGGTTTGGTAGGGACCAGCACCCCCCACAAACACAGGCCAGGGGAGCTCTGCAGCCACTGACCAAAGGAGCTGTGATCAGGACAAAATGTCCCTACTAAACTTCTGAGGATCTTACAGGACTGATCCTTGCAATAAAAAATTCACAGTTTAAACCTGGGAAAATAGAGCCTTTCTTGATGAGAGATCTGAGGTAATTTACTTAATGATTAACTTAGAAAATCCTTGGAGGAGACATTTCAGATTAGCATAATCCTCACAGAGTTCCCTCTTGCAGGAATAGGAAAACATTTCACAGGTGTTTCAACATCAAACTTATTCTGTTAATTCCCCCTGCCCCCATGACTGGGAGGAAAAGGGAGGGGGAAAGTGGGAAAGGAAGAAGTCCTGCAAAGCCATGGAGAAGGACAGAACTAGTGTGCCCTGCCAGTGGTGCAATTTCCCAAAGAACTGGAAAAAACAGGGTTGACCCAACAGGGACAAGAGCAACTTCCCATCAGAAAAACCCGTTATATCTTTAAAGAAATAAAGATTGACAGCCACACAGGGAAAACTGGTGCTAATGAATTCAAATAACAAAGCACCCAGGAATTAACTGGAATTTTGCAGCTGCAAATTTCCTGCTGAGCAAAGTCAATCTCACACCTGCCAGCTTCCTACAGATAATATTCCCTCCCTGCAAAACAGGATCTGTACCCAGCACATCTTCCAGATGATCTGGCTTCCCTCTGTGCTTTTCCAGGGCTACAGCCTGTCCCAAGGGCTGTCACCCAGCTTCACTTCTACCAGACTTGTCATGGGACAGCCCGTCTGTGGGAAGAGTCTCAGCAGCTTTAATGAGTTTTCACATCCTTTAAAACAAATTCTCTTCTTCTCTCTGGAGGAACTGAACAAACTCCTCTCGCTAGACAAAGTGCAGAGCAGCCTCTTTACAGTCACTTGAGTTTTGCTGTGGTTTAGAGTGATGTAGCTGGAAGCAGGGAGGCTTTATCTGACAGATAAAGTTTGGCAGAGCTGTCCCAGATTCTACAGCAGCTTCTCTGGTTCACATATGAGAAAAACACACCAGAAAAAATGAATCGAAAAGGTAAATGTATCAAACAAGATGAAACAAGAACTAAACAGAAGCACCCGTCCAAGGTTAAGGCAGCAAATTGTTCCATTCCTGCTTTATGATCTCTGACCTATGTTAATTCCTGTTCTCCCCCTTCCCAAGCTCATTCAAGAAAACCTGGCACAAGGGATGATGCAGTAGTACCACACACAGACACAGCACTGAGCAGGAAGCCAAGGCCCCCTCTCTGACCAGCTTAAATGTTAAGCAAATGCACAACATCCATCTTGATCACACTCCTTTTTTCTTTCTTCCTGCCTTCCTCTCTTTTTTTCCTTCCTATTCAATCTATTTCCATAGATCCTGAAAGCCTTGGAAACAGCTTGGGTTTTTAAGCTGCTGACAGCAGTCCCAATCCTTCTCACCCCCATCCTTCCTTTGTTTCCTGCTGGACTCAAATCCATCCCAGACTGGCTGTTGTCACTTGTTGTTGACTGCAGGCTCTCCAAGACGACTTTCCTGACCTTGTGCTGGGCTTAGTGAAGTCCTGGATCATGACTAAGGCTTGAAACGCTATGGGAATCTCAACTAGAATAGACTTCTGCAGTCATAACTTTGGTGATAAAAAGCACTTATTTTGTAATCACCACGAAATTCTCCTTTTTCACTCCTCACTGCCATGATATCCTCACAGTGCAGAATTATGCCTCAGCGGTGGTTTTCTCTACTCAGGGTTAAAAGTGGTGCAGAAAGTTGAATTCCCTTTGAACCATCTTCCCTCTAGGCTGGTGGGATGATGCCCATGATCCTCAGCAGATGGTGTGGTCACTGAGGTTGGCAGGAAGCAGCTGCAGCCCCTCCCCATCAATAACAGTCAAGCACATGGCTCGACTTTGGCTCCTGAAACAATCATTAGTAATGACCCATCAAAAAGTTTTTGATGAGTGAATGATAAAAGTAAACAGGACATGGTAATAATCAGGCTTTATTTATAGCCAGGTAAAACACCGCTGTTGTCAATTTTACAAAGTGACTTTGAAGGAACTTTCTAAAGGGGATATTGAGAATGTTTCCCCCCCACACCTGCGAACAACCATAACCATTATTGATAGTTTTTCTAGAATGGCAGGTACGGAGAAACAGAGACTGTTATTTTGTGTCAAAATTGGTTTATGGTGCCATATTTTTCCCTTGTTTAAGGCAGCACCACTCATTCACAACATTAAACAATGTGATTTATGGACTTTAGCAGAGCTTACTACATTTAAATGTTTTAGGCATTTCATTTTTACAACATACCTTGTTCCAATATAATCAATGTGGTTTTTTCTCGGGCTGTGATAGGAATGCAGTTTGTGTTTTATAGCAAAATCAATATAAGAATTAATGGGTGACGAACAAAGTAAATTGTAAAAAGTGCAGTGAGGTTGTGCGATCTCTTTCGCTGTATTGATTCCATTAGCATGAGGTTGCCCAGTTGTACACAGTTTCATATTTGATAAGCAAGCAGCAGACCTCATATTCTGGGGAAGACAAAATGGGCAACGTTCAGCACTGGAGTAACTATGCCAAAGTCATTGAGGTTAAAGCAAGAATGGAGACGAGCCAAGGTGGCTGCTGAAACACAATGAACTTCAGAGGCAGCAGCCGTAAACATCAGATGGTCACAAACGGTGCCACTGACTTTTATTAAAGGCTGTGATACTTGAGAGATGACGTTCTTGGCTGCTTTATGCTGCTGGGCTATATGTCTTTTAATGATGAGAGGAGAATGCTACTCCCAAGGATTTTTTGCTACTAGATGAAAAGCAGTATTTTTTTTAAATGCATGCAACCTAGATTTCTTGTTAGAGACATAAGCAGGGAGGAGCTGTAGCAAGCTACAAGCAGTGTAATCTGGAACAGATTTTTTCTTTCCTTTGACGTCTTTTCACTTCTGAATTTTACTCTTACTCTTGACAAGGGTACATGTGCTAGGGACTGGAAAGGGCTGCCTTGAAATATCTCTGGAGCCTATCTCCCCGCTGGGGACTCATAGCAAAGCTCATTCCATGCTTTCCCGTGAGCCAGGAGACAGAAAACGTCACAGCACCTTGTCTCTGGGTGTCCCACGAGCAGAGCAGCAGCACCCAGGGCACAGGTGATGCCAAGGAAGGGATGGGTTCCCAGCCCACCCCTCCTGTAGGTCCCCCTTTCCCTCTGCTCTCCATCTCCAGCAGCTCAGGCACGCTGCTGCCAGGGCTTCCACCTCTGCAAACACAGCCTGCCCCCTGCAGTGTTCATACACCCAGGTTTGTGGAAAACCAACAGATTGGGATCAAACATCTTTCCAAGTGTCCAGTTGTCCTGGTTTCAGCTGAACGAAAATTACTTCGATCCCAGCCAAGACCAGTTAACCAGTTAACTCTGATTATTACTTCGCACCCCAACTTGTATTTCTGTTTCACAATCTGTATCAACAAATTGCAGTGATGCCCTTCCACCCTGAAAAGCATCTATAATCATTCTTACTCCAAATAACAGATTAGATGCATCTGTTCATGTTGCTACATTACTTTTCAAAGCTGTGACCAAACAAAGCAATTACTGTTCGAATCAGACTCTGGATACCTTCCATAACCAACAGTAAAGCGTTCTGGGGTGCTATAGCATCTGTTCCTATTCTCATCTTCTCCCTTTCCTTTGGGAACATCCTTTTCATTTCCATAACCATCAACAGGTTTTAACAGAGCCCAGCAAAAAGGTCCAAGAATGGTAGCCATGACAAATATTTTCTGCAAGAATATTATCCTCCAAATGTTCAAAACCATCCTTACATGGCACCTTTTGTTCACTTTTTGTTGTGAAAGTCTGAAAGTTTATTGCTCTTCGGGATGTACTTGGAGCAAAATAATTTAATTATATTCTATTTCAAAACAAATTGTTGATACAGACTCGAAGTGTCAGTAATTAGATAATCTCACAGTGCACATTCCATTATCACTGTCACACCTAATGACTGTTTATTTGAAGAGTCCTTCTAGCTTTGCAGCTACCCCAGTACTAACTGTAATAATAGATGGTGTGATTGGGAAGGTTCACCCATTGCTCTCACATTTAAAGTAATGAGCTCTCCTACTCCAACACAGAGATTTAGATGGCAAGGAATAAAATGCTGGCCTTAATGGAATTGGTGATAAAATACTCATTGGCTTCCCAGGGCTTAAATATAATCAGTTCCTTGCAAGTAAAGATGATTGGTGACATAAATTAAATATTAAATAAACAATTGTTATGAGCTCTATCCCGACTTCAAGTGCCAAGAAGGCTAATGTAGGAAGACCCTGTTTATTCACTCAGGGACCCCTTAACCCAATTAAAAGCCTGTTCTACACACACCAAATCTGCATAACAGCCCCTATCGAGGAGCTCAAACCAACACCCTCAGGTCTCTGTGGGTGCTGTCCATTCCCACGTGCCTGGAGATGGGGATGAGGTCCCTCAGCAGGGGATGGAGCAGAAGTCTCCAAGCCATGCACCACATCTCCCACCAGTGCCAGCACTGGCAGGGACAGGGTAAACCTTGGCTCTGCTGTGGGAGGGGTGCTGATATCCCAACACGACCTCCTGGGGGTGCAGAGGGGCTGGGAAGGGGGTCCCATTCCCTCTTCTTGCTCCTGAACTTCCCACCTACTGCAGAGCTAAAGTCACTGAGGTTTTGTGCCATTATGCCATAAATGTCCTCTGTGCCATTTCTGGAGCAAAGCACAGAAAAGTCTGCAGCACTTTCTAATTTAATAGAAGTTGCATTTTTAAATTTTTTGTTTTCTGGAGAGAGCAAGATAAGCAGATAATAGAGATGGTTTTTTTAAGAGAGCAAGATAAGCAGATAATAGAGATGGTTTTAAATTTTTCTAATTTTGGTGATTTTGGTTCCTTTTCAAGCTGTTGATTTTAAATACACAGAGCACTGCTTAAACCACACACAACCAAGCACAGTGATTGCCAGTCTCATGGCATAGGATCTTACAATTCCAATGTTATTCAACTGGCATGGACTAAATTTAGGCTCATTTAGTGAGGCTGCTTTGAGGAAGCACCCGCTGAAGTATCTGTCAGTATCTGGTGATCTCAGCCCTGAGCAGCTGGAGCTTTCAAAGGAAAGTACAAGCATCCTTATGGGGTGGATATTAAAGATGGTTTACTTTCAACAGCCTTAGCTTAGCAAAGTGTTGGGTAAATAGAATTATCTATCTTAAAAAAAGGCCCTGTTCTATTGCTGAAGTGGTGCACTACATCTGGAAATTAGAGGGAGCTCCATAAAAAGCTTTAGTTTGAGTCCACTTACCCTAATGGAGTAGGAGCCAAGATCTTTATCCTGAACAGAGTGATTCAAGAAATGTGTTACTGTTTATTAAGAGTGAGATGCCTTTAATGACCACAAAGAAACACAGGCAAGGAAAACACTCTCCATTTTCAGACAAAGTTCTTCAAAATGCATTGGGAGATGTTTATGCCCCACAGGCCAAGATTTATCCTTTTTATTTTAACTTAGGCATTCATTTAAGCAGCAGAGATAATTTGCTTATATTTCTGGTCAGCAAAATAATCTAATGCCAGGTTCCATTGACATGGGGGATAGAGGCTCCTTAATACAGGGACAAGCACTCCCCCAGCACGACCTCAGCATCACCACACGTTCAGAAATGCCCTTGCATTTTCAGTGGCTTCTGGTTTTGTTTTGGTTTGCTGCATTTGGTGCAGCCAGCCCCTCTTAGATGCCAGGTAATAACCTACACATCAGCAAAAATGCATAATAACCAGATTCACCCTGGTTTTACTTGAGCCAAATTTTCCTTCACCACTTATTGGTGCAGCACTTTCAGAGATTTAATATCTCTGAGGCTTCATCTTGTGATCAAATTCAGGTGAGGCTGGTCAAGGGATTCAAAAGGGCTTGGGCAGAAGGCGATGAAGGAATGCAGAAAACACACTCTCATAACTCGCATTTGCATTAAAAAATAGGCCTGTAAGGGAAAACGAATCAACATATGAAATACACAAAGGAAGGTTACAATAACAGCTATCTGAATATGCAGGATGTCTCTGCAGCCTCTTTTTCCCTTAAAGTGAGTAAAGAAACTGTCAGATAATGGCCAAATAAATCAGTCAGTATTATCAGCCACAGCTGCTGCCCGTGCCTGTGAAGTGCAGCATAAGCTCTGCTCCAAGACTTAGGAAGCTCTCCAAAATTCAGATTATTCTCCACGAGGCATGCTGAGATCTGGATATCATATTTCACTTTTTAATTAAAATATATTTTTCACTCCCGATCTACATAAGGATAAACAACATAAAAGTAATTGAGACTTCACATTTCACATGTCAAATCATGATAGCTTTTCTTATTCACTGGCATGCCAAATAAGTACTTATAGCAAGATTCACCATCAAAAGCAAGCACCCTCCTTTCCAAAGATGACGGAATCAGGCTTAGATAAAATAGGAACCAGCTCATGCTCAAAATGAATCCTGGTGTCAGGCTGCTGCACCTTTGCAAAGTCCTTCATCTCTCTAAAACCTGCCATACTTCTCTCTAAAACCTGCCATACTTCATTATAATATATGGGGAAATGCAACAGCTTCTCCAGGCATTTCACAAAAATTACTTACCAAAGCAGACAGTATTCAGAAATTAATGCCTTTAGTACCAATGAGCAGGACTGAGCCATATATTGCAGGCTGTAATTTCAAGGTCTCATTTATCCCTCCCAGGTATCAAGTATTTTGTTGCAGCCTTTTTGTGGAAAGCTTTTATTTCTAGGGCTTCTGTGCCACTAATACACCATTAAAAGGAAAAGCATAAAAAGGAAAGAAAAGAATTTTCTGCACTTGGAAGGTACTGCAGGTCAGAAGGGATATGGGACCACGGAACAGGCTGAGAGAGCTGGGGTTGTCAGCCTGGAGAAGAGAAGGCTCCAGGGAGACCTGAGAGCCCCTTCCAGTGCCTGAACAGGTTCCAAGAGAGCTGGAGAGGGACTTTGCACAAGGGTCTAGAGTGACAGGACAAGGGACAGTGGCTTCACACTGACAGAGGCCAGGGTTAGATTGGTATTAGAAAGAAATTCTTCCCTGTGAGGCCCCAGCACAGGTTACCCAGAGAAGCTGAGGATGCCCCATCCCTGGAAGGCCGGGCTGGATGGAGCTCTGAGCAGCCTGGGATGGTGGAAGGTGTCCCTGCCCTTGGCAGAGAGGTGGATCTGGATGAGATGATCTTTAAGGTCCCTCCCAACCCAAACCCTTCTGTGATGCTTCTGTGATGACCTGTCACCAGTGGTGCAGAGCTGAGGGGGTCTGGCAGCACAGGGACTGCTCCTGCAGCACGGGAGGGGTGTGGTCCTCAAAGGGATGGATTTCACAGGGGTCTAGCCCAAAACCAAGCTTCCTTTTTATACACACAAACATGGACAACACTTAAAATGAAGATTCAACACGTGTTTATTCTTATGGGGATTTTTAACAACCTATCTAGTGCTGGGGGTGGGAACTCCACTGTGCTGGGATAGTGCTTTCTTTTAAACCAGAAAGTGCAAAACTTACTATAATTAAAAATGTACCTGCCTCTGCCATGATGCCTTGTCAACTGCAGAGGTAATTTGGCAATTTATGCTATGCAAACTTAGAAAATATGGGACTGAATGGTGCAGAATTAATGATTAGTGTAGTAAGATTTTGAAGAAATCCGAGATCACTGTTGAGGAATGCTGAATCTGCCCATTACCTCAGCTTAATGGAGTGCTTTCAAGTCTAAACAATTAATTTTCTGGAGATTTTCCACAGCTTCCTGAAGATCAGAACACAATCACAAACTCCCAACACCAGCCCAATTTCCTCTCTGCAACAGCTTTTCAATTAGTCTAGGTAGAGTAAGTGCAGAAAATACAGCACTTAATATCAATCTATATACCTTTAAAAACTTTCCAAAAGCAAATAACTGGAGTCAAGGCTGGATAAATCATAAAGGAGAGTTACTGTACTGGATCTAAGACATAAGAAACCTTTTCAATTACTGACATTTAATTTCCTTATTATTTTCATTTGTTAGTTCCACCTCATTTTGGATATATTCTTTTATTTCACCATTAAATCTGTTTAGTTCAGAGCCATGATCAGATCACATTTAAGGTCTGTGGATAGCTAAGACATCAGACACAAAAGAAAAGTGATTAGAAACCCCACACTTAGCATGCTCTGTCTCATATCTTCTGAAAGGTTGTTACAGTAAATGCAAAACCAATGTGGCCTGACACTGGTGAAAGTTGGAAGAGTAGGAGACATAAAATGCATGAGTTATTTTTTACATTAGGTAGCAAACTGAGTTCTTCTTTAACCACTTAATTACCTTTGCCTGTCAGGAAAAAACATTGCTATGAAAATTAGTATTATCTTTATTATGGATGTGTCCCTGAAGATGCTGATGCACTGACATATCTCCATGTACGAGGCCTGCAAGCAATGAAATAATTCTACCTTGTGAGCAGATGCAAAGGTTTTGCACTATCACCTAGGATTTATTACATAATTTAATGGTCGTTACTTAGCATCATCTGCTCTTTTTATATATTCTCTATCAGCATACCCATTTTCGGCTTTCAGCCTTATTATCTTGTGTATATGAACAAAGAATATGTGATGGGTAGTGGGAATATAAACCAGACCTAACTGGCCACAGGCAAGTCAAGCTCAGTTTCCCTGAGCTCAGGTGGAACAGACTCAGCATGAGGAGTATTGGGTACATGACAGTGTTAGCACAGTGCCCAGGGGAAGGACAACCTGACACTTAAAGCAGGACCTGCCCTGCCTTACCAATTTGTGGATGCTTTCAGACACCTAGATGCTTTTTGCAGCACCTCAAGGAACAAGGACACTCACAGAATCATAGAATTATTTGAGTTGGAAGGGACCTTAAAGATGAGCTTGTCCCACCCCTCCTCCACCAAGGGCAGGGACACCTTCACTGTCCCAGGCTGCTCCAAGCCCCATCCAGCCTGGCCTTGGACACTCCCAGGGATGGGGCAGCCACAGCTTCTCTGGGCACCCTGTGCCAGGGCCTTCCCTCCCTCATAGAGGAGAATTTCTTCCTAATATCCAATTTAAGTCTACCCTCTTTCAGCTGTGCACCTCTCTCCTTTCCTGGAGGCTCCTGAGCTGACACTGCCAAACAGGAGTATGCAGTGGGAAAAAAATGAAAATCTCCTTATTGGTGCTGAGACTGCAGGTGCCTCTGTGAGAGCTGAGTTTGGCATGCAGGACATCTGCCCCAAACAGGCTGTTTGCTCCAGCACCAAGATAAAGAAATGGTTAGAACCAGCTCTGGTACCATCTGCTACCATGGTACATAGAAAAAGCCATTCATATTTCAGAGGAGCAGAGTGTGTACTGCAGTGTTAGCCACTACCTCTACACACACAATATTTCCTCTTTCAGTACTAGTTTTTCCAGCATCCCCCTCCATCTGAACACTCTGCTGTTAGTTCTAAAAGATTTGTTGCATTTTTCAATAAATTTCCAGCCCCTGCTCCAGATGGACTGTAATTTTTCCTTTGTGTAGGTCACAAGCACAAAGAAGATTCAGATGGACTTTTTTAAAAAAAAAAAATTGAGATTCAGGGCAGCAGAAATAAAGACTCATTGTGAATTCTCCACTATATCACCCAGAGAGATAAAATACACACAAGAGCTGTTGGACAGAGATCCCTCCTCTCTCCCAAGTGCACGGGAGCTCTTACTCTGCTTTTCAGGCTCAGGTTCTCCAAGTTCTGACCCCGGCCCTTCCTGCACTCCCTAAATGCATCTTAAATCCCACTTTAAATCCCATGTGGAACAGCAACAGCCCTCCAGTGGTGCAGCCTAAGAGCCCTCACATTGCCCTTCCTCCAGAGGATACATGGCTGGGAACAGGACATCTCTTCCTTTTGAAATCCATTTGAACTCCTGAACTGGATGCTGCTGTGGAAAGGCAAATGCAGCCTCAGTTACCTGTGGGGGCATTCCCCCGTTGCTTTTAGGATCCCTGTGACCTCCAGGTTTGGTTCTTAGGTATCACCAGGTGCTGGTGCTCCTATGAGCTGTTGTTTCCCTGGCTCCAACAGGTATCCTCCTCTCCAGAACCTGCAGGGACAGTCCCAGCTGAAGTTCAGCCTGTGACAGCAAGTTTTCACACTGTGACCTGGGTCACTTTTGAGCCTATTGCATTAGAACTGAAATAAAAAGGGGGAAAAAAACAGAGATTAATCCGAAATAAAAGTATAACTAAATGATGTGTGAAACTAAATTGCCACATCACAGCTTAGTGCCCAGCCCAGATCTGGGTATTATGGCACTTATGATACAACAAGCCATTGACTCATCAGCAGCATGACAGTTAACTGCTCTGCTGACAAGCATAAATCTATTCCACCACTATTTTGTATTATTAATTAGGAGAGGGGGGAGCAGTATTTGTAGCATATACGGGTGGCTCATCTACTGCCTAATGTGAAAGGTTTTATTTGGCTTGAAAAATCATCTATTTAATTTGTGCATCAAGGTCATAACACATGGGTAGTTTCACTCACCGTGGCATTTTGATGGTGGCTGTGCTAGGTGGGAGCTCATATGCCATGTCATTATTTCCCACACATCAACTGGAAAGGCAAATAAACTTTTGATTCATAATGGGAACACAATGGAAGCAAGCTGAAAGCCTGCCTCCAACAGCTTCAGTTAAAGGTATTAGGAGTTAAGGTACAAGCTTGCAGAAGGACAACAACATAAATCTACTCAGACTCTACAGAAATATCTATCACTATTCCCCAATATTGCTACCTGTGTATGGATCTGATCAATATTCAGTATCACCTCCACGTTACCCGGAGGCTGTGCAATATGCTAAATTAGCTTTTTCTATTACCATATCAAAGGTGTGCTTGAAATTGAACATCACTGTAATTTAACTGAAATTACAGGCAGACCAAGTCTGTCTTGATCAGTTTGCAAACCCCTCTACATTAATCATATTAAAGACTCTGCAGATGAACAAATCAGCAATGCAGGCAGGAAACTGGCTGCCTTGGAGAAAGTCCTCACGTGCCCCTGCCACTGGGGACACAGGGAGGCCCAAATGTCCCTGCAGCTGTCTGTGGCCGTGCCAGCACCACCCTGCTGGTCCCATTCCCAATCCCCCTGCAGCCTTCCACCATCACCCCATTCCCCATCACCAAATCCTGCCCCAGATGCCAAAGGCTGGCTGCAGGTGCATTCACTGGGATGTGTTGGCCCAGGCTGAAAACACCATCACTCCCCTGGGTTCAGGGAGCCCTTTTCCCAATACCTGTCCCCAGCTGAAGGTGCTGGCACTGTGCAGGGGCTCCAGCCACACACGGGGAGGGCTGGCTGGGACCCTGCACTGCTGTCCCCAGCACAGGCTGGGGCAGCTGGAGAGCAAGGACAGGACCTCCCCTGCACCCAGCTGAGCTCAAGCAGCACCAGCCCTGAAGGAGGAGGCAGACACGTCCCGTGCCCTCCCTGACCACTACAGGTGTTTGGCTCCTGGTTCTGTTCTCTTCTGAGAACAGGAGCTCCTGCCTTTGGCTTCTCCAGCCTTTGCTGCCCACCCCTTGTTGGCCTCAGATATTTATTTTTTGCTAGAAATTTATTTTTTCTTTCAGTGACTTTCTTTTGCTCGGGACCTCTCTGATTTTGACAATCTTCAAATTATGTCCTTAAAATAAACCTGACAATCAGCAATATATAAATTATAATTTCCTTCTCCACATGCTTCAACTATTATCTCAATCAAGCAATCATGTCACTTCACTTATAGCCCCCAATTACCCAAGTCGTGCCCTGTTTGTATTATATCATCCTTATCTGATGGCACACCAAACCATCTGCAGATCCTCAGGGCTAATGCAATCCTGAGTCCTTAAATATTTTCCAGTTCTTTTGTGCTGCAAGAACTGAGTTCTATGTAGAGCAATGACTATTAGATGACATCCAGGTGATGAGAGACCTTTCTTTACACATCCACCATTTTATCTGACCTTTTCAACAAGACCTAACAGAAGGAAAGCATCACTCTGCTAAATACAAGTGGCCCAGGGTACCACTTAATCTTTAAAAGGAAACTCTAGAATCAAAAGGTCCTTGCTGGGATTACTCATACAAGTGAAGCTGGCAACAGTCACGTGTTTTTAGAGACGTTTTAAAAGCAGAAATTCTCTGTGGCATGGCCATACACTTGCCTGGGACATGGTCCTCCAGCTTCTCAGTCCCCCTGCTCTTCATGGTCCTCAGCTTATCAAATTGCCCATGGGATGGACGTGCATTTTCCTGGGACATGGTCCTCAGCTCCTCCAGCTGAGCTCTCCAGCGCTCTGAGCACCAGGAACAGAACACTTGATCAATGAAACACAGACTCCTCATTCTGCAATCACAGCTGACCACTCAGACCTGTGCCTTTTCCACACAATCTCTGCACAGGGAGAACTTTTCTAGCATGGAAACACCCCATTTGTATGCTCAGAGCCAGCCCACCTGCTCACCCAGCACCAGCCTCCCTCCATGCATAATTAATGAGCAATATCAGTCTCTAGTTTTCAGTCAGCTAATTTGTTCTCACAGTCATGATTCCAAATATCACACAAGTAATTCATCAAGTTATTTTAACTGTAGTTAGATAAGCCCGCTAGCCACCATAAATTTAAATAAATTATCCTTTTGTCACATATGGAGGTGCAAGAGGCAGAGCACCTCGGCAGGTGAGATGGACCCCTCTGCATCTCTGGTGACACGTACAGTACTGGGTACACTGGAAGTGTGCCCCAAAGAGCCCCTCTCTCTGCAGCAGGGACCAGGGGAGCCAGCCCTGGCCACCAGCCCTGGGTCACCATGAGCCCTTCAGGTGGGAGGTCTCAGCCGTGAGATCTCAGTATCACAAATTTCCAGAGTTGAATGATGAACACACCCCAAATATGGAGAGGCTTTGCTCAGTCCTACCCCCAGGAGCTCCTGGTTTTCACTCAGACACTCATTTCATTTACTGAAGCCAAACACCTTTTTCCCTCACTTGCTCCACTCCTTTGAAAGAGTGATTTTACAGCAGCTCAAGAGTTCAGGTATACATCATCCCTTAGGCTTTGCATTGCAGGATCCCATTCAGTGCTTTGAAAGTCTTTCTTTCCCCCCTCTCTTTGAGAAACAACATTTATCGATGCCAGAGCCCTGGGGCTACAAGAGAAGAGGTACAGCCAGGCAGGATCTGTCACTGTCACCACTTGCTTTGATCACGGGGACTCACCTTGCTCTAGGGAACAGGAATAGCTCCATGTGACCCCAAATTCCTCTGAGGCTTAGCCTCCCCCAGAAACCAACAGAAGAGGGTGAGATACTGCAAAAAACCCAGTGCACAAACAACCCTCGTGAGCAGCTGTTATAAGCACTGATTTTCATACAAGGAACCTCGGCAGGAAGTGACATTTCCCAGATGTAAATCATTCCTGACTTTGAACACGCAGCGTGAGGAGCACTCTGTGCTGCCACACAGTCGTGTGAGGGATTGTCACGACAAGTTAGCAACTGATTTTTGCAGAAAAGGCACAAAGGTGTTGTTTTTATTGCAGCAGGATGATGGTTAGCAACTGTACAAAATATAAAGGGAATCTAATTTTAGTCAGTAGAGAAAAGAAATTACACCAGTCTTAGTTTCAATTGCTGGGATGATGGGTTTTTTCCGAGGATTTTAGATGAAGATGCAGAAAAATCAACCAAACAGACTGAGCTTTATAATTAAAAACAGGAGGAAACATTACAAAGAATATCAGAATTTGGGGTTTCTGGGACTAAGACGCTCACTGTCTGTTAGGGGTTAGGATCAGGTTTTGAGGGGCAGAGGTAGATTATCTAACAGACCCTTTCAGCATCTGATCAGCACCACCATGAAAGAGAGTCAACACGGCCTGGGGTGGAGTCACTCAGGCAATTCTTAACATCCTTGCCTCTGCAAGGATCTTACTACCTATGTGTGAAAGACATTTCGTTTCTTGGTATCACAGATCTAAACAAACAGTTTTAAATTAAATTCATACAAGTACAGAAGGAGCTTACTTCCCAATATTACTTAGGAAGCACAGAGAATAAAAAGATCCTTTTCAGTCTAATTGTCCAATTTATTAAAAAAAAATAAAAGGCAACAAAACATATGAAATCTCTGTGAAAGGGAATTAGCCTGTGGGTTTGGATTATTCTCATTTCTGAAGCAAACAGAATGTCGGCTGCCTCATATCTGTGGGCTACACAGACAGATTCAGTAACCTGAAATATTATGGACCTTTTCCTTCCCATTCATTGTTCCACATAATAGGCTGCAGATATGCAGCCACATCAATCGTGGCAGGGATGTTCCTTAGCACATCTTTTTGGGAGGACAGTGAGGGACCAGCATGGGCACTGGTAGGGTCACCCTCTTGTCCTGGCTGGAGCTCCAGGTGCCAAAGCAGGACAGTACAGTCCTGGTGCTGAGTGATCTCAGACAGAGACACCACCACACTTCACCTGGGTTGGAAAAACACCAACACCTCCATAAAAATAGGAGATGTTCAGGGACTGACTCAGCCACAACCACCCTGCAGAGTGGCACACGGGCACTTACAGGTGCTTTCTAATCCCTTCTGGGAACTCTCATTTCCCCAGACCATTATTTTTGTCAGTATTCAAAGGTCTTTTCCTGCCCCTGTTTCTTGTCACCTTCCAGCTCCTGCTTTTGCCAGTCCCTTCCCACTCAGGTCTGTCCTTCCCTGAACTTTCCTGCTGAATTTCCTGCCCTTTCTCATCCATAACTTTCTGTCCCAAGATACTTCAGTTCCATCTGCTCCAGGAGAGCTGAAAAATAGGGCACAATTTTTGGCCTTGTCCTCCATTTCAGCCCCCATTTCATCCTTCCACTGTACCAATGTCTACTCACAACTGTGTTTAATATTGCTTCCCCCTCCTTAGGTACTGGATCCAAAGCTTTCCTTTCATTCCCGCAGTGCTGGAGGCACCCAGAGGTGCTAGGAACTCTGTCAGCAAAACCCACAGCACCCTAAGGAGAGAAACGGGGGTGAGAAGTCCAAAACAGGGCGCCTGTGTCCTCGCACAGCAAACAGCAGGTGGAAACAGGAGCTGAGGTTGTATCCCCACCCCAGCACACGCTCACTGCACAGCAAGTGCCCCCCAGATCTAAACTGAATCTCAGACCTCACCGGACTATTGCAAGACTCAGTTAATAAATATTAGTGAAATGCAGAGATCCCTGGATGAAAACTGGAGTGGAGTTGTAGACTGCCACGTTTCATTAATTTCTTATTATCTTATAAGGGCTTCACTGGAGCCTAGAGGACTGCATGAATAGTGCATGAATCTGAAGAGTTTTGCTGTCATCCTCACCTTCAGCTTGAAAATGTGGCTTGTGGGAATCCAGACCTGAAGGATCCCTTGGCTGAGGACAGAAAATGTGCTCAGGAGCTGATCCTGGCTTTTGGGATGGGGCTGGGCTCTCAAACCTTTTGAAGTTCAGCACAATGTAAATAAAACTCATTTAATTAAGGCAGAAACTCCTCCTGAAGCTGGAATGAGCATGCTGGAGTGATGCAGGAAAGTGATGGACTGTGCAGGTAAAGCAGGAAAGGTCACAGACAAGATAGGAAGTGGCAGGAGAGGAAGAATGGTGGTTTTTAGAAGATCACAGAATCATAGAATCATTAAGGCTGGAAAAGACCATCAAGAGGACACTCCAGTAGTCAGCAGAGCAGCCTGACCCAGCACCTCCAGTCACCCCAGCTCGCAGAAAAGATTTCTTCTGTCTTCTCACTGAGAAAGACAAGGTCCCAGCTACCACACGAAAACACTAATGTTGGGATGTGCCTCTTCTAGGAAATCTGCTCTGCCTCCAGATCAGATGGGATCTGGTAGGAAAACAGCACTGCCACAATTGGTGATGCATCACACTGATCAAATAAGTCATCTCTTATCGCTTTACAGAGGCTCCCCAACTACTCCTCTAATCTGCACAAGGTAACTCTCATTCATTTATAAGCGCTTCACCATGTTATTTTAAAGGAAAATTATCTCTCTCTCGTTTAGCTCAGCAGTCTGAAAGTTCATTTGGCTGAAACATGGGAACATCTCCCACCAGGAGAGATAGCAGAAACCAAGTTCTGACAACAGCATTTTAAATCACCACTGGCATTTATTTTATACATATAATAGTACTGCTATCAGTTCATCTGCTTAAAACCACAGTGCTATGGCAACATTCACATGGAGAGTGTGAGGACACCTGTGTGTCAGCCAGTAAGTCTCACTTTCCTACCAAATCCAGCATAGCTCTGGAACCCAAACCCACACCTACACACACTCTGTCTGTTTTACAGCTGAAGCCCAACTACCTGGAGAGTGCAAGGCTCCAGCTGACCCAAGCAGGAATTCTGGGCAGTGTGAAAAACACCAGTTCACAGATCCTGGCTTCGGCTGTTCTTGGCACTGTATATTTTCTCACCTGTAATTTTAAAACTTATATTATTCCTAAATACGATCTGATTCTTACCCTTCTCTCTTCTCAGTCAGTGATGTCAGAATCATGGGAACCCAGAATCATAGAATGGTTTGGGTTGGAAGGGACCTTAAAGAGCATCTCATTTCAACCCCCTGCCATGGGCAGGGACACTTTCCACCATCCCAGGTTGCTCCCAGCCCCATCCCACCTGGCCTTGAGCACTTCCAGGGATGGGGCAGCCACAGCTTCTCTGTGCAGCCTGTGCCAACAGTGAAGAGCTTCAGTCACAGTGAAGAGCCTCCTGCTAAAACACAACCTAGCCCTGCCCTCTGGTAGTTCAAAGCCCTTCCCTTCCCTTGCAGCTGCTGGGCTGCACAACCCAGAGCTCATCTCCAGTGCTTCCTGCTAAAACAAGCAACAGGAGATGAAGGCAAACACCAGCAACACAGACTCAGTGTCTGAGGGTGTTTTTGAGGTGCTGGTGGCACACGGTGGCACTGACATCTCAGTTTGAGGCTTGGAGCAGGATCTGGGCACAAGGGTGCAGCTGGAGGAGGAGGAGGTGTTGCCTCCTCCACAGACATCAATATAGCTCTCTTTGTGTACAAAATGCTAATTCCAGGCGGAAATATGTGTGTATCCTGCTACACAAAGCCCTTTCAGATGTTAATGACTGAAGCATTACAGGGCTGGTCTTGGTTAAAAGTCTTTTGATGTTGCCTTCCCCCATTTCACTGCCTGCTCCTGCTCAGCATTGGGTTTTGCTTTAGCCCCTTATTTCAGGACAAAGCTTTTGCATATTAATAAGTACAGAGGCCCCTCAGACTGCTGCAGTCTGAAATACAGACATTGATGAACTTCGTATTAGTGACAATTATTTCTACAAGACCACGGGATCTTACAACCCTAAAAGATCTGCTGGGTGTCGGCAGCACGGGGCCAACAGCAGACCTGCTCTTCATCCAGCTGGCAGAGAGCACCAAATCCAAAAGAGATCATCCCCTGATGGTACTCACCAGCCTGGCTCTGGTGCCAGGCAGAGCCCTGAGCCCACCCAGCGACTTTGCAGCGACTTTGGCACTTGGCACAGTTTGCTTTCCCAGCCGACATTGAAATAACTTTGCAGCAAGCAACCCACAGACACCCCGTGCTCCATTTACCTCCCCCGAAACAGAAAGACTGTGCAAAGCACTTTTCTCCATCCAAACATATCATGGAGATGCAGTAAGCATCTTTGCTTCCTAATTGAAATCATACATCACTTACTTAAGTGATACTAAATCAGACACAAACATCACTGGCAATTCAAGCATTAATAACCAGTTCCCTGCTCCAAAGACAACAGGTCCTCTGCCAGCATAACGCTCACGGCTTCCCACAAAGCCAGCCCCCACTCTGCTCCTGCCAACCTGTCCCACACTGCTGCCGTGCACGCTGGTCCCACAGATGAGTCTTTCCCTCAGAGGTCATGCATTTTAATTTTAGGTGCTGGGAGAAGGCAGCAGCTGAGCTGTGCCTGCTGTGGGACCGGAGGAATGGGGCAATGGCACATCCCTGATTACTCTGCCCTGGGGCTGGGGGCTGCAAACGCCCTCCTGGCAGTGCCAGGGCAGAGCAGGCTGAGGCCACCCAACCACTCATTTGGTAGAAGCAAACCACAGCCTGCCCCAGCAACTTCTCACACGGGGGACAGAGCCATCCCCACTCCCTGTCCTGTGCAGATCCCAGCCCCACAAGTCGCTGAATCACAGAATAGTTTGGATTGGCTCTGTAAAGCTCATCTAGTTCCAACCACCCTGCCATGGGCAGGGACGCCCTCCATTAGACCAGGTCACATCACTGTAAGGCAACTTTGCCTTGTGGGAGCCATCCAAGAGATTTTTATCCAGGCTGTTTTGACCCACAGCTCTTAGAAGCAACAACTGACTTTATTTCATTTTTTTAAAAAACACCCTAAGAGATTTTATAATGCATTTTTAACTTCACTTGTTGTGAAAATACTCCTTTGTGAGAAGCAGAAACAAGTTCTAACTCACCTTTTATTTTGTGGGTTTTGTGTACCTTGTGGATCTCTCCTTTAACGATTCTCCCTCAATTCTGCTTTTGACAGATCATGTTGCATTCTATATAGCCCACAGAATATAGATCATACAGAATATAGACCATATAAAATCATGGAATGGTTTGGATTGGAAGGGACCTTAAGGATCACCCAGTTCCAACCCACCTGCTGTGGACAGGGATGCCACCCACTAGACCAAGCTTCTCAGGGCCCCATCCAAAGCTCCACAGCTTTAAATATGAAGGAAAGATCATCTCACTCCCGTAACAAGATTTTGCATTGCTTTCTCCTTTAATCTGACTTTTTGTACCCCAGCAAAAAGGAGAGCCCTACACATGGTCATGAATACAGCTGAGTTAATGTGCAGCTAGCAATTAATTTAACAAACTTTTCCTCTTCAAAGAGGTGCAGTCCCCTGCCTAGTCAGCCTCCTTTGACTGAAGCTGCTGGAAGAGCTGCCAGTGGGAAACAGAGAGCTGACATCATTGAGCTCTCTCCCCTCTCCTAATAGAGAGATGCCTATTTAGTTTACCTCTCCTGTGTCATTCTCCTCAGCTCAAGCCTCATATCAATAATAATAATAGCTATTATGAATAATCTCTGTCAATTAACTAATTTACAAGACCATTCAAATGGTCGTTGAGCTGAAATGTAATTTGCTTGTTACTGAGCCCTCTCGACTCTTGCCCCTGTGCCAGAGGAAATCCACTGTCCAACTTCATCTGTGGTGCAGAAATAAAGCGGTTTTCCCCTAACTTTGATTTTCATTTCCCATTCAGCTATTAGAAGAAACCCATTCATCACAGCTATAGGTTTTCCCTCTGAAAACCTTCAGCATTTAAAAGCTTTTGACTGAAATATAACATATTAATGGAAGCCGTGATTGCACAGCCCTCTGCTGACCTTCCATAGGCTGAAATTGCTTATTTTGCTAAATTTATTTGCTACTCATTTATCAATCTAAATCTAAGGTGGTTTTAAAGGTCATAAACCAAACAGCTACTGAAATATGATTAAGGAATATGGAAATAAATTACAAACTCACAATGTTATCCCTTCCTGTGACTTAGTGGCAGAAGCTTGGATGAAGTATGGGAACTTTTTTAACATCTTATGTATTTGGGGATTCATCTGCCTCCAGAGAGTTGCTCGAGCTCTGTTAATTCATAAAGTGCTTCTTTGTGCCTACTGAAAGGATTAGAGGGGGCAAACTCCGGGTCAAAAGCAGACTAAGAAAAGGCTTTAACTTTCCTTAGAGGGAAAAGTCTCTCCTTGATGACCAGACACATTGTGCTGAGAACTTCCATTGAATGAGCAGCACAGTTGTTACCACGTGCAGTTCCCAGCCCGCCTCCAAAATAATTAATGGAGCATTAAACTGCTTTAACACTGCTGGATTAGCATGAAACATGCTGAAGGTTATAGGAAAAACAAGCAAATGTTTTCTGTCTGGAGGACAGAAGTAAAGGTGAATCTTCACGTGAAGCTTTGAGGTGTGTTGAGCAAAGCTGGTTATGGTAAAATAGTCAGAACAATTCAGTGATGAGCACCAGGGTGGAGGAGTTGTGCACAGCTGAAGCTGGGGAGAAGAAGCATGACCAAAGTGCCCTGCACAAGCTTCCAGAGGAGCACTGGAGACAGCCTTGGTGCTTAGACAGCACTTTTTTGGGAATAACGAGAGATGGGCACAAGAGCAGTGGTCCCCTCCCTTGTCCAGCTGCCACCCAGCTGCTTTCCCTTGGCTGTTCCACAGGCCACTGCCCTGCTCCTGCCCTGCCATGGGGGAGAGCTTCCTGAGAAGCTGTGAATGTCCCATCCCTGGAGGGGTTCAAGGCTGGGTTGGACAGGGCTTTGACCAACTGGGCTGTGGGAGGTGTCCCTGCCCATGGCAGGGGGTCACAACTGGATGGTCCTTAAGGGTCCCTCCAACCCACACCATTCTGTGGTTCTTCAGAGCTGCACCAAGGCAGCCTGTTCTCTCTCCAACATGAGTTAAAGTAACTGGAGAACGATATTGGCTTAAAAACAAACTGCTTGCTCAGAAATAGGCATTAATTCCTGCATGTCATAGAAACAATTTTGACTTCATTACCAGAAGCTTCAGCAAAATGAGCGTTCAGCCACTGGTGAATTTTAATTCTTGATGAACCTCTAATTGCTTTGCCCAGCAGACTCAGGTAAGCACACACACACGTCTGCATCCCTGCAAAAATCAAACACCAGCTCCAGAAACATGGTGCCATTTTTGCTCAGTATCACTTGATTTCCCAGGGAGCATATTTCCATGTAGCAAGAAATAACTTTTTGGAGTTTTTTAAGCAGATATACAAAGACAGAGCTCCAGTGCTCTCTGGCAGGAGTATTGCATGTAGCACTAGCAAACGATTCAGCCTGAGGTGCAAAATACACACAGCATTGTTCCTGAGCTGTGATCACTTTTAGCTGTTGGTTTTGGTGCCTTTTCTTTTCCCTCCAGTTTAATTGATTAATGAATTATTAATAAAAGAGATGTGCATAGCAGATAGACACTGTTTCATAAAGACCTCTTTAGAGAACAGTGGGAACAAGACAAAAATAAGCAAGGCAGTAAAAAGGCGAGATGAAAGCAAGCAGCAGCCTTGTGAGTGTATTATAAGTAACAATAAACCCAAGAGAGGAACAGGAAGGCAAGTACTGCCTGGCACAGCCCCTGCAAGGGGCTGCTAAAATGGATTGCTGAAAAAAATTAGATGTACCAACACACTACAGCAGCAAGAAATACATCCTTGCACGTCAGAGCAGTAATATTAAGATGTGCACACAGCGAAGCTTTCTGATTGCTTTATTCTGGATTGACTCCAAGGCAAAGGATCCAAAGATAAAATAGAGGGTATGAAAGATGTCTTATAGCAATTAAGAAAAACAACAGGGCTTGTGACTAACTTGGAAAATCCAGCTCTTCTATTAACCTAAACAAGCAGTTCTGCAAGAGCCAGTGCAGGTCCTGCTTGCCTTTCAAAGCCTGAGCTTTGGGGAAGATTTCTGCTCACCCCAGCACCCTGCGAGAGGATCCCTCGCCTCTACTGATTCCCCACTGCTCAGCAAGGACTTGAGGAAATGTTTTGGCCTTTCCTTAGTCTAAATCTCTGAAAAGGATTTTCTCTGCTGCCTGTTTGTTTTCACTAAATTTACAGGAATATCACCTCTTCAAAGCCTCTATTATCAGAAAATAGAGTTAAGATGTGTTAACAGGTTCAAAAGTGGCAAGAAGAAACAATACACCCCCACACAAGCATGGACACTGCAAGTCTGATACCACAAGTGTTGTTTCTTTAGGAAACCAAGCTAAGAAACTAAATTGGTGCTTTCTGTGACCTGGATCACTTCTGTCACTTTTAGCCAGTTTTTAATTCTGTGCTCTGCAAATCCAAACTATGTGGAGGCTATTCTGGGCTTAAGGAACTGGAAAGGCACCAGATGTCAGGAAATTGATTGCACTGACACAGATCCAGAGGAATGCTTCCGTGGATCAGACCCAACTTTCATAAGATATTTTAGCAATTTCTCCAAGTCCAATTAGCAACTGATGTGTAATGCATTGAGAAAGCCTGTGGTTAAAGAGTGTATTCCTATTAACACACTTATTACCTGCAGAGTTTGACATGTTGTCAACTTAAAATGAATTGTAAAAAACTGTATTTTAAATAAGGGTCAATAAAAGGAACAAATAGGCGTAAACAGAATTTTACAGCTATCCATAACAGAGTCGCAGCAATAAAAAATAAGTGAGTTAGAAAGAATACATAGCCATTCTGAATTATATGATCACACAATTATGTCTTGATTGACTCTTAGCCTTAATGCTTGCATTGGCTGGCACAGTTGGATCACAGAATTTCCTTTGAATATATTAACATTTATTTTTAAAATGATCAATTTTGAAGTTATGAAATGCCTTTCTAATTTACCACACTGCCATTTACTGCTAGGGAGCCGACCATCTTTCCAGACAGACACCCTGGGAGTTCATTCTGGACTGTTATTTATTTGAAGAAAATTAGTTGTTTGAGTTTTAGACTAATGCTGCTGGAGGGCAGCTGGGGGAGATGGTGAAAGTTGGGCAGCAACATCACACTGGCTGTTAAGGACAGCTTTGTTTCTTAATGGCAGCTCCATAATAGAAATTAAAAGAGATTACTCCACTATGAAAGTTGCATACCAGAGAGAAATTATTGCCCAGAGAAGCTGTGGATGCCCCATCCCTGGAAGTGTTCAAGGCCAGGTTGGATGGGGTTAGATTAGATTAGAACAATTAGAACAGCCTGGTCTAGTGGAAGGTGTCCCTGCCCATTGCAGGGGGCTGGAATGAGATGAGTTTTAAGGTCCCTTCCAGCCCTAACCATTCTTTGACTCTATGAAATCAGAATGGAACAATTTTAAGTCATTTTTGAGACAAGCAGCCAGAAATTAGGGTTTAATCCTGACCTCACAGGTATGAGTCAGTGAGACATCCAAAGTAATGATGTTTTCATTTGCTAAGCATGAGCTGCACTGGACACAGATGGAGCACACCAGGCCTCTGAGTCCTGTCCAACTTGCACAAAACAAAATAAAAACCTATAGGTCTCCACCCTACCAGTCACCCGAGCCTCATCCTATCACCAAGGAGATAAAGAGCTGGACTCACATCCAAGACACCACTGGATGAACTATAAATCTCATAGCCCATGGGAAAAATGGTCCCCATCCCCTGTGAGGCTGATGGGCCTGAATTAAGCATCACCACCATGAGCAGATGGAGATCCAGCTCTTCCCTCCACCACAGGCACTTTGGGAATAACTTCCCTGCAGCACCAGAAGAAACTCAGGTTTGCAGAAGCTGCACCTAAAGCCCAGCCCAAGCCAGCAGTGCCCACCAGCATTGCCTAACTTGGCTCTTTTCCACCCAAAGCCTGCACACAGGCAGGTAGCTGGTCTGCAGAGAAACAGCCCTCAAATGTGGCTTTGGGGCTCAGCTCAGTGAATGATGACTGTAAGTAAAGATCCACACAGACCATGTTTCTTTTGATTTTTTAAGACTGGACTTACAGGATTTCATAAGGCTCCTGACTAAAGTGTTTTTATTTGAAAACACACCTTCTTCCAGATGAAATAATCGCCACATCAATTAAACATAAAACCTCAGAAAATACAAGTTTCCAAGACAAAAGGTCTTCTACCTCACTGCTGAGATTTTCCAGCCTGCCAGCAATTTGATTGCCAAGATCTCAGTAGGACTTGAAATAATCAATTATTGACATTGCAATCTAGTGCCTACAACAAAGCTGTTCACTTTGCTGGAGATCTGGCAGCAGGAGAAAGCACTCAACAGTTCTGTAAAACATCTGGGCAGGGAGCTCAGCCCACAGCACCCGGATTCCAACGCTGCTGTCCTGGGAGGCTCAGCCCAGCCGAGTGGGAGGAGCAGGGCAGTTGTAAGGAGCTCAAGGCATCACTCCAAACCACGTGTTTTCGGTTTAGTAACAGCAAGCAACTTGCAAGACATTTGGCTCCCAATCAGATGTATCCCAGTTGTCTCATTAAACATTTTGTGTAAGTTTGGAGACTCAGCTTTAGTGTGTGTTACTACTAATTGCCTTACTTCTCAGCTGTGCAACAACAAACCAGCCTGAAACACAGTTTTATATTAGCACCAGACAGCGATTAACTAATTACCCAAAAAAAATTTTTAAATCTTGAGATAACATTATAAACATATATTAGATAATTAAAGCTCAAAAGCTATGTCCAAGAAGGACAACCTTTTTCTTTGCTTTTTTTATCTTGGGTATTCCCCAGTCACACATTTTCTTTTCCTCTGCCATGACTCAGGCATAATAAATCACTAAAACCAGACATGTGTCCAATTAAATAATGAGATATAATTTAGTCTCATCTTCAGGGGTCGAAAAGAAAACTTACCAATTCATCTACCTATTAAACAACAGCAATTCAGTGCTCACAAAATGGGACATGAGGCCATTTCTGTACCTGTTGGTTTAACCAACAAACTCACAGTGCGCAAAGGGCTTGAAAGCTTTTACCTGGGAGGGACCCATAGTTTGCCTAACAATAATTCCACAGTTCAATAATTCAGAGGTGGGAAGGAGAATGGGGAAGGGTGATGGTGTGGTGCAGGCAGGCTCATGCCATGGAGGAGGCAGAAATCCTGTCCTGGGGGAGAGCAGGACGGTCCAGGGAGGCATGAAGGCATCCCTCCAAACCTGAGAACAAAAAGAGCAAGGCAAAGCTAAGGAGTTATGCTCTAACCCAGGGGGGATTACTCCACACTGAATGAGAAGATGACTGGGTAGGACCATTAATAAGCATCAGTGAGCCTGAAACTCTCTGACCGCAAAGCCTGAAATCCGTGAGCGACTGTTCCCCTACTCTGAGAGCATTTGGGATTAGGCATGGCCTCTTCATGCATCCTCTCACATTGTTGAGCTGTGAATCCAATTTCACAGACCACACTGACTCTTTGAAAGGAACTTGTCCATATTTTCTTTACATCAGCCTCTGCACTGATCCATTTGCAACAGCTGTCATTTTGTCTCCCAGATTCATGAGGTTCAGAAATTAGAGCTCAGGAAACACGCTAATCCAAATCAAATGGACCTAAAATGTCTTCCCAAATAGAAGATTAGTATTTTTTTCCACCATGGAAATCACTAGCACACATCCATAAGGTCTAAACATCAGGCTTCCTTCACAGGAATACAATCAAAAAGTTCTCCTGGCTGGCAGCAAACTCATCTCTTTGCTGTATTTGATAATACCTGTTCTTTATGCACAGACAGGAGAAGGGTAAAGAATGGTATTATCTCATTACTGACACTGATCACAGTTCAGGCACTAAATCCTGCTAAGAGAATATGCCTCCAAATATTCATAACTTCACTTTGCATGAGAAGAAACTGTGATCAGTCAGCAGCACAGAGAGCCACTGTCCTGCGACATTCTGGAGAAGAACAGAGCAGCCCCTTCTGGTTTCATGACTGAGACCAAAATTTTCCAGAATTTCATTATGATCTTATTAACATTATGAGATCACAGGAAGCGTATGGCAAGAGACAGAATAGAATTGTTGTTGTTGCTATTATTGTTGTTGTTATTACTACTACTACTTCTATTACTATTATTTCTTCAATATACTCATAACAAATCAACTCTCTTACATCCCAGGGCTTTCCTTTGGCTTCCTAATCTCATTATGAGTACACACTTGAGTCCTGTTCTTCCAGGAAGAGCACCAAACCAGTAAAACACACTGCACCTGCAAACTGAACCAGCAGCCAACACAGCAGCCTCTGTGGGACACATTCCTGAGATTCCTAATGTTTGGAAATAAGGTTGTTTGGAGGTTTATTTCCCCTAGGATTGAATTCTCCATTGCTCTGTAACGTTGTGCATCCATTTACATGCATGTCAAACACCTGCAAGACAGAAGTGAGGACTCTCTTCGAAAGCAGCAAAGCCCTAAGACGAATTCAATCCTTTAAAAATTCCCTTGAGTGCTCACTAATATTCAAGTATCTGTCTAGCACCTGGGTTTTGTTAAGTTTTCTGGAAGCGTGGCTTTTGAAACTCTATTACTACATGCTGGGGTATGATTAAAATGCTTGGCTTTCCATGGTAACATTACCCATCTATAATCTTGTTTCTTAGTGAGATCTGAGCCCACTGTACCAGTAATTTCCTTTAATAATAAGTCTTCGGTAATAACTCTGCCCTTTAAACGCAAAATCTGAGGCAACACATGATTGACAGATATCATGGCTTTCAGCTAATTAAGTATTCTGAACACTCAGCCACGGGAGATTTTTTTAATGGAAATAATTTCAGTTGCCAGACCCCCTGTGGCAGCTCTGCCTTACCAAAAGCTCTGGCGCAGCCCTGGGTGATGCTGCTGAGAGTGGAGCTGCTCCCCCTCTCTACAGGAGCTCACCAGGCTCCCTCCACCTACCTGCAGGTAAATGGAGCTCCACCCTCAATTGCACAAAGCTCTTAAGCTTGCTGGGTTAATTAGTTACAGCAAGGATGATCTTCTAGGCAAGCAATGTGCTATTCCTAAATGATGCTGCCACTGAAGTGTTAATTCCCTTTGAGGATTAAGCTGCCTGGGTATAAATCAGATGCTGCAACCGCCCCAAAATACCAATTGCTGTGCAAAGATCATAGTCAAAAGCAGGAGAGCAAAGTGCTGAATACTTTGCACAACCTGGACAGGCTTGGAACACTCATGAGATGCATCACATGGATGGGCTAAGAGCAATTTATATTTATTTTTTTAGTGTACCAGCATGTTCTGTTCATCACAGCTCTGAGTGGGGTGGGGGCCTTTGAACAGCACTGCAATAAAATTATTTGTAGCAAATTCTAAACTGCAAAGGCAAGGCACATGGCCACTTTGCAGGTGCCAGAAAGGATGAGCTTGGCTGGAGTTTGTCACAGCTTCAGCCCCACCGCTGTGACTGCTGCTCTTCTGCCACAAACACCTTTGTACTTCTCACATACCTGAGCATTTGAAAGCCCACCACCAGCAGAGCTGATTTGTTATGATAAATCTCAACCAAATGAAGCTTTTTGCCAACAGCAGTTGGAAAGTGTCCATGTTTTTATTGCCTGCACATTGTACATATCCCGTTGCTACTGTTCAGTAATAAATGTATTCATAGCTCATACCAGCTTCCTACCTCAGATTAAGAGAGTGCTGCAGCTGGAAAAGACACCTGGGTGGACTGGAAAACACATACTTAATTTAACAGCCTCTCTCCATCTGTAATACAGAACAAGTCCAGTGTTGTTCACAATTTTGCTGCAAAGCATCTCATCTAGAGGCTCCAGGTTAGCTGTAACCTGGAGTACCCCAGGGCTCTGCAAGTCCTTGAGCTGAGCTTTGAACAGGCTTCCTGGAAAGAGAAGTGAGCAAAAGGGGAAAAAAAAACAAATATAAAACCAAAAATAAAGGAGAAAAGCTACATTGTTGGGAAAAAAAGGCTTTACAACCTCTGCAAAACTAAAACTGCTCACTTGGCAATTGAGCCTGGGGAAAGTTTTAGCCGCTCTGCATAGAAGGAAGTATTTACATCCTTTAGTCACAGGATGCAGGTGGTGATATTCTGGAGATTACAAACAGATTGTGGGCATCTTGCAGTTTTGTTGCTGGGTTATTGCGAGGAGGTGCAGGTACATGGCAGCACACCCGAGCCCAGCTGGGGCACAGGAGTCAGAACCACCCCCGAAGGCAGCAGCAGCAGCAGCACTGCCGGGCTGAGCTGTGGTCCAGCCCCCGACCCTCCCGGGGATCACACCAGGCTACAGCACGCGCAGGGTTTGGATCCTGCTGCTTAATGAGGATCTGTGGATCAGCTGCACAGGCAAGGAAAGGCTCATCCTGCAGTTTGGCATCAAATAAAACACATGTAGCATCACACCGTTAATGAACACACACCACTGACAGGGCTGCTGCATAATTTATCACCACAAAACCCATCTTTCTCCAGAGTTTTCATAATTCTCGTATCTTGATTTATAAAGTGTTAATCTTTTTAAAAAAAAAAAAAAAGGAAAGGCGAAATTTCAAATGTAAGCCTTAAAATGTGGTGAAATAGTGAAAACTCTTAAGTGGAGAGGAAGGGATTCAACTACATAATTTTGCAACTTTCAGATGCCACGTGTTCCTGAAATTCTGAATTTGGGGCAGTTACATTCAGCACATGTAGTCTAAACCATGCCCTGAGCTTCAGTGATGCAGAAGAGGATAAGGAGGCTCTGCTAGAACAAACAGGCTTTTGGTATTTTCAATAGAGGAAAATATTTGAGGGTTTGGCTTTTTCTTTTTTTTAAGAGGATTGATGGTAATAGGAGATGCATTATGTAAATCATTTCTGTAGTGAAGACCTTTATCCAACCAGCGATTTCCACAAGAAATTGTAAATGCTGGTATAAAAATCTGTAAATGCCCCACTTAGCAAGCAGAAGGAACTGTGACATTCAAATATTCTCACCCAAAAGCAAAAAGACAATCTTTAGCAGACCAGAAATGCAACATGCAGATTATGTCCCCAGAGATAGAAGAATATGTTTGGAAAAGCTTTTAAGTATCTCAAGAGCAAAGGGCTATTTGAAAACCAACATGTCAGTCAGACATTTCGACATGAACATGCTGATTCCATCAGCACCTCCATAGTAAATATTTCAAGATAATCTGTCCTGAAATAGAAAACTGGCTGCTTGGTTTGAATGCCCTCCTCTCTGCTGGGTTCCTCACGGCAACCTAAGGCTCAGCAAGACCCAGCTGGTCGAGCTGTGCATTCCTGGGGCTGGGGAGAACACAACCAGGCTGAGGGGGTTGATGGCAATCTGGGGAGGTTTGCTGCCTTGTGTTATCAGCACAGAAACCCTCAGACCCGAAGACTTGTTGGGTGTTCATGCAAGATCTACCTGCTCATCTCCACCCTGAACACTGATGTGGCTCCACCTTCCCAAGAAGACTTCCCTAATTTGACAGGGAATGCAGGCAACCCCTTCCCTCAGTCAATGGTGCATTTTGAGTCCTGCTTTGCTGCAAGTGCCATGAATAGAGGAGAAAGAATTGTTTACTTTTAGAGAAGTGGCATCTTTTCCTCCTTTCATAGTTGGCAGCTCCCACCCATACTCCCAGCAGTTCATCCTTCCTCAAGCCAAGGTGTCAGCAGAGAGGGGAAGAAATCACATTCCCCCTGCTCTCACCCCCGGGCCAAGCAGCCAAACCTCTCCGTGATTTTCTGCATTTGCTTTTCTGTACTTCCCTTGCTCAGACAGAATGTTGCCCCTCTGCTCCTCACCCTCAGAGGAGTCTCCTGCAGAAATCGCTGACATTAATCTCAGAAGCAATTCAGACAGAGAGGGGAAGAGCTCTGTAAACCCAAACAAGATTGAGACCATCTGGCAAAAAGAAGCAAACCTGTTAAGAGACCACTTTGTCCTTCCTGCAACTTCAGCACAAGCTGTCAGTGGCATTTCAATAGGAGCAGCTTTCCTTTACAGCACTGCACACAGTGCTCAGTTTAGTTTAGGCTTTTTTTCCCCTTCAATATTGTTTAGTTTATTGTACCAAAGCTGGTGGGATTGCTTTTGAAGTAAGTGTAATCCAGGCTGAGTAACAACATCAGAGCCTGGACCATCATCTCTAAAGCCTCAGCCCTCAATTACCTAAGCATCTGTTTGCAATTCATTGCAGGGAGAGAATTAAACAGCACTCAAAGCAACCAGAAACTGGACAGAAATACATAGAAAAAATTCTTATTCTTGGGGAAAGAGGCATGCTAATGGCTGTACCAATTTTAGTGACTGCTTTAACTTTTATATTCAATTTTATTTTTTGCATGGAGCATAAAGAGGAATAGTATGAGGGACTGCCAGGATCGGAGGCACATCAGAGTTGTCTGAACATTAGCAGAACTCTGCTCTGAGTGCTCCCTGGTGGGAGTTACAATAAATTTTAACAGAAGTTAATTGCTGCTGTAAACATGAAAATGAATCAGCAATACAGGATTGACTTGAGTCGCTCAGGAACTGGGGTTTCTGAGGACAGGGATGAGAGACCCTCTCTTGCTCTCAGCTGTTAGGCACTGAATAACTCACCTTTCATCTTCCACAGCCCTCAGAAGGGTTCTCGTGACCTTTGGTGGCTCAAGAGCCATTGGAGGAGCCCTGTGGAGCATGTCAAGACTTAAAGAAGGAGGATGACAAATGGATACTGCAGATGATGCACAATTCCCAGCGTTGCTTGTTGGTCTGGAGCCTTTTTCAGCACTGGGCTCTTTTCCTGTAGCACTGGGGAAGGAAGGAGGCCTTTACTGGAGATCACCCCAGACAGAGCAGCTGCTGTAGAGATGAGAATTTGTATGTTTCTCCCAAATGGAGAAATTTCTTCCCTGAGTTTCTAAGACATCTTTGCCCAAGATTGCAGCTCCACAAGCATTAGCAATTCCCATACGACAACTGCACACGTGTGTAATTGGAAGGAGAAATGGCTAAGCAAGTAATTAGGCAGGCAAACTATTTACAGACATAAAATAACCACTTTTCAGACATCAAGAACTAGGTATTAGCAGTGTGCATGTAATTAATCTATTAACTGGTGTTTTGGTGCATATTTCTAAATCTGTATTTACTCAAGCACGTAGCAATCATTTGTATATTGCTCTGGAAAAGGTTAGGTGCTGTCAGGTAAAATTCATCATATTACAGTCCAATAAATAGCAACATTTTTTGTTTTCTATTAATTTCTGTTCCCATGCAATAACATTTAGGGAGATTGGTGTCTTTGTTTTCCAATGTTTTCTTCTAGCACAATAATAGAAATATATGTTAGATTGAGGAAACAGATTTATTTTTCCCTGAGTTAGAGAAGAACTTTGTGATTTCAAAGCTGGAGGTTATTTTGCTGAGTCCCCCAAGAGTAAAGACAGTTTTTATTCTTATAAACTTATTACAGCTGAGATGGATTAACATGTAAGAGCTCATGATGTTAGAGACACACATTTTTCAGGACAAAACCAAAAAATAAAGGCCTGTGGATGCAGTGTAAGAAGAAGATAGAATCATTTAGATTGGAAAAGACAGTGTAAGATCATCGAGGTCATTACTCCAAGGTAAAAAACTCTGTTTCTTGAGGATTTTTTAAATAAAATAAAGTGGATTTTTTAAAAAATTAAGTAAACACCCCTTACCACCCCTCCACATCTCGGTGGCTCTATGGGCTCATGCTGTCTGTCTCACAGTGTCAGTTTTGTCCAAAGGAATTTATCCTAACACTCATTCTTGAACTTCTTTTGCACTTTTCCAGCTCTTTTCTGGCTGCCAGGTGCCTTCCATGGCGCAGCCACACTCCCCCCTGCTGGCTGCTCCAAGAGATGGCCAGCATCAGGGAAAACCGGGAAAAATATAATTTTTTAATATCTAAAGTGATCGTTACTTTTCTTCTGGGTATTACTTCGAGGAAAGTTGTCCTCAACAATGATGGTTTCACAGCCCCAGAAAGGTAAGCTTTCTTGCCAGATGAAACACCATCCTCTGCCTCACCACTGAATTCTTTTTGCAATACAACTTTTATTTAATGCCCTTAATGCCTGCTTGTCCAGGCCCAGGCAGGAGCAGGCAGCACTCCAGGCAAGTGCCAGGGATGACAGAAGGATCCCCTTCTGTTCTCACAGCCACTGCCCACCAGCAGCAAAACAAATCTTGTTTGTGCTGTGATACCCAAAATATTCACACTGAAATGAGGAAGGGTGAGCGTAGGGCTTTTCTGGGGTCGGCAGATAAAGAAACTGCCCAGTTCTCTGTCCCGGTTCTCTTTGACAAGCTCCTCCTGCAGATCAGTCCCGTGCAGAGCAGGGATGATGCAGAAGGACATCCTTCTCACACCACTCAGCCGCAGCAGAGGACTTCAGATGCCACCTCCTCCCCCGTCCCTGAACTGCTCCCTGTGAGCCCGACACGGCCGCCCCTGGATCAATTGCACACCTTATGTTAAGCTAAAATTGTAACAAATTGCACAAAAGAAGGTTGCCTCTCAACCTGCCCCAAAACTGCAAAGGTATCACGTGTCACAGAGCCTTTTCAGTTTGTGGTTTGTGGTACAGTTTCAGTTTGTGGTACAACCCAGTCCAAACCCTCTGTACTCGGGATCAAAGACAGCTTTCCTTCTCTAGGGACCACCCATTCCAGTGAAGAGAATCTCTCCCAGAAATGATACTGAAAACGTGACGTTGCTGCTTGGAAGATTTTGGCTTAATTTCTGCATGATGTCATTATGCCCTTTGCTCCAACCTTCTTTCCCTCCCCAAGCAACGTGGAATATGATTCTCCTTTTTTGAACATCTGGCATTCCAGCTGTTAGGATTCACACTCAGCAGGCATTAGAAATTAAAACCTATCCCAGATTAACTGGTAGAATTTGTCAGCTAATACTAAAAGGACAATTTTTAAATGTTGAAGAAACTTTGCACCTTTATAAAGGATAATCAGCTGTTCCTTGCCCCAGTGACTGCAGCTCGAGAATGTTCACCCTGTTGCAATTTGGAATTTAACTATTAACAACAAGCATGAGTTAACCTGAAAAGATACATCTAAAGTGAGTCATTAGGACTTCTTGCAATGCAAAAACTGTGGTATGTGGGTACTTTTGAAGGTTTAATTCACTGTCCCCGACTTGCAGAAAGGGAACAGTTATGTGGAGAGCATAAACATTTTCCCCAGAGACAAAAAGCACTTCCATCAGCCCTCACAAGCCACCACATGACACAGCAAGATGAAAGGAAGGAGGGTGCTGACAAAAATATACAACATAATCCTACTGCCTTGCAGAGCCAGCAGATAATGAGGGTCAGCTTTGTGATCAACAAACACAAGGGACCCCCAATTAATGTAATCTGAATTTTAAATATCTCAGCAGCCTGGGTACACGTGTGAAACAACTCCAGTTCTTAACCCCATCAGCTTTCTTAAATAGCAATATTTCAACATTGTTTACAGAATAGTACAAAAGGATTACATCTGGTTTCACTTACTCTTTAATAAAACCTCAATGAGTGCACCTCAATAAGGATAACACAATCTACGTATTTTATTTTTAGTCAAGATAGGAAATTGCATAGATTAGTGATTTTCAGTGTTAATAACAAAGCAATAGACCTTGTAATTAAAAATAACTTTTAGGAGGCTGCTAAATGATTTTGATAATGATTTAAGGATCAATTACAGAAGAGATGTCCTTCTCCCATTTCTGGTTAGATACATTGGAAACACTGAAGCTGAGAAGTTCTCATAATTAAGCATTTTTTATTACAGCAAGGATATTCATATGGTCTGTATCAGAAAAGTTTAACAAAAACCAATACAGGGACTTCTCTTTAAAGGGCACTAGATGGTAAAAAAAAGTGCAAAAATGATGTTGTTAGTTCTGCTGCTTTGTGGTGGCTGGGATATACGGCCTTGAAGATTACTGCTCTATCAGCCGTACATGAGGATTTACCACTCCCATAAAGCTACTCAGCCTTGTAGGAACACAAAATGCAGCTTCAGTTTGGATTTGGGACAGGACAGGGAAGCTGCACAGCACAGGGGGTGCTGTGGTGTTGGGGACCATGCACACACCATGTGTGTGCCTCAGCCTCCCCAGAGAGTCTGCTCTGAGATTTCCCCACAAGAAAATTTCCACAAAAAACACTGCCAACCAGAAGAGACCCCAAATCCTCAGTCTGGCTTGGCCTCTCAGCAACAAAAATCATGATGCTGAGACTGTAGCAACCATTGCTCACCTGGCCTGTACAGTGTGAAATGTTCTTGTTTGGGCTTGGCTTTATGAGACAACTTAGAAACAGCTCTAGACCCACAGAACCCCAGTATGGTTTGGGTTGATGGGGGCCTTAAAGATCATCTATTTCCAAACTCTCCTGCCGTGGGGCAACACAAGGTTACGAGAAACCTTGATGACAGTAACTGTAAGGAGAAACAAGAATGAACAGTTTGCTGCTACTGAACAGGGACCGGCCCCATCTCTGCTCTCAACAGCCCCATCACCTGCCTCGAGCCAGCTCCGGCACTGGTCTGGCTGCACAGTGAACCAGCTCAGCACCCTAAAACGACTGAAAATCAGCCCAGGAATAAGAATCAGAAAGAAAGTGGAGTTGTTTCACTGGGTTGGGAGCCCACTCACCTTGCAGAGCAGGAGCACGGCAAGGCAGGGAAAGCCTCCCCTCGGGGTGCCGGGCTCTGGGTAAGCCAGGTCCTGTCAGGGCTGCCCACGGGAGCTCCCACCACAGCCACAGCCTCCGCTCCCTGAGCTCTGCTGGGCCCCTGCTCCTTCCCTCCCAGCAACAACAGCTGCCAGGGACCTGCCACCAACCCCAGGGGGCTTCACTGTGTTGCCGTGACTTCTGCAGTCTTTCTATGTTTTCATTTTTTGATAAAGTTTCTCACGCACCTTCTGTAAACATAGTCATGTTTTGTTAACTGTACTCTATTGTTTTCATACTTTCTTCAGAGGTGGAGAGAGTTTGATGGGTTGTTCTGTTAACCAATGTGGATGGAAGAGGTGGTAACCTCATCCTCCAATCCATAGTCACTCTTAGTAACATATATATATGAAAGAAATGAGCAGCCAGCCCTCTTTTCCTGGCTCGGCGTGACCTGACAGAGAACTCGAGTCTGGAGTGCTTCTTTTCGTGTTCTAGAACGACATCACTGCCTCCAAATTCAGGCAGAAAATCGAAGCCTGAGCAGGTACCTGCTGCCAGCCAGGTTGCTCCTTGCTCAGCATGCCAGGTTTCCACCAAGAACAAAAGCAAATAAAATCTCCCCTACTGTGGCTCATCACAGGTTTCCTAAACTGACCATAACTTGGAAAACCCCTGACCAATGTTTTTATTAATAGAAGTCTGTGTTAGAGACACAGAACTCTCTCTTTTCCCTTTCTATTATTTTTATAGCATTGAAATTCATTTAAGAGGTATGACATTTTTCATCTCCACCTTGCAAATTAATTTCCCGTAACTCAAAGCACCCTGCTCAGATAAACCGTTCTCTCCTCACCCTGTACACAACTGAGCAGCAGCCAAGGACAGTTGACTTAGAGCTGAATAATATGCACTGGTGCTAAATGAAAATTAAACCATAAATATTTTAAAATACCTGATTTCCTGGATAGTAAAAGTGAAATGTATCATTTGTTTAAACTATCCTATTCATTATTTCTTTCCTCATTTCATAAAACCCAGCCACTAACAAGAACCTACATAAATAGAGCTTGAACTTTCATCTCAGGAAGTTTAATCAGAAAGCTCTTCAGGAATATTTTATTCCTTTTATCAGAATTTTGATGGAAGTCATAATTCACCTTAATGTGAAAAAGTTTCCTTTCTTCACTGAAGAAATTCATCAAGACATTTCTTGTTGGTGAGATGTGACATAAATCCACTTGCTTTTTCCTCTGTTTGATCTCAGCACTTTATGAATTTTTGATTGCCTGCTCTTAATTTTCCACAAGCAAATTCAATTAAAGAAATTAAAACCCAGTAGTTCAACCCTGATTGCCTCATCAGCAAATGGCTCTTTTATTGCACAGTGGATGAGATATGCCACACTCTCCTGGTGCTGCTGGAGCCCTTGTAAAACCGGATCAGGAAAAACCTTTCCCTCTTTATTGGTGCTATTAGGCAACACCTATTGACTGCCCGAGCCAATTCAGCAAGCACTCCCCTTGCTCAGGCAACAGTCCGAGGGCTATTGAGAATGAAAAAATAACCTTGGGAAAAAAAAGTCAAAGTCATTGTGTGCGTGTCAAACCTTTCACCGGCACAAGGGCGAGGTCCCTTTTCAGCGGGAGAATGACACACAAGGGAGCTGGAGAGACAGCTCGGCACAGCCCGGGCCGGGGTGGAGCTCAGGGATCGCTGTGTCCCAATTTCTTTCCGGGATCACCTCGCTACAATGCAGCTACACTTCTACACCGCCACGCGGCAGGGATGGATGGCAGCATGTCTCTTCTAGCATACTGATCACCGCTGTTAATTGGCACTGCAGCCGCTGTTACTGAACGCTGGCCATCAGCAGTGGACAGGGTTTGTGACAGCATCATTTGCTGTGATGCATCCACAAATTTTGGTGTGACCAAACTATCTCCTGGGGCAACTTGCTGCAGTAACTGCCCAGCTGACAGAGACAGACTCACCACAAGTCCTTAAAATAAATTAGTATCCAAACAGAGCATCTGTTTGAGTAATTCCCCAACTAAACCCAGTTTAAAGAACTTCAAGGATTTCCAATTCGTATTAATTCCCTTTGAATTTAAAAAGATTCTTATAAGCTGCCCTTATTATCATCAGTGAAGTACTTAGTTTTAAAAACATATTTCTATTTTTAAAAAGTTTTTCTTGTTTATGTGACAGAGGATGTGCACCACAGTAGAGCAAGCAAAGAGTAACTGCTCACCTTAAGTGCTTGAAGTCCTGAGTGAGGCAAAGCTGTACTCTGCTAGAGAAGACACGTGCAAACCATCATTTCATGACCTCAAATATCACTTACCCAACTCAAAAGGTTTCAGTCCTAGTATGACTTCACAGCAAAATGCTCATGGGGTGATTTTCTCCTCTAAGGTAACCTCACGAAGAGCATTTTCAGAGAACAGCTGCATGGGCAGTTCAGGGGAGAATTGATTTAACACTTGCAGTCCCGCCCAAGGGAGCTGCAGGTCGTTAGGCCTGAATACCTAATGAACATCCCCCATCTGTGGGACACGAGCTGCCATGGCACAGCTGAACCTACGAGCATTTTAAAATGTGGTGACTGCAAAACACCCTGGTTTACTGAGCTCAGGCCAGGCCTTTGCCTTCTGTGAGCTTTTTAGGGAAAGCTGTCAATCTTGCCATTAGCTGAGTGCAGAAGTTAGTGGGTTTGTTGTAAGGAACAGCTTAAAAGCTGTAAAGATTAGTAAATATCTCCCCTTAGAGACAATCCACAAGGAAATTTTGAAGGAAGGAGGGCAAAGAAATGCAAGATTATTCCTGAAACATATTAACATATAGTCTTAAAGAAGACACTGTTAGTTGTTCAGAAAGCTGAAAGAACACATTTACATTGGTTTTATTCCCCCAGTCAAACTCTGCTTCAGAATCTTTGGAACACAGCCAACATGAAGTTCGTATCTACGAACTCCAGAAAATAACAGATTATGCTTATTACTACTAATTTAGACTGATTTTAATTTTCTGTATTTTTTGAACAGTATTGTAGCAATTATAGTGAAGGAAGTGGCTGAAAGTGTAACATGTCTCAACAGCCTAATTCATTGGGTGGGTTGAAGAGAAAATGACACTTTAAATGAAATTCTCCTGTGGGTACCACTGTAACAGTCAGGTTGTTGACTGTGGGTTCTGTGTAAGGCCTGTGATACCAAGCTGAAAGGAACACAAGCTTCTGCCAAGGGTGAACGTACTATTTTCTACTGTCAAAATCACTACACTTAATAATCAGTGACTTTGTTTAAGGACAAAGTTACTGAACTTCCTGGTGCAAAAACATTAGCCACCTCCTCAAATTCCAATATTTAAATATCCTAAAGAAGCTTGGAGAAGTAACCTTTCCCTTTAAATCTTGACCACAGCAGTGTTACACTTTTAAGTAGCTATGTTCAGGTAAGAATTTCAAGTATCTTCCACAAGAATTATTAACTATACAACTTAAGCTTAAACAAATCATGCTAAAGAATGTATTAATTCCTATAGCTTAAAAGATTTCATTCAAGCCTTGCTATCTGCCCTACACACCATTTAACAGGTGCATATAACAAACCTTCGTATGGGCAATGGAGATGGTTTTGAAATGGTTTCCAATTCCAAGCATAAGCAAGTTCTTAATCCTAAATTACTGTGTAAGAGCAGTGAAATAGTTAAGATAAGAAACACAGGCTTATTATTGTCATTTATTTGAAAAACCTTATTCAAAATATTAAGTGATACAAGTCCAAATATGATAAAAATTACTGCAAGAAAAGACTTTTGGGATATTTTGTTTGTGCTTTACTTCCTGTGGTTATGAAAAGAATGCATTTAACAGTAGGATATAGAACTTTTAGCACTTCATTCATAAGACAGTATCATGCCTTCAGACTCCTCATGCCAACAGGCATGAAACTGATTTTTTTCCAAACGTTACATAACTACTTGAATACCAAGTCATTAGTTATGGGGTTCTGATTCACCATTATTTACAAATCTATCAGTTTGAAAACTAAATCACAAACAGAATGTACAGAAAACTAAAATTTTATATTTTACAACTCATGAAAACATAAATAATGGAAATACAAAAGACAAATTAAAAAAAAAAAAAAAAAAAAACCAACTACTGTACCAGTAACTTGATTTACACTAATGCATAAATGTTTGTCAAAAATGAGAGTGCACTGTCCAAAGACTGGCAGCTCCCACATCCTTACTTTCACCTGTCTGTTACCTGGGTCAGAAGAACAACCAAATAAATTATTCTTACAGGTTCTCCTATTTATAATGTAACAAATCACATTGCCATTTCCCAACTGTCTTAAAATTCAACAGAAAGCTTTGATATATTGAAAGCCTGTCAGCTATCTATATTTTAGTAAGATTATTCAACAAGGCTTGTTTTCCGCTCATTAATTACAAAGACAATGAAGTAGTCATAAATAGCATTAGAGGAAAAAAAAGGACAGTCAGGAAGCTGCATACCTTCAAAAACACCTTAAACATTTTAGGAAATATATGGTATAAAACTTCTGAAATAAAATGGGTTATACATAATTATTTTTAAATTATTTACGGCATGAACACATACAGAAGTTATCAAATTGCCATTCTAGCTATTTTCCCTAATATGGGATCAAATTATGCAACAAGAAAACAGAATCAGAAAAAATGAGATTAAAGACTTGCAGCATCAGAATTTAAGCACAGAAAAAAGTAATTATATTTTCAGTTTGCAATATAGTGGAATTTATGAGCCATGTAAGCGATTAGCAAAGAGATCATTAATTTGATTTAGTGATGCCAAAGTCATTAATTTATTGGACCTAAAATATTTTATGCTTATTTTTTTGTAGTATAACTATTAAGACTGCCACAGACAGAAGGGAATGATGCTTAATGAATGGAAATATCACTAATTTATTAAACTCCGTATCTTTACAGTTGATATAAAACCTGACCAAAGTAGCAAACAGATGGATCATGCCCTTGATCTTCCATGAGATTTAATCTCCAAAAATCCAGGTCAAAGAGAGTACATCTCATTTCTGTACAAGCAGCTTATTTAGAATACCTGAATATCATTACATGACTGGGCAGGCAAAGAGTGATAAGTTCAGCAAACTCAAATCACAGTGCTTTCAAAACACATAGTCATTGGTTATTTTCAGGGAAGGCATGGCTTCATTAACGTTTTGATCTAAACGATGATATTCCACTGTCCTGGAGCACAGGCCATCCCTCCACCTCCGGCTCTGCACCAGCAAGAAGATCTGAAAGAAAAATGGGACAATTTACAGATGCTGTGCAGAAACATTTTGGGTTTGATAGACAGCTTCACAGTGGTACTGACATCGTGGTTTTACCCCCGCCATGCTGGAAAGGGCATTACTGTGGCAAAGACAAGGCATTTTTTTGAACTTATTTTATTTTTTTAACTTTTGAACTGCTCTCAGATAAATTTTCAAATGCAACAGTCTTCAACATCTTCCCCTATAAAAGGTTGGCAATGCACATTACAAACAGGCCGCTGCACAGTAAAGGTGGTTTTGGGTTTTTAGCTGCTTTCTTTTCAGAGTCCTGCAAATCCTCACCCAAATGAGTGTTCTCCCCAAAGATAAACATGAAACTTTCCTCATATCTAAAAACCAATCTGTGGTTTAATGCAAATTTGTGCATGCACCTCTATTGCGTCTAGTTGGGCTGGAATTAATTTTTAATGCTAGGAATATATTTTGAAATAACACCAATCAGGCTACTCTTGAAATATAGAGAATTAGTTTGTACTGAAGAAACATATACCTGAAAATAGTAACTTAGCAGCTTCTTTATGTAAAACTGGAAGCAGCGTTAAACATTTTCTAGAAGTTTGTAGTTACACCCTCAGAATGTCTATGATATAAAGACCATCTTAAAGTGAACTATTAGAAGGATTATCACAGGCATAACAAGAACATTCCCACACCATTTGCAATTAAACCTCCCTTAATTTGTTGTTTATAATCCTGTGCAGAAAAAAAAATTAGTTAATCGTTCACCCCCACTTGACTTGGCTCAGGTCTCCTTTACAGAATGCATGTTGTGCACTGCCAGTGTCCATTACTGTAGTGACTGATTACTGATATTACCAATTTACTCATTTTCTAATTGTAAATGTTTGATTCGAGTTTTCACTGTGCAGATAAAAATGACACTAATGATCTGCAATATTAGTATCACCACAAGACTAAGAGGTCAAGGATTTCGTTCTTCAAAAAGCTACATTCCTCTTCTTAAAAGAGTGTACAAGGGAATGCAACTTTATTTTAAACACTCCAGCTGTTTCTCTCAACCTTTCAGAGCACACCTACCTTCCTCTTATTGTGATAGGTGACATAAACAACAGCTACTAAGAAGGCAACTACAACCAGATGAAAAAAGAAATGGCTGTCTTCTTCTTCATCCAACCCTGAGACAGAAACACCTTTTATCTTCTCATCAAGGGTCTTGATCTCCTCATTATAATTACTGATGGTGTCAGAGTTGTCATCTTCTGACATCTCTAGAAGGTCTGAGTTGTATCTGGAATTCGGTGTCATTTCATAAGCGTAGTCATCTCCATCTGACTCCATAGTTTCTTTTATGATGGGTCGGGAACTACTTAGTGTGTCTTTCAAATCTGTTAGAAGATCCTCTTCCTCAATTTTAGTATCTTCAGAAGCATCAACATCCACCTGGGATACCGGACTAGCAGGGACAACAGGTGACAAAGAGTCACCGTCTGCTGTAGGTGGCTTTCCTGCAGTCACAGAATTGGTTTTGGTTGTTGTTGGGAATGCCTCCTTTCTTGCTGAGGTTAAACTCTGCAAGCTGTCTGTCAAATTTTGGGATCTACTCAGTGTTTCATTCTCAGTTTTAGAAGAAATATTTCTCGTGAGCATCTCCACAGGATCTGAGAAAAGGATGAAAAACAATCAGTACTATGCACAAGTACTATGCACATTGACTTTCTCCTCTGACAGAAAACTATTGCCACAAATTTCCTTCATAGACAAGAAAACATATGAAGAACACAGCATATGTCACACTGCAAACTTTTTAGAATTCATATGCAGAAATACACATTCCTGTACTTTGGCAACTTCCAAAGAAGTCTTGAGGGGGACAGGAAGTAAAGGCTGGAAGCACATGCCTTCTAGATTAGTATGGCAAAGTGCCCCTGAAAAACTTAGCACGCCTGTGTTCCAGACACAAGAACTTCAAAGACACGTCATCCTTCCCTCTGTGGATTCACGATGTCTTGTAGAGTCATAAATGATTAGCATTTTCTCCATCATCGAATTCTTACTCCCACAGATTGAGCTTAGGTCTACAAAAGAGGATGTTCTCAGGAAAGCTATTACTGCAGTTCAGTTTTTCATCTTTTGCCACTGCAAGTTTTACCAACAAAGAATGAGAAGACACTGTGAAGTCCCCTTCAGTCAGAACACAAGGTCCCAGCACCTCTTCCCAGGCACTAATTTTTACTGAATTTGTAGACACTGAAAAATATTTCCAACCTTACATTAACTCAAATGAAACTAGTGAGCCACAGGTTAAAAAGAAATGCTGAAGAAAGGACAATCTGACTGCCTGTGCTACTGGAGGAAAGCCTTTTGTTGGCAGCAATTATTGTGATGGAGTAAGTCAGAAAGAGCACTGTAACAATGCACCCTCAGGCAAATTCAGCATTTCTCCAAAGCTGGGATGGCTTTGCAGAACTACATAAAAAATAAGGTGAGCATTAAATCCAGGTGCAGAGCCCACTGTCCCTCTTCTCTATCCAAAGGACAGTAAAAAAAGATGCAGAGTTTAAGAATAGCCTTTTTTTTTTAAACCTAAAAATTAGCAAACTATTCACGTTTGCAGCACATCACTTCCAGATTCAAATCTAGAGGCACCTTAAAAAATGTGTAACACATTTTAGACTTTCAGTCTGCATTTCCATATAAATAGGGAAACCATACTTGCCTTGTATTTTGGCATGCCAAACTAATTTTTCGTTTTACAAAAGCAACAGTGTTTTCATTAAACACTTCCAAGCCTCACTGGAAAGTTACAGACTCTAGAATCGATGCATTCAACCAACTGCTTGTGTCAGGTTACTTGTAAGTAAAATATTATAGAGGGGACACTGAATCACGTTATTCATGGAATTTGTGTATTTGCTGAGGCTCAGTTACAACAGAGCTCTTGTTTACATGGCACACTTTTGCAGTATGAATTACTCTTTAACCAGCTGTAAAACACAGAAGACTCAACTCCTCTCACGTGAACCAGACACCACGGTGCCTCTGCTGAAGTCCAAAGTCAACCATTTCATATCTAACACACTTCTCGGTTCTGAAAAAACTACTTGTCTGAGTTATCATATCAACATTAATTTGTTTAGTTCTCATCCAGGACAAGTTTATGGAATTCTGATCTCCCCTCAGGAGTCAAACCAGCTGACTGCATACGCAGAGGTAAATATGAGGAAAGGCAGTTGCAAGGTAGTTTCATATTTATAGCTAGTTGTCACATTGTGAGTGAGGTCAACCTTACTGCTACCCTCCCCAAACAGACAAAAACTATTAGACAGTAATAGCTAAACGATTTGAAATACAAACAAGCATATTTTGCCTATAAAACCATGTTGCAGCCGGCCTTACACTTCAAATTATTCTTGAATTCATTTTAACATGGGCGTTTTAGAAGGATATATGCTTAAATGCAAAGGATTCCCACTAGCTATTGTTGCAGCTTCAGACTGAGAAAGAGCAAATGCCTATTATTCCTAAAATAAGCTTGAGGTTTTTTTATGTTAATAGCAGCTGGAAGTTTAGCAGCTAAACCACAATTGATTTATGATATTTACCCAAAACTATTTGGCATTGTAAGTAGTGGTTGCACTGTTTACAGTTACACAACATTGTCAGATGGTTTTAGATCCAGAGATGCCTCAGCGTCAGAAACAGATACTAATGTTCAATCATGGTGACAGAATTAGCAACACAGCCCTCTTAATAAACACTGCACATAAAAAACACGTCACGGTTAAAATTCACTTCCAGGAAAAATGCTTTTAGAAAGCAAGTTGTTTCATGATTCCTGAAGTTAAAAAGTCACCGTTTCCTACAGGTTTCTGTCCCAAATTCTCACTGCCTACCCATCAGACCAGGCGAGGGGCGAAACAAACAGAGCTGGTGTGGATATACTGACTGACAAGCACGGAAGGAACTGATGGACCAAACAGTTCCCTTTATTTCCTTCACTAACTCCTTTCTCTTCACTGCCCAGCCAGTAGTCCATCTAAAACAACGAGAGAGTCACTGCCCTTGAAACACGCATTTCTTACCAGCCTTTGGTTACAGCCGTCTGTAGGTTTAAGGGGGAGAAAGAAAACACTTAAGGAGTCAACTTAAGAAAACACTTAAGGAGTCAACCTGCAGAATAACATAAACTTAATTTCTAGGGGAGAGGGAGACTAAAACCAGACACGCAGCCAGACTATTTAGACAAAAAATCCCAAGTCTGATGAATGAAGTAACCAGCTAAACCGCTCTTCACAGCAACAAAAGCGGTGCACACCTGGCAGGCGGCCCCCGTCCCCGCCCGGGCTGCCCTTCCCCTGCGCAGGGCCCAGCGCTCACTGCCCCCAGCCCGCCCCCACACCGACGAGAGGCCGAGGCCGGTTCCGGGGCCGGGCCCGGTCCCCTCAAGGCA
>VZRO01000500.1:573645-589968 GCA_013397915.1 Daphoenositta chrysoptera
CCTCCGCGGACGTGGCGATGGCGCCGCCCCCCGTGAGGCGGCCGCGCACGCGCACGGGCGGGAAGGCGGGCGGCGCGCGCAGGGGCTGAGGGGAGGGCGGTGTCACAGAACGGGGAACCGTGGGGCCGTAGCCATGGGACCGTGGAATTCGTGGAATCCTGCAGTCATGGAATCACCACGTCTGGGAGACCTTCAGACCGCCCAGGCCAACCCTCCGCCCAGCACCGCCACGGAACCCCCAACCCACAGCACCCAGCGCCAGCTCCGGGCGCCTCCTGAACACCTCCGGGATGGGGACCCCGCCGCCTCCCTGGGCAGCCCGGGCCAATGCCTGACCACGCGGCAGTGAAAAAGCTTTTCCTAACATCCGATCTGAATCCCCCTATCTCAGCTTTAGGCCAGTTCTGATGCTCTCACTGCCGGCATCTGCCGTGCTCCTGGGAGCTGCAGGGCGCGTTTGGATCGGAGAAGGCTGGGAGGGGACCGCTTCTCCCAGGAGTGCGGGGTTAAATGTCCGAGATAGGAAATACTCGGCAATGGCTCCGGGAGGAGGGAAGTCAGCGTTGCCCAATTTGTGGGCTGTCGCTGAGGTGGCTCTGCAGTCTCACGCTGTCGCAATGGCATTGCCTCATCGGGCACATCCTCCTGCACCTCAGCTCCTGCCATCTGCACGGCAATGGCTTACACATGAAAAAATACAAACTACTGATGAACAGCCACTGACGTTCATCCAAGCTCGTAACTCTTCATTGCCCACACTTGTTTATAGAGAGGCAATTCATTTACTGAATTCTATAATAAAAGACAAATAAGTCATGTTATCTTGTTTTATCCATGAGCTAAACACGTGTATGTGCAGTTGTCAGAGCTCAGAGAGCACTAAGAACAGTGCTATGTGTGGAAGTTAATTCTGCTAAGTATTTTTGGTTGGTTTGGTACAAAACTTGCACCAAGATGTTGCCAGTCTTCGGCTGGAGCCACAAATGTAGATGTAATTGTTTTCACAATTAATATAAAGACAGAGTAAAAGATGACATTTCAATATTTTATTCAAGTCAGGTTTGGGTTTTTTATCCATTTTTAGTAGTGTCAAGTACAGCATTTTGGGGTCTAGTTCCACACAAAATGGAAGACTCTCTAAAAATGTACCCATTTAGTTGCTAAAAAAAAGTGGTAATAAAAGAAAACTCCGTTTTAGAATTAGTGATGCAACTATGTGATTGCAGTTGCAAAGACTCTTCCCTGATTATGTCCATTTTACCAGCTTTTCGGTCAGTGCAAGGGGAAGGAACCACAACACAGGACAGGCAGTATTGGCTGAGTCACATCAAACCTCCTCCACAAAAACTTGGACAAGGTGGACAACCTAAAGCATTCTGGAGACAGCAGTAGGAATGGGATAACCAAATAAGACAAACCATTGATGAAATACATATCTAAAAAGAAAAAAAATTTCAAATTCATTTTTCAGACAAGTTTGCACATTCCCTCATTGACCTAAACCTTAGGTGTCAGAACATTTTGCTTATACAATTAACAGGACAAAATAATGGTCTGCAATGCCCAGGTTTTATAACACATTAACACATTCCTTGTGCCATCAATATATTAGTAGAGGTAATCAACACCTTCCTTCTTCTTATCACGTGGCAGTTGACAGATGTGATGAGCAATTACATAAAGAAAAAAAGCCAGGATTTTTAATGTATGATTTTGTCTCCACTTCTTTAACAACATCATTTTTAAAGCTTAGCTGTCTTTAACCAGGACTAGCAGGACAGATACATAGCAATACTTGCACCCCAGACAAAACATTGAAAGGTACACTATTTTCTGAAGGTAGCTATGCTGTATTTTCAGATTAGCATTTGTGAAATCACTCCTTATGCTTCAAATTCCAATCCTAGACCAAGTTTGTGACCCCCTGCGTTGACATTCTTGCCATCCAACAAAGCTGACAACGTCAGTTTGATACCTGCAAAATGGAGAAAAGGGAGAGAAAAGTCAAAACTTGAAATGAGCTTTATGTTCAGGAAGCGCCGTGTCTGTTACTGCTTTTATTTATTGAGTAGCCAAGTTAATGGGATTTGGCAGGTGGCCTTGGAAGGACTGGGCATTTTAAAACCATTTGCAGATAAGAAATCTTTCTGAATTATGAAATTTATAATAAACCATGATGATAGATTCTGCTTTTTATCACTCTCAGTAATTAAAGCTCTGAGCCAATTCACTGCTGCTGGTTATTGATTAATCTAATTTTAGAGTCCAGTATTACAAAAACCTGGGACCTTGATACATACTCACCTTTCTAAACCATTTTAAAATCTGAGTATGAAAAAGCCCAAGCCCCGTCTGCTGTAATATCTCATGTCAATCTGCTTAGTATTCTGGCAGCAGATTTATTACACTACATTAAAACCAATTTTGCAGCAGTAAGATTGTCGTCTTCGTGGGTCAGGGGACCTTGAGAAAGTCACATTTTTAAGAAGAGTAAACTCAATAATAGGAGGCCTCTGAAATATTAAAAATTTAGTTACTTATCTGTGACACAAATGATTATAGACTTATTTTAAATCAACATAATAGACTAGCTGACTGGTTAGTGGACAATGGTCTCTATTAATTCTGCTTCCAACAGACATTCAAAATTAACAGAACAGTCCCTAGAAAAGTTCACCACTGGCTTGCCAAGCAGAAGAGCAATCTTACAAAACCCATCATACTTTATCACCAAAAAACTTCTGATATTTCAAGATTAAAGTATCACTTTATTGATTCTGATTTTTTTCTGCATAGACCTACCTGGCTTTAAAGTCTGAGTGTATCCTAACCCAATCAGACTGGAGTTGTTCACTTTAGCCTTAAAAGGAAAAAATAAAACATTATTTAGTAATAAATAGTAAATTTAGTATATAATTTAGTATCTTTCTTCAAAGCCCTCCCTGCCTGAGAGTTAAGTAACAGCTTTTAATCATGTAGGGATTTCAAGTTTTAAATCCCAAAAAAACTAGAGATAATTTTTCTATAACTTAAATCCCAAATTTCAAAGAATCTACAGTCACTGTAGAAAATAATGGGTTTATTAACATCATTTTTAATTTCTTCCAGACTGACACAAAAGCAGTCTCAAGACAGTGCCCAGTAATACAATAGAACATTCTGTGTCTCTTTTAGGGAAAATCCAATAGTTGTGCTCTCAGGCTGCCAAAACCCAAACAAACGGATCCATGTGCCAAGTACACAGCACAGCACTGCAGCAGGAGCGTGCTCTGCTGATGGAAAGGCTGCTTTCCATTGCCATCCCAAGCACTTATTTTCGAATGCAGATAAATGTACATGCACAGCACTCACAGAAAAGGAGGCATCTGGGTCAATCTGATACTTGGCTGCTATTCCAAAGCGAGTGTTGCTATTTCCAGCTGTCCAAGCAAGATTCACAGCAGTTTCCAGTTTGTCGTTCACCTTCTGGTAAATGGAGCCACCAAATTCTGTTCCATCATTCCTGGAAGGAATGCATTAGTGTAGTTTTAAACAGCACCCCAAAACAATCATCTTTTATTTTGTCAGCAAGAGCTGTATTTGCACAACATCCACTTACACCTCTTTAAATATCCCTGTAACAACTAACATAGAGACATTAGGCCAGATTGGTTATGAAGTTATTTTTAGATGCTTCAGTTCATTGGAGATTACTATATTTCAGCAACTTCTGAAATTGAAAAAAACCCCATGACAAACCATTAAAAATTAGACCAATGATGACAGCCTCCATTTTTGCCTTTCCCGTAGATGGGCATCTTTGTAGTAGAGAGATTTATTTTTCCCTGTGTGTCTCTGAAATAATTATTTTCCCTGGCAAATGTCTCCTTGTGCCCTGAGAGGGCTGTAGGCCACTCACAGAGCCCAAGTCATCCCAAAACTGCCAGGTCAGCATGCTTTTACCAGACACACAGGAACTGTATCAGAAGTGAAGATGCCAATTTAATGTCCAAGTCTAGAGGCTTTTGCAAACCAATTGCATTTGCAACAGTCCTTATGGTACATCTGTGCTATGGTCTATGGACTAGAAACAGAAATTTTGCTTTGGAGAGAGCACTGGCACACAGCTGAATGATGAGTAGCACAACTTCAGTTACTACTGCCCCCAATGTCACACAGGAGTAAAATGTGGTAAATAAAAGGCAAAATGTTAGAGCATGCAGATCATAAAAACAAGACCAAAAGACTCCTAAAGGCCTTGCACTCCTTGTAAACCAGTGAGCATCTGAATTTCCATTTTTGCTTATTTTTTAACGAGAGGATACAAACATATTGTAGGAAACAGGCTTTAAACCCCAGGAAGATCTGGGGTTATTTCTAAACTGTGAAATAATCTGGTTCCAAATATTAGAGTACACCAGACCTTTAGTGATTACAAAAAGGGGTAGATTTAGGATCTTTTCCCTTTTACCCCTTTGGTCTGATGTTCTTTAGTTCATAACAATGTTGCACAAACAGCGGTGATTTGCCTATTTAAAAGTTCAAGCAATAGCAGCAGCCTTTTAAATTGTTAGAGTAATTCTTCCAGAAAAACACTACAATACTTACTTCTAATAAGACTGAAGCTCACATTAACTGCATGTGCTTGGCTCTCAAGAAAAGGAGGGATTAAAAAGGACTGAGGAGAGCTGGTTATACAGGCAGATTTTGTGCAAGGTTCCCACACAGCTCTGTCTTGACCTGCAACATTAGGGGGGGCGGTCTGAGCTATGCTTAAAAAGTGAGGAAAGTCATATTTAAAACTAGAAAATATCCAGCCCTATCTCCCTTATTTTTATTATTAAATAATAATAGTAATAACGTCGAACCTCTTTTTAACTCTACTAGTAATAATAGCACATTTCTATGCAGATAATAGCACTTTTTATGTAGATGTAAAAAAACTAGCCCCCTATGAAAATTAATATATTAAGGCACCCTTAAGGAAAGTAACTCACTAGAATCCCCAGCTGGTTTGTGTAATGCCAGGAACAAAAAAAACCATGCTTCAAGCCCCACCTAGTCACATTATCTGTTCTGCCACAGCATCCCAGTGAAACACTGACTTGTGTAGATGTAAAAACCAAGCTGCCTAGTGAGGGGAGTTCCACACACAACTCTTTCTGGGATTATATAAAAGCTCTGACACATTTTCAAAGCTGAAATACATCAATCACCTAACTAATCTTTTATTAACAATAAATAAGATTTCTATTCATATCATACATCTATAATTTTGTGCAATAACAGCAACCTGAGAAACAGACTCTCAGGAATCCAAGAAACAGATCTGAGCCCCCACTGCTGTTAGGAATTTCTGCTGTTGCTTTAGTTAAGAGTAATAATAACCACAGCATTTTATAGCGAAAGCCAATAATACAATGTTTTGCACTGCTACAGCACTACTAACTTGAAAGTCATTGCACTTGAAGGGGTAACTTCTATATCCTGAGTGGAAGGGGACCCCACATATTGTTTTGATGGAAGTTTTCTGCCCACATTTTTGTGCTTTGGCAATCCTTCAAACATACTGTCTGGGCTGTGGGGGTTTGATTGTTCTGTAAGGCAGCGGGAGCTTCCTAAACCAGATCACTGCAAACCAGCATGAAACACAACAGAATGCCTTTGAAGAAGTAGCCCTAGGAAGGCACAACAGTTGTTCAGGCCCCAGATGGAAACAGACTGGCATAGCTCTGCTACATGCAAAATATCCAATTACCCAAAGGCACGGAAAGGGGGGCCAGGAGAACGGATTAGGGATTGCCTAATCTTATAAAACTGTATTCCCCAAAGGCATAAATTGCTTTTTTAGGAGGAATGGGAGACAGAGAAGTTAAGGTTTTCATGGAATTTGATCCTGGTTTCCCACTATTGATACATTCAGAAAGGACAAATACTTGTGCAAATAGATTATTAGGATTTGCAATACCAAATAAACTTTTACACCATATCTTTTCCAGTACTAAAACAAACCCAGTCCCTGTCTCTTCCAGTCACTCCCTTTTGCCTGTTCTTGTTCATCCTGATTAACTTTCATCTACAAATCACCTACACACCATTTTGTTTGATGTTGACAGGTGTAAAAGGAAAGCATTGCTTTTATTTCAGCTTTCACATAGAGTATTTTTATAACTTACTTTTTTTTAATTATACCACTAATGGATTCTAATAGTCCTTATCTGTTAGACAGACACTGGACCCTTGGGTGCTCAGTGAGTTCCAGTTCCTTCCATCATGCACTCCCTCACCCACACAATGCAAGGAAAAGGTAACACAGCTAAAAAAATACAGGTCGACGTCTTTACTGAAGAATTAATTTCAAATTCACCATTCCCTTGTTCACCACTGCTGAACCTCTGACACTTTTACTGTTTAGTAAGCAGCAAAATCCTTCCAAATTCCTTTTTTAGTGCCTGTCTGCCAGTACTTACACATTAGTATGAAGCTGGAATTCATCAGTCTTATAGCCAACAGCAAAGTTGCTCTGGGTTACTCTGGACTTGGCTGTCTCAAAAGTCATTTGGTAGCCTGCCAGCCACCCCTCGTAGCCAAGCACGAGGGCTCCACGTATCGAAGGACCCGCAATGTCAAAATCCATGTCGCAGCCGATGTTGATGTGTTCCCTTTTGTACCCTGACTTAATTTTAGCACTCTTTTTCCTAAAGAGAAAAGAAAGAATCTCGTAACTTTGAGAAGGTACACCTGTAGGTAGCAATTCCATCATATCACTTACTTTAACTCAGTGTAATAGCTCCTGAAGACAATGTGTGCATCCCTGGAGAGCCATATGATGTCACCTTCTTAGTGCTCACCTTTACAAAACCCTAAGTCAGCTACCGTGAATTCTTTGCAAATGAGCAATAAAATGTGGTGTAGTGCCCCACAAAGCACTTCTGGGCTGTTTTCTGACAAGCAGCCACACACAGATGTGAAGTGACAAAATCATATCCTCATCTCAACTGATACGATGGTTTTGGAAGTTTGGTACATACAGGGCAGGAATGGAAAATGTAGAAGTTTACAGGTTTGCCACCAGAAGTCCACAGAAGTGTACTTGCTTGCCTGTCCCAAGCAAACAATTTTTAGACAATCCTAGTGAATTGGGTAACTTTACTGTGACAGACATGAAGAAATCACACTTTGTCTGCAGTTTCCTGAGGGAAAGTCTCTGCTGTGAAGCAAGCAGGCTGCTTCAGTGGCTCTGACACCCCCATTTCTCCTAAGGGTACTTTATGAACTTTAATGGTTACAGCCATTTACAGCCACCAGAAAGCTGCCAGGTTAAGGCAGAAATAAACTTTCCTGAGTCACCTGTTTATTTTTATACTATTGGCCAGAACAGTATTTTCTCATGTGTCCTTACATCAAGGGTACAGACCCTCACAAGGCAAGAGAGTTATGTCTAATACATTCAGCTACTCTTATTTAAGGTTTTTTTCTTCTCTTTTTACAAGTGTCTTCTGTCTTTGACCAAATCTTTACTGAAATCTTTCTGGAAAAGTCAGGCTCATCTGAAATTTCAAATCAACTTTTCACGTCAGCTAACAAAAACTAGCTCCAAGAACAGTATCAGTGCTGTATCAGACCCACACAGAGACTGATCTCTTTTTTATTGTTATTAGCTCAGATTCAGGAATTTCCTGTGTTTTGCACAATCAGAAATAAAGTGCAGGAGTGCCAAAAGCCCTCATCTGCAACTTCTGTAAAAGTCAGCGGTACCTCTCCCACCAATGTCACAGGGACAGAGGTAAGAACACACAGTGCTCCTAAAAATAACTTTACCTGCTGAAAGATTCATCACAGTCAGTAAGTAATAAGGAGGGGGAGAAGAAGTCTCTTATTGAGACATGGTGCATCCCTGTCAAACTAAGCCAGCTCACACCAGGATTGAATCTCACTCCATTTACCTAAATTTAACAGTCCTCTCAAGGCAATCATAACTACAGTGTCTGTGAAGTGCCCAAGAAATAGTTCTAGACTTTGTAACATCATTCTTGTACAACGTTTTTCCTTTTAATTTCTCTAAGAATCCTATCAGTAAAGAAATAATTACAAAAAACCATTAGAGATTACTCTGATTAACAAAAATATCTCAGTAATCTAGATTTAGGAGTGGACTGAAAGCAGTTGACAATGCAGAACACTAAATCTAGAAGACAGGGTGAAAGTTCCCCTGGCACTACAACCCTGAGAGCCTGCAGTGCAGTCTGCTGCTCTGGGAAGCTGATGTGCAGAGTATTTTGACTCACTGGCAGCACTGCTTACACAAAGATAATCAGGGGAAAAAAATAAACCAACATCTAGACCTACAGCTGCTGCTTAATCCCTCTGGCCCACATAGAAGATGGCATCCAATCGCCGTGCCAGAAATACCCATCCACCACCAAGGCACACTGTGGCCAGCAAGAATTGGGATGATAAATTCAGCTGGGGACAGGAGCCCAGCTCTGTGCCAGCCTATCTGAGCTGTGGCCAACTGGCTCCTGGGGCTGGTTAAGCTTTGCATTACAGCTGACTTGTTTAGTGCTTTTTTTTAGGCAGCAGCTCATCCTCTGACATGGCCAGAAATACACAAGGGAGCAAAACCCCATTTTCTTCACTCTCTAACTGTAATTTTCAAGCTATTGTGTGTAAAAGTTTGCTTGCTATAGTTTAGGATTAAAAAGGGATTGTTAACACTAAGATTTAAGTGAGATGTATGTGATTTTATCTTACATAGGCTGATTATGACCTGTCTTGTTATCTCAGGACAAAAAAATTAAAAATGCCTTTTTTGTCACTTTAGCTTACTCACTGCTTACCCAGTGTTAGGAGAGAAGGTGGAGTCAAAGGTCAACTTCAGGCCCCGTGCAAGCTGAACAGAAAAGAAATTCACTGGTTGGATTTCTAATTAGAAATTGAATTACGTGAATTTGCAAATTGCTTTTTTGGAGCCAAAAATTACCTGATCTTCAAGCGTAATCTCAGTGCCTAGTGTATTGTCAGTGTTCCACTTTTCTGTGAACATCAATCCATATTCCACCCATTTGTATTTTGTTTCCAAACTACCACTGACTTTGCTTGTTTCTGAATTTGCTGAACCTGAGCTTGTAAATTCCTAAAAGAAAAAACAAAATTTATACATGTAATATATGTATTTGTCAATGTATACATATATGCAATTAGGCAAATGCTTATATTTTTAGAACGTATCAGTCATTATAATTTGTTAAATATTAGTTCAGATAAATAAAAATATATTTATTTTAAAAAGAAATATACAGTAATCACAAAAACACTTGCAATGTTCAGGATTTCAATGTGCTTCCAAACTCACCAGTCCATTTTCAGATCTTGTTTTCAAATCAAGCTTTATTAACCCAAAACCTAGAAGGTGAATAAAAAATATGAATCATATATGTGCTGATTTGAAAAGCATTTCTGATTTATTTCTCAAAACTCTCTCCTAAATCACCTGTGAACTATTAAACAGTTAAACCACGGGCACAGTTATCAAACCATGTGTTTCTAAGAAGCAGCTTGTACTAACTTCAGATAGCACTTGACTGATGAATCCTATTGACCTCAGCAATATAATTGGGACCAAATTAGGTAATAATACTTTTATTCACAGTGAGCAGCATCCTGTTCATAAGCAAACTATTGACAGCAGTGATCCTGTTCATCAATACAAAGGCACAGCCAAAATACAGCACACCATTTTCTCTCAAAACCAACAACAGTTCTATGGGGAACAAGAAGAATTTTATCAAAAGAAATGTTACCCTCCCTTTCCAAACAGCAAGAAAGGCAATGTGAAGCTGTGATTCTGTGGATTCTAACAGAAAAAATTGGAGTATTTCTTGGGGGAAAGAAATAAAATCCTAACAGTTGCAGGAATCAGGTAGACAGCAGAAGACCAAACTTATTTGGGCTTTATTTACCATATCCTTTGGTGAAAACATCTCTGGCAGATTTGCCCAGGTCAGCATAAGCAGGTGGAATGGCCATTTTCTGGAAGGGAAAATTTAAGAAATAAAAAAAGGAAATTACAGTGTTCAGAAACTTACTTAATTCATTTAAGCAACAAGAAACTTCAGCCCATTTCAGCCACTTTCATTTTGCATCCCCCACCCACCACTTAAATACAGCCTGAAGAAAACAGCTATTGCAAACAGTGGGATTTCATTTTGCTCGGAAGCCAGCAGCAGCAATGACCACCCACTTGCCACAGAGGATGTGAAACAGGCTGCAGAGCAAATACATATTGGAAGAAAAGGAACTGTCTATGCCTTTCCAAAGAGTTAACTGTTGTTTTCTTATCAGTGTAACTGCATGAATGAATTTATGGTTTTTTCAAACCATTTCTTGGAAATGTTTCTCCTGCTTCTCGCAATGGACCTCTGCATTCTGATGTGAAGCATTAGGGCCCCAACTCATTCGCTCAGGAAATGTAACCAGGACAAGCATCTACCATCAGGAACATCTCTCTTCCCCTAATTCAGAACAGCAAATGGACAACATCTATGTCAGCAAAATCAATAAATGCTCATTCTTGTGCTTCGGTTTTCTTTGACTTTGCTATTGCTATTAACGGGTTAAGATGTCTCCTTAAACATTGACCTTTAAGTGTTTTTCTGTGCACCTGAGAAGAAATGAGCTTGCTGAGAAGAACTCAGACTGCAGGGAGGCCACCCTGTGAAGTCAGGCCATCGGGAGGGCAGCCACAACCCCGCTTCAGCAGCCAAATCCAGACTGGAGCTCCCTGCAAAGGCACAGCCCCATGGCGGGACACTGCAGGGGCAGCTTTCTCCACTGTGTTTTGTTTCTTAGGGATGCCCACAGTGCCATGGAGGCCCTCACTTTCCAATCTTCAGCAGGCCCTGACATTCTTAGTTCAGTGGCCTCCTGCAAAACAGATAAATGCATCCCATCTTCTCAGCCACTGGGAAAACTGTCTCACCATATACGGAGGAGAAAAAAGGATCCTGAGAGCAACAAACCAAGCAAATCTCTTTTTTTATCCAAGTACAATAATTTCTACCTCCTTATTCAAGTAAACTCATTTCTTTAGGGGAAACGAAGTCAAGCAATCTGAAATGGTGTGCATCTTCTGTCTTTGTAGACAAGATTTCCGAATTCTACACAGCAAAGGAGATAAATCATACTTATAAAGCTAATCCTCTCGATACCAGATGTTGCACTAAAATTCCATATTCACAAACTTTTTGGCTATTCAAAAGTAATACGCAGTTTACTACATATGCATGGAAATGCTTAAAAAAATGCCTGACATTCTTATCCAGAGTATTCAATTTTAGCAGAAAACTACTCTGTTAAATCCCACACAATCCCACTAGCTCTGAACACGAGGCTGCTTTAGTGTCTCTGGCTGCAGACTGGGATGCAGCTCTCAGGCAAGCTCACCACCCCAGGAAGATCAGATAGGGACTTTCAGCAGTCACTCAGCGCCTCAAGCACTCCAGACAACAAGCTGGTGCCTGTTAAAGCAGGATACTGCTATTGCATAAAGGAAGAATCCCTGTCCTAGAGGGAACAAAACAGATCTGGTGGCTAAATAAAAGCAAACAGTCTTTCCACAACATAAAGTAGGATACTAGGGCACATACTATGTGATGTAGTTTCAGTTGCAGACTACTTGGGTGCATGTCATCTCTTTCCAGTTATAGTCCAGTATAAAAATGCATCCCCAAATACACAAGCAGCTAAAGAGTTTAAATAAATTTTTAAATTTTTTTTAAAAATTCATATTCCAAAGCAGTTTTAGCTGCTTATGTTGGATCTAAATGTCTCTGCTTGGGTTTGTTTTGTGGAAACATAAAAGCAGGGATTTAATGCTTATACACAAAATCAGCCTTAAAAAGGGGGAGAAAAAGGGGAAAAAGCTCCAAAAACGTAAGCAGAAAAAAACCCAAAGAAAGCATTACCATATTTATGTGAGTAATTCCTCTGCTCCTCATTGAAGTCACTAGAAGCAGATACAATGTCCTGCTTGGAAATCACACCCCCCGAAGTCAGGCAGCACTCAGGAGAGGGATGGCAGGAGTCACTAAAAGCTGTCTGTGTACAGCAAATGCTTCTGCTCTGCCAGAGCAGCCCAGCCTCATGAGAACCCTCTGATGGATACTGCCATTTAGCATCATCAAAAATTAAAAATATTACAAATCCCTACACTTGAAAAATCAAATAAGCATTGCTTTGAAAGATAATGCACGGCTCTGCCAGCTGCACCTCGGAATCTATCAGATCTATTTTATCAACAGGCCCTTTGAGTCACTACATAAAATCAAAATATTTTCTTCATAGATTAATGCTTTATGCTTTTGGGTTGGATTTTCTCAGTTATGTATTTCCCTGGTCCAAACCCATGAAGCCAAATTTTGTTCCCTGATGCCTGTGTATCCTGTCTGGCTGTGGCCAGGCTTGTCAGGTGCATGAGCTGTGCCAGGCTGCTCCACTGCTGCAGTCTGGGCCCAGAACAGTGGGAGACATGAGAGCTCCACTTAGACAATTACTGTAATTAGGGGACAATACTGAAAGCCAAATCCCTGCCGGTTGTAAGGCAAATAATGTAACACACAGAGCAAGGTGTTTAAAACTGCTGAGTGTGGAAAACACCAGGAGCTGTGTACTTGGTGGTTAACCTTGCTGTTGTCAGCAAGAACAAAACAAAAATAATTATTTCTGTTTGCACTGGCTAATCAGAACCCTCTTGTTTAACAGATGGAAAAGAAAACTGATTACATCCTGTGCGAGTACAGGTTGTAAGACAAGCATGCTTAGCAGGGATTCAAACTCTTAAAGGATCAAGGAATGGCCGTGGCCGAGTGCCCGTGCTTTTCACCAGTGGGATCCCTGCACATTAACTCAGATTAGGTCTGGACTGAAATGAATTCATTGCTTTTATCCTTGTCCAACTGTGCAAATAGCTCAGCGTGACTATGGACCTCGACTCCTGCACAAGAGCAGGCCAAGTAGAATATCTGTAACACGTTCAAAGTGGGAAAGTATTTTGGTGTTCTTGTGTAAGAAACAACGTAACACAAGTGATGACTGAAGAAAACCTGAACTGAGGAGGAGTAAGCTCCAAGTGCTGCTGTGAGCAAACCTCCAGGAATGCCTGATTTGTAACTGCCACAGGGAGAAAATCGGGAGTTCCCTTTGGAGCTGCAGGACGCAAGACGCAGCCCCAGTGAAGATTTCATTACAGCAGGCCAAATTTGAATATTTTCCAGTGTCACAGATGGCAAAGTTTTCACTCTATGATGCAGTTCTGGGCCATTAAATCAAACTCAGTCCAAAAAGTAGCAAACCCACGGGGCGCCCTGGCAGATACAAGAATTGGCTGCAACCAAAGGAAAACTCCTCTCTGCTTGATAACTTTCATACATGCCTAGGTTAAATTTTTTCTGCACATATTATCAAGTTTATGATATTTACATGGGGAAAGGAACAACCTGAAAATTTACGATAAGAATAAAATCCATTATAAGAAAAAAAATCCCATTAAGACAATGGAAGTCTATCAGATTCAAGGCTAAGAAAGTTAACAGGTTGGATTTATTCTTACGTAGCCACACTTTTTCCCAATAAATTTCTTGATGGTACCAGTAGTTCTGAACTTTCCAGCTCCCTGTCTCCACAAGCATGAAAAGATGCCACTTGCAGGGTGCACACGTTAGAGCTGCTGGGAACAGCTGGGAGGGACAGACAGCATTGGGTTATGAGAACAGGTACAGTCTGCATGGGGAAAAACCCACATGAGGGTCCTCTGCCTCAAGATTAAAAAGTGTATTAATTTATTTGTCATTTACCTCCCTCATTAAAGGAAAAATTCTTCCTCGGAATGAAGCAGCTTTAGGTGCCTTTCTGGACCCCCAGCCTGGGCAGTTCATTTCCCAGCCAGTGTCTGTTGTGCCCATACCCCACAAAGGATGGGGCTCTGCTCTCAGACGCGGCAGGGCTCAGCTCCCTCCACGTCCCACGGCTGGCTGGAGGCACCAGCTCCACTTGGCACCAGCATCCCTGTCCGACATTCCAGGCTGCCAGGGGAGCACGGTGCTGGCTCCACACTTCGGGTTTTATGGTCCAGATCCCAAAGCCCTTCAAGTCATGCCCACAGTCCGCTTCAAATCAGGTTCAGCAGCCTCATTGTACAGAGATTTGAGAACACACTTACCCGTAAATACTTGCGCAGTCACGCAGAGGTCAAACATCAAGTTGGGCACATTCACGAGGCTTTTGAGAAGCCAGTAAAAGCATGTGGTTTGTACATACTTGGCATTATTAGAAACAACACTTAACAACACTTTTTGTCCCAACTTGCTACTATGCCAACATGATATAATCCGTGCACCATTATGACTCAAAATTTAAGATTGGGAGTCCACAATTTCTTTTGTTGCAGGCATTATAAAGCCGTGCAGCATCCCTGTGACACTCGCAAGATCCCAGCCTTCCTGCTGGAGCTTTGCTCTGAACTGCATGCATGATGGAGCAGATTTAAGACGGGTTTCTGCAGTACCTCTGTAGCCCAATAAACAGAGGCGCATAGAGGAGATAAACTCCTTAAAAGCAAATGTAAATATTATTATTTAGGCTATACTAATTATGGAATTAAAGAAAGAGACAGCCTGCTCTTAACTGTATGGGTATAAATTAAGAACTGCAGTGTTGTATGGCAACCCCCTATCAAACTATCACATATAAGTACCAATTAAATAAACTTGGGGGATATTGCTGCTTGCTGTAGCTACTGCAGTTACTAAACTGCATGGGAATGACACAGAACCATAGACCCTACATGTTAAAGTAACCTTTTCTGTTAAATACCCGTGGAGGAGGAGAAGAGCAGTGCTGCTGTCCCACCCCGTGCCACCAGCACGGCAGGGCCCGGCAGCAGGCTCAGGAAGGGACATGTCCCTGCTCCCAGCCCCCTGCAGGAACACCCAGCACCAGATCAATGGGGATGAGTAATTAAAGTGGAATCTTGTCTTCCAGCACAGGGTGACAGCTCACACAGAAGAGGAGCGTCTGCCACACCGGTGCATGGGTTTTTCCCTACCTGCAGCGACACCAAGCCCACGAGGGCCTGAGCTGTGTGTCCTCCCTCTGTCCCAACAGGGCCAGGGCTGGGGACACCCTCCTGCTGCTACAGCAGCCAACAGCCATGTCCCCCACACTTTCACACCCACACACACACACCCAAAATGTGGGCAGGCAGAAAAAGGTAGACCAGTACAAACCTTTGATGGACAGTGCTGGGGAGGGGCATTATGCCAGAATGTCATTGCAATAGTGCAAAAGCCCATTTCTGACAAAATTTCATACGTGAAATGCCATGAGAGAGGTGATTATTCAACCAACCACTGCATCGAACAAAACAAACTGCAACACACCTCTATTCTCACTAAACCATCTGAGAAGCAAGCTGGGATCTGTTTCTGCTGGAATCGCTATAAATATTCCCCTGAGACACAACCCTGCATTGGTCACTGATGATGAGTCAGCTCCACTTCATTTTCTGAAAAATTTGTTACCCTTTTTTTTTTTTCTTTTTCCGAATACCTAAAGACTGAATGACTCAAAGACTTTCCCCCTCCAGCAAGAGTTGTTCCCAGCAAGGGCTGTGACAAGGCAGAATGGAGGCAGCTGCTGCTGTGGCCCCACAGTGCTCCGAGCGGGAGGGGAAAGCAGAGACACGGGGATTTTTAAACTGACATTATTTCCCACAAGTAAAAAGCTACATTCTGAGAATAAAAGCAGAATAAAATGGAAGAAGAAATCGGTTTGGCTGCTTGGCTTGAGGCTTGGGGTTTGGGGACATATCAGAATGAATTTGCCAACCCGCAAGAAGGATCCCGGGCGTGCGGAGGAGCGAGGTGAAAGGGATGTCAGAGCCAGACTGTGCTAAACCGGGACAGGTACAGCCACCTCTGACCTTCGCTCCCCGGGAAGAGGCAGAAGGATCCCGCCTGCTGAAGCGCTCCTCGGGAGCCGCACGCCCGCCGTGGCCCAGTGACCTTTCCGCTCCCGTCACGGGGCCAGCGCGGTTCATCCAGCGCGGCCTCGGCGCTGCGGCCGGCGGCATCCCGGGATGCGGCGCCGGGACCCCGCTGTCCCGCTGTCCCGCTGTCCCGCCGTCCCGCCCGGCAGGCCCCCGCCTCGCAGCGCCCGGCATTACGTAAGGACACGGTCATCCCCGTTCCGACGGGCCGCGGTGGGCAGACCCTGCCGGGCGCTGCGGGCTGCCCGGCTCCCACGCGTGACCCGGACCGCGTCCCGCCGCCCGCACGGCCCCGCGCC
>VZRO01000500.1:590097-636230 GCA_013397915.1 Daphoenositta chrysoptera
GGGCACGGCGCTCCCCGGGCACGGCGCTCCGCCGGCAGCCCCCGCGGCACCCGCACACGGGACCCCGGCTGCCGCATCCCCGAGATGCACCCGCTCAGCCCCGCTACGATCCAGGACACCTGCAGCCGCCTGGGTACCAGAATCCCCGGCTCTGCTGGAGATGAGACTAGCTGACCTGTAAAGGGCCCTTCCAACCCAAGCTGTTCTGATTCGATGAAACTCCCCGTTTAGTTTGAATTAGCTAAATTAGGATCACCTAGAATTCGATTTAGAATTTAATTCTAACTCCCCGTCTTGTTAAAATGCCAATTCCCCATATCCTGGTTGAGGCAAGAGTGGTGGGAAAGGAGGAAGGGAGAGTTTGAAAGAGGGTCTGTGAGCAGGTGAGGCGGTGTGTGAGGGTCGGTGAAGTGTCCAGAGGAGCTGTCAGAGGGCCAGGGCTCACTCGGGACTGACTGCGGGGCCTGGAGAGGCTCTCATGAATTAGGGAGTTGACATCTTTCCTAGCTCCTCCTCAGGCACACGAATCAGCCCTTACAGCTTTCAGGGCAGCTGGGCTGGGTCCAGAGCAACGCTCCCGGTGACAAAGGTCAGGCAGGGAGTGCTCTGCTATCAGAGAGGAACAGAGGTGAAGCTGGGCTACTTTCAGGATGAGATATAGACCCAGTCCTGCACTTTTGGAGATCCCTGGGACGCTCAGCGTATCCCCCACAAGATAAACAGGGGAACCATCCCAGCCAGGAAACTGCAGATGGTCTGGCTGGTCACCCTTCTGCCTCCACCACACAAGGGATGTTCGTGTTAAAAAAAGTATCGTTGCTAAGAGTTCACATCCCACACACGGGAACACTCTTTTTTTTTTTTAATTAATTCTTTTCCACTCTTTCTCCCTTGCACAGTGGGACTGTATGGTAAAAGGAGGCAGTTTCCCTGCTTGTGCTCTTACCTGGTTCATGCCTTTGCTTTCCCGAAAGCATTTCTCTGAAGGGCGCTGCTCCCACAGCTGTGGCAGGGCTGTACCCCCAGCAGGTGAGAGGTGCCTGCCCCGGCACAGCCCGGGAGCAAGGTTGGAGTCATCCAGCTGAGCACACACACAGCACTTGGGAAGTTTGGTCAGGGTTCAAACCAAATAAACCCTGCAAGGAACTTAATGTTGAACTGAAGTGTATAAATGGAGTGGCTTGTGGAATTCAGTGGGATCTCAGGAATTTCTTGGCATGAGAGGCTGGTAGAGGGGAAAGGATTGTGTGTACCCACATATCGACCTTAGAAAGGCAGCTGAGGCAGCAAAGGCTGAAGGAATTGTGCCAGATACCAAATCCACATTAAAATAAAGTGTGCAGCCTGCCACCAGGGTAGGAATCCACGGAAACAAGAGGTCTCTTTCAAATTTGGAAAGTTCTTCTCACCAGTCGTTTTGTTGATCCAGGCACCTCCAGGAGTGTGGGTGTCGTAACCAGAGCACAGAGTTGCACTCAGGGTGAAGTGTCAGCTCTCAACACCCTCTCAGTTCTCCCTCTGGCAGCAGCTGGTGCCTTCCCTCTTCTCCTGCATCCTGAGGCTTGTCAGAGCCTGCCCTGGACTTCAGTCACTGTCCCAGGGAAAAAACGTAGCCCAGCAAAAACAGTGGGCAGCTTTCTGCTGGGGTGCATTGAACCTCCTCCTCCAGGAGCCAGAGGAGCCAGGGAAGCGAGGGGGCTGCTGGTGCAGAGGCAGGACCCCAGAGGGGAGCAGGGGCACAGGACATTCCCCATCATCCCTTTGGCTCAGTCACAAGGGTGCACTTTCACCCTGAGCAGCAGTTCCTCAACCTGCCCCTGCCGAAGTGCAGCCTCAGCTCTGTGCAAAGGTAAATCTCACAGAAACGAGTGTGATTTGTGGAGCTCTGCCTCCCAGCCTCGCTCCCTCCCCTTGCATCATCCTGCTGCTGCCCATCTCATCAAATATATTATTTTATTTCCTCTGGGAATAAAGAAGTATTTTATAACTTGCAGACATGCAGAGGTTGCAGCCTGTTCCCTACAGCTTTTCTCTGAGCAGCAAGACCATGAAAAAACCAGCCCAGCCCCTGCTCCTCATTCAGCCCTTCCAGCCCTGCAGGCACCCATAGGATTATTGGGGGTTTCTTGGGGTGTCATTGGCTGAGATCAATTTTCACAGGCTGCCCCTGCAGTAGAGGCTGAGTGCACAGAGTCAGGAATCATGGAATTGTTTCGATTGGAAAAGACCTTGAAGACCACCAAGTCCAACTGTTAACGCAGCACTGCCAAGTCCACCACTAAACTATGTTCCCAAATGCCACATCTACACATTTTTTTAATCCCTCCAGGGGTTGATGCTGTAGGTGGGCTAAGAACGAGCAGAGGGAGAAAATGTTTCGTTTCTGTGAGAGATAATTTTTCATTACTTTCTGGAGCATGCATCTACCAAAAGATGGCAGCAAATCTCCTCATACGGAGTTGGGCATCGATGTCATCTGCTCTCTTGGGCTTTATTTTTCCTACGGGTTATGAACTGCAGATTATCCTGGGGAGTGCCAGAAGAACAGGAGGATTACACTAGATGTTCTCAACGCAGAAAATATGTGCTTGTGACTTCGGTTTAAATTTTACAAACTCCTTCTACAGTATAAGAAATCCCCAAAATGCTCTAAATGTCAGTTCCCTCTTTTATTTTAGTAGTTCTTGGTTTTTAGTAATGCTACATCTTAATTTATTTTAACAGGTGAAAATGGAACAGAAGGGACTGCATCATAACAGATTTGACTAACAATAATTCCACAAATGCTTCACATACAGGCTCTGTCTACATGTTCCTTTGCCATCACAGGCTTTAGGTCTCGGGCTCTCAGAGCAGCTTGTTTGACACCAGTTTGCTGGAGGAATCTGGAATTGCCCCATCTTTCATTATATAAATCCTCGTGTCAGTCAGAGGATTATTTTTAAGCTCTGTTCTGCATCACTAAAGGATATAGCTGTGACCCTGGTTCTGATACTGTTCATATCAAATTAGCTGGGAATAAATCAAAGTCAGTAGAGTCACTGCAGGTACCAATGACATCGGGTGACAGTCCTGGGGCTGGGCTTGCAGGAGCTGTGCCCTGTGCTCCCCTGACAGGGCACAGCTTTACAAAGCAAACCATGAAACAAATGTTTTATTCAGGAGTTTATGCTGAAAAGGTGGGAGGCATGGAAGGATCAGTCCTTCTGCATTTCAAAGTATGCTTCTGATTCAATTTCTTCATAAAGTGGGACGAGTAAATACTATTTTCATTAATCACTTTTACATAGCTGAATTGTGCAAAACTGTAATTTCCTCCAAAAATCACTTACCTGCCTAAAATAAAGCTGTGAGAAAAAAATTGCAGCTTGTGAATTCTACATGAACAGCTAAGTCTAATTCAACTGCAGTTTCGTTCATCTCACATAACATGTTTGAACAGCAGAAAAAGTCATTAGCCAGAGATCCAAGATGTATTTGTTCAGTAGAGTTTGATTTGGCTCTCTTTAGTAACAAAACTGTTTTCAGCTTGTTAACCTGCAAGGAATCCATTCATAATCAGTCAAGAACATGCTGATGGAATGATAAAATAAGCAAGGATGCCTCGCTGCTGGGTATCACACTATCTAAACGTCTTCATGCCTCTTACACTTATAAACTCAAGCCAGGCTGTGCTGCTCGGAGCCAAGCCCTCACTGCCTGCTGTGCCCACGTCAGGGACAGGTTGTTTCCACTGCAGAAAACCCTGCACTGGGGATGCTTACACAGCTCTGATGCTTCATGGAGCATCTCTGTGTCAGAATAAACCATTTCTGCCTGGGCCAGTGTAAGTGGGCTGCTGCTGGTCTCTACAAACGAGCATTAGCAGCTATTTACCACCACTAGCACAGTCCTCCTACACTCACCCATGTCCTGCTCCCTCCTTCCCCATTCTCTCAATGGCACACAAATATCTTTAAAAATCTTTAAAATAGTTGTGTAGTTTTAACTGGTTGTTTTCACAAAGCACAGTGTTAAAAACGAAGTCCAGTCACCTGCTAAATTTAAAGGTTTTTAATAAAGAATAACAATAAGGGACAAAAGATAGAGCAAAAGGATTACAGCATCCAGGTGATGCTGGGTACCCTTGGCACAGAGCCAAGAGCACAACTGCCCTAGTGAAACACTTTCTTTATATACATTTTTATTGCATCAGCCTGTTACATAGTCATAGGCAAATATGTATATTCATACTTCTTCCCCCGAAAAACACATGGCCTTTAAGGTATGTGAAGAATTCCTCTGTATGTTGATTCTTGGAAGATTTGTAGATAGAGATGTCCGGTAACCGGAGTCTGTCATATCGTGCTTATCTGAGATTGTCCTGGGGCTGAAGTTATCACTTCTGTGTTTATCTGAGATTGTCCTAGGGGCTGGAGTTATTACTTCCTGGGGCTGCAGTCATCACATCTGTGCTTATCTAGTTAAGCTTATAGTTTGTTAGTTGCATTTCAACATATCTTTGGTTAGCTATTTTTCAACTACTTCTAGGGTAGAACAAAATAAAAAGCATTTAATACTGGTTACATTTCTACAACATAAGGGTTAATATTATACACATAGCATTCATTATTTGCAAAAAGTCAACACTAGAATATGTATTTATAACAACAGTATGCACCAAGCAAGTTATCCTTGAGGATCCATAACCTCTGGGCCAAGCAGCCAGGAGAGTGGCCGTGCCAGCCAGCCCAGCTGCAGCCAGGACAGGCTGAAGCTACCGCAGCTTCACACGGGGGAAGGGACGAGCTGGTTCAAAAGGTGGGCTCAGCTCAGAAAGGTCGTTGGTTGTTCCTATTCCCGTTTGTCCGCTCTACCACCTGCCTGGAGTTTCCAGGCATTGCTCAGCTATTCAACCAAAATGTGGCCCCCCAGAAGGTTGTGTTTTCCCTAGCCAGATAAACCAGCCCAGAGCCTGGTTTTCCCCAAGCGTAGCAGACTCAGTCCTTCATCATGCTGAAAAGAACACTGGAGCTGGTGCTGAAGGAAAAAGATGCTATGAATGGAATTCTGTGGATGGATGCTGGTCAGCACATTTCTGGGGTGAGAGAGCCCTGTTCAGGCTTCTGTCCTGGCTGCACCCAAACACCTTCATCAACACAGCAGGGTGGGCTCTGCCAAGAGAGTAAACCCCAGTTCGAAACACTGAAGAAAGTATTATTACCATGTATTTTCTGAAGTAGCACCCAGCAGGCTGGGCAGTGACGGGCACCCCTGACCCGTGTGCCACACCAGCTCTGTGCCACACAGCCTGCAGTGGGCTGGGGGCTGGCAGAGTGGGGAGCACGCAGGTGTGAGAAGCCCAGAGAGGGCTGCATTGATTTTTGAGGAAAAAAGCCAAAAAGTAGAAAACGAAAGGGAAAGGCAATAAAAGCTAAACTCCCCCAGCTCCTTTTGATCTTGGAAAATAACAAAGAGATTGAGCTGACGTTATTACAGCCTGTGCTCACTCCCTCTGGGTTATGTTTTTATTTCTCCGAACCAGCAATGATCAAAGCCAAGAGCCCCTCCATCCCTGTATATTTTCCTTTTCACTCCAAACAAGAGTTGCAAAGGCTGCAACGCTTTCTCTCGTGGCTGTCTTGGACCAGTGGTCTGCTTCAAACAGAGCTGTTTGCAAGCACCAACTCCCATGGTCTCAGCAACCTCATCCTCACACTGCGGGGCAAACGAGGCCTGCCCAGGCCGGGGAGTGGGAAAGGGATACACACCCTCCTCCTGGGGTGCAGCCTCTCAAACCAGATGTCATGGCTTTTACAACTTGAATTGTTTGGCGAGAGGTGGAAATTCGATGTCAGGTGAGGCTGGAGTAGAAACCTCCCTGAGGACAGAGCATGGACAATATATACACAGGCAGATAGTGATGGGGTGAGGGAGAAGGGTTTTACACTAAAAGAGGAGAGAGTTACATTAGATGTTTGGAAGAAATTCTTCCCTGTGAGGGTGGTGAGGCCCTGGCACAGGGTGCCCAGAGAAGCTGTGGCTGCCACTTCCCAAGGAGTGCCCAAGGCCAGGCTGGACAGGGCTTGGAGCAGCCTGGGATAGTGGAAGGTGTCCCTGCCCATGGCAGGGAGTGTGAAACCTTTAAGAGCCCTTCCAATCCAAACCATTCTATGACTTTATGACATCAGTAACGACAGGGAAGTGCTGAGTGACACAGAGGCATCAAGTGTGCCATCATTGCAAGGAGCTGTGCCTGCAGGTACCGAAGAGATCTTAGAATCATAGAACCAATCAAGTTGGAAAAGACACTTAAGATTATCAAGTCAAACTGCACTTAACCCAGCACTTCCATGAATTCTTCTTCAGAGAAGGAAAGAAGAGAAGAAAGAAGCTGAAGTCATGACCTCCTAGCATACATTTTTTTCTTCATATATTAAAGAATGTGTCAGCCCTCTTCACTTCTCAGAAAAAATCAAACCCAAAATCATCACAGGCCACAGTATTTTCTAAGTATTGTGATTATCTTGTCTTGCAAGTAACACTGGTGAAGCAGTGAACACACAGCATGTCAGATAAATAGGTGATAAATACATGCCAAGCAAAACATTATTTGTGGGCTATTTAAATTCAAGAGGCATTGGTATTAATCTGGCAGATAAGTTTCCACATTGGAGAGCTGCAGACAAAATTATTAGCTGTTATACAGTCTAACACCAGACTGCTGAATAGAATTGGAAAAAAAGTCATTGAGTCACTGGAGAAAAAATTAATTGGGTACGGGTCAAGCAGTGGAAGCTGCAGTGATGGGCAAGAGGACTCAGGGAAGGAAGAAGCTGCCAGGGCTCACTGCTGATTGCCAGCATAGGCATGGCAGAAAGACTCATGGCCATGTAAAACGGTCAAGGAAAATTCACCTTGGCAAACAAGAGCTGCTGGAGCTGAGGGGTTGCTTGTTTCTGCCATCTTCACAAATGGAGTTTAAGTACTGGAACACTTCTAGAAGCAGAGACTTGGCAGCAAAATATTCACACTGGATTGATATTTGCCAAAAAAAAAAGGGAATGGTTCAGCTCTATTTCAATGATTATTTAATCAAGTTATATTTAGGTTCCCTGATCAAATAATCCTGCAAATACAGATGTGTAACACTGCTTTTTTAAAAAACAAAACAGAACTAAGAACATCTGTTCTTCAGCTGCATTTCTTCTGTGCAGTTAAACCAAAGGCATGAAATCAAATCTGAATGTGGCTGGGTTATGTGTGAGCATCCCAGCCTGAAACACAGCTGTAGCTGCAGAACCCACTGAAACAGGACATGTGGGTTTAGGCTACAGGTCTTTAAATTCCTCCAGGTAAAACTGAATGTATAGAGGACTTCTCTCAGCACTGTGACAACTTGTTTCTGCTGCTGCTGATTGGACACAACCGGGATTAACACTGAAGGAGACAGTGGAAATCACCATTGGACTTGGACAATAGAATAATTTTACCTATTTATGTAGTGTAATAAATAGGGTCCATTGAATGATTGGGTGTCCTCAATAGGATAGCCACAGCCCTACAGCTTTTCCCTTTGAGCTTCTTCTTCCCGTGGGAGCAAGGGGCATCCCTGGTTTGGGGAAGAGCAGCCCTTGCCAGTGAGCTGCACTCCCCCTCAGTACCGCAGAGAAGAAAAGCCCCCACAGAGAGGGACAAAGGGAGCCAGTGGGTCCTTCCCACCCACTGAGGGTTTAGACCCACCCTTGGCATTATACAGGAGCAGCCAGAGTTCTCAACTCCATTCCACAACACAGGGGTTTTCCTCTTCAAAAAAAAGTCGAAATATCAGAAGTGGCCAACAACTGACTGACAAGAAGAGTAGGGATGTGATACCAGAAACTTCAGAGGAAAGAAAACGTGACCAGGAGCCCGCAAGAGAAAAGGCCTTTCACAGCCCTGCAAGCAAGTCCTGGCACCAGATTAAAGCTGGGTGTGGAGTGCACTTGTCATCCCATCCCTGGCAGGAACGGGAGGGCTGCATTAGCACAAGACAAATTGCTGGTTGTGAGAGAAGCTGGGGGCTGCTCTGGGAAAGAGGGGTGGTTTTTTCTGGAAGACAAAAGAAGATGGCTCAGCTGTGAAGGAGTATTCCTCAGAGGACACAGGTCCTGCTGGGGGGAGCAGGCTGGGCCATGCTGCTGAGAAATCTGTCACCAGACTGCTTGGAAAGGGGCTCTTTATGATCCTTACAATTCCCTTTCCAGCCAAGGATCTCAAGGAAAGTGCTGCCTGGGAGCTCTCCTTCAACCCACTTTATGCTTCTAGAAATGCCTAAAAAGAGATTTATTCCTAAAGAAATGTTTTCTAGAGCTGGTGATGAGCATTGCTGGTTGCCCTGGGGTCATCCCACTGAGCCTTGCAGGGAGGAGAAGTGGGTGACTTGAGCCAAGAATCCTTAAAATTTCTGGTTTGGTGTTTACGCAAAAATAAAAGCAGGTGCAGGGTAAAACTGGTGCAAAAGATCTTACAAATTAAGTCCATGTGGGAGAGGTGAGGAGGGCTTCCCTTCCACTTCAGAGAGATCAGCACAAAATCTCCACCTACTTGCTCAGACACGGGTTAGAGAATAGTTTAAATGTTTCACTGCACTCATTTGAGCTCAGTGTAGCCTTTCCTCAGATCCCAACAGAGTTTGGAGCAGACAAGATTATTTCCCAAACATAAGGCAAAGCATTACCCAATGTCTGGCACTTCTGCTGAGGCTGGGGGCAGCCCATCTCCCAGGAATGCAGACCGTGAGAGCTCAGCAGGCATTTGCTTTCCTTGCTGCATCCAGCCTGGATAAAATCTAGAGAGCAGGACAGTAACAGCAGCTTGCAGAGCATCCTGTAAGGAGGTGGATTTCCTCTTTTGGAAGAAACTCTGCCCTTTGATCTATTCCACCTGAGAGAAGGAAAAGGTGATTTTCCGAGATACATCAGTGACCATGTGGATATACCATTAATTATGAAAGAACAAGGCAGAAGTTGACAATAAACCCCAGCTCCCTACACACACGTGCATGCACACACATCAGCCTCCATTCCATTGACTATCATTAGTGCTACCATTTTCTATTCTCTTTTGATCAAAGTGTTTTATTTCTGTCTGTCCAAAAGCCTCTTTTTGATCTTTGGTCCTAAACTTCAATTGAAAGCTTTAGTGAAAGAAATTCCTCCACAAGTTCAATACTTGGCGTGCCAAGCCCTGAACAAAGCCCCCAGCAAACAGCATCATTCCTAGTGACAAAGGTCCCATTGGGCAGCAGATGTTAACAGAAGCCCAGGGCGCTTTGGTAGCATGTTTGACACTTGGTTTCAGCCACTTCAGGCCATAACTTAGATGCATGTCACCCCTGTAGTGACAGCAGGGGACAGACATCTCAGGGGAAGGGCACCAGATGCTCAGGGCCCTGCAGTGGGACAGCCACCACCCTGTCCCCTGCTGGCAAAGATCATTAGACCCCAATTATTCTGCAGTTTTAGGCTTTGATTGCCAGTATTTTTGCAGGCAGTTATGTATACAAAGACAGAATTCATAAAATATTATTAAAAGCAATTATTTATAGAAAGACAGTTCATGAAATATGCTAAAATCATCTTTATAATTTTTTTTCATATATTACATTATATTTCTTGGGTTTATATTTCCTTCTCATGAAGGATGGCAAAGTAAAAGCTCTATCCTAGTGCATCCCTGGGATGGAAAGGGCAGGAACAGGGAAGTGACAGAACCACACTGGATAACAGAGTGGTATTTAATGGGGCTACAGGGCAGGTTTGGATGCATTAGATGCATCCTGCTGCCAGAAGCAGCCACAGAAGTATAAAAAAACATAACACTGAGGGAAGAAACCTCACTGCCTGGCTTATCCTCTGCTAGGCAGACAAGAACAGCTCACATGTGCCATCTAGTGATGCTGATATTTCATATATTGGGAGTTCTTCGGGCAGGACCAAAAATAGTCAGCAAGATTTGAGGGCCCATAGCCACGAGGATGGCCACCAGCAAAACTGCACAGGCAGCCCTGTCTGACAGCCCCTGGCTGCTGGTGCAGCCCTCTCCGTGCACAGGCTTAGGAGGGATATGAACCCAGAGCCAAAAATAACCCCAACCAAATTTCCCAAATATCGTAGCAAGGCTTGTGTTCAAATCTATATATTCTTTTGTGCACATGTACAAAAAATACACTCAGTAAAAGTAGTATAACTAAATAGCCAAAACTAAATAATAACTGCTCTGTAACTGGATTAACTAATAAGTTGGAACTAAATAGCACCAGTAGAAGGCACCAATGCTCAAATCTGAAGAAAACCCAAGATTTTTAAAAGCATGTTAATTGAAGATGCCCCAGGATCACAATCAGAGCAGATGGGCAGATCAAAGCCCTGGCATTGCGTAGGATTTATAGGGACAAAGTACCAGAGGCAGCAAGTGAAGGGCAGACATTTACCATTTTAATTACTGGAAGTGGGTTTGAAGGGCACTGTCTGAAGGAGGATGTGGGAATAACCATTCAATTAAAAATGGAAATGCCTTGTGCCAATATGCTTACTGCTGCATTTGTCACTGGGATGAAGAACGAGTTGTGTGGAGTTTCCCATCTGAGCTGGGGAGGAGATGGGCCTGGAGATGCCCCAGAGCCAAGAGCCTCTCCTATGCCAGTGGGCTTGAGGCCGTTTCATGTCATTTCATGTCCCACTGGTGAGGGCTGGAGAACCTCAGCACTCCCTGCTAGGTGAGCACAGAGGTGCTTCCTCGAGAGCTCAGTGGGGTGGGCAGCTCCAGAGCAGCTCCAGCAGAGAAAATGAGGGGAGAAGGTCAGGATGGAGAGAGACCAAGGGCTGCAAATCCAGCTGCCCCCGGGGACGTGCTCAGACCTGACTCCGTGGCTGGGCTGGTGCTGTCACTCGGGGCAGTAACACACTGAGGGCACAGGGACTGACCAGGCTGCAGCCCAAGCTCTGCTAACCCCAAACACTCATTAAAGCTGTGACACAAGTGTTTGGTGCCCAACTTGTCCAAAGAAATTTCCACATTTACCAATAACATCTCCGTCTTTCATGCTTCCATTTACCCTCCTTGATCGCAGGATATTTTCAACCTTTTTCAAGGCAATTCCATCTCACACAGGATGGTTGTAGCCACCTCCTACTCCAAGAAATACCTTCTCAAAGCACGAGATGCAGGGAGAGGAAGGGATCAGTGTTTGCCTTCACTGCAGGCAGTCCCCCATTGGAAATCTCTCTCACGCCTGTCTCCAGCCTCCCCAGGGGGCTGGCTTTCAGGGATATTGAACCTCAGGGGTGTGACCTGACTTTTCCCTTTGCTGTTCCAAGTCCTGCATTGTGCAGATCTGCCATATGAAAGGCACCCCAAGATCCTTCTCAAATTGTTTAATCCCCTCCTTCTTCCTTACTAAGATGAATGGTTCAGCTCACTTTCAACCCCCAAGTGATTGCCCTTTTCCCTGAAATAACTACTGATTTTATCTCTCATTTCCCTATACACCTACTCCCATATTTCTTTAAGTTTATCCCTGAAAGCCCCGAGTTTTTCTTGCTCACTTTTCATGGCCTGCAGCTTTTCTTTTAACATTAAGAGCATTGTTTCTGGCAAGACATTAAGGTGCTCCTCAAATGCCAACATAAAAGCCATAAATACCCCATTTGCATTCATATTTTGATAGTCCCTCCATCTCTGCTGTGATGGTCTTTCCCTGTCTGCATCCTCTTGGCCCAGGCTGGGTTCCTTCCCCCAAGCTGGGATCACAGCTCTCCTTTTTCCATCATGGGTTATTCCACCTGTGACAGTTGTCCACGAAGCCTCTCATCTTCACTTTCAAAAGTCCCATCTCCTGGAGAAGATGGTGGAGGTTTTGGCAAGCTGCAAACTCAGAGATAGTTCCTCTTTCGTGTTGCATACTCCCATGAGAGGGTGCTGCTGGTCTCCAGCCGTGGCTGGTGCTCCTCCAGCAGCTGTGCTGCAGGGACCTCAGCACCAGTCTGAGTTAACTGCAAGGTTTTAAACACACTAAATGCATTACAGCCTGGCTCCATGTCCACAAACACCCGCCAAGAGGAGCACTGCTTGAGCATCTTCAGCTGCAGACCACATCTCCATACTGATTTAGCTTCAGCAGAGCTGTTGCCTGGTCCTGTTTTGCCCCCCTTGACTTCAGAGCTGCTGTCCTCTCCCAGGTTTCCACCACCTGACATGTTCCAGCCTAGGATATGTCACAAGAGAGGCAAGGTCTTGGTCTGCCTTCATGACGAGTTCTAGGAAATGCTTTAAAGCAGGTAAAATCAGATCTCCACTGGAGGGTGAAATGGGATGAATGGAATGGCCTCCAAAAAATTGTGATTACCAGCTGATTTCATTAGGTCTTGTCCCCTTTTAAATAAATTTCAGGACTTCACCAACAAGACTTGAACTTTGAAGTGCAGGAATGGGATTAAGAGCAGCCATGAAAATGAGCAAAGCCCTCAAAAGTTATGGCCAGCACCATGTATCCTGCCAATTACCAGCTTCTTATGCTCTAGGGAGAAAACATCACTCAGCTTTAGGTTTCCTGCCTTCCTTGGGGAGATTGGTTGTCATAACTCTCCTTCTTAGTGAAGGAGGGTTAGTTAGTTAACTCCTTCTTAGTAATTCTTAGTAGAGAGAGACAGGAGTTAAAGAAATTAAATCATTGCCATTTTAGGACCAGTAAGATTTGCACTGCTGGCAGCATGCATTTGATGGTTATCCTTGTAGCTGCTCTAAATTTAATCTTGTAATTCAGAGATTACAACCTAGAAATTCCTCAAAGAGTAAAACTCCCATTCATCACTTCCAAAACCATGGATGGCATTTCCCAGGTTGCAAACTCTTCCTTCTTTGAGTCTGCAGTGTGCAGGGGAAGAAGTCAGAAGAAAAGAAAAAATTAAAAGTTAATTTACTCTATTATTACTATCTCACTTTCTGAGGCTGGTTTTGGGGATGGATACCATCATCAGCCCTCGTGCCCCAGCCTTACTGGAAGGTACCCTGCTCACAGGCTCTCTGCCACAGCAGCATGGCCATGAGCACATGCAATGCACCCACATTATTCTTTGAACGCTAAAATGGAAACAGGTGGTGAACCCAGCACAGCTCACACACGTGGCATTAACATTCGGTCCTTTTAATCCAGCTTTAACCTAACTTAGGTCTTATTTTCTCTCTCTTTTAGCTCCTTTGGTGTAAACAAGCTCATCTGGAGCAGCACAGCAACACAGAGGTTGCCCTGTTCCTCCCACCCCGCTACATTTTCTGTCCAGTCAAAGCCTCAAGGTACAGGGGAAGCTTTTTAGCTCTGCCACATCTCCACTCTTCACTCCTCTGCCCACACTCAGCCAGCACACAGCAGTGTTCAACCAGAGACCGTGCCATGAGCACAGCCCAGGCTGAGACTGAGCAGCTGAAGGGCTGGCAAGAGCCACACAAAAATGCCCCAAAACCTCTACAAGCCATTTAACCAGCAGAGCATAAAAGCCAGGGTGCAGAGCACTGCTCTCCACAGAGGCCCTTGCAGCCAAGTAGGTCACAGGAGACATAACACAAGGTTTTCCCCTTCATGAAAGAAGAATCACATGCTCTTTATGTGGCAAGGAACACACAATGGAGGCAGCTCCTGCAGCCTGCTGTGCAAAGTCACATTCACAACCTTTTTCAGAAATGGAGTCATATGAAAACAAAGGGGCTAAAATCTTTTAGCTTTCTGGAAAGGAGTTGGGGTGTTTTGGGGATTGTTTTTTGTTTGGTTTTTTTAAGTCAGACTAAGAAAAAGTAATTCATTTTAATGATGGCTGTTTAGTGGATTTCCTGATCAAAGGCAGCAGAGTCTGTGCAGAGATCACTTGTGAACATCAGGTCTCTCCAGCCGCCAAATAATGTTACTGCATTGGGGAGGTTTTCCTCAGGCTGAGCCTGCCAGCCATAACCACATGGGCTGGCTGGCAGAGGCCTGGTGTGGCTAACCTGGATCCAAACCCCTGGTCTGGGACAAAGCAGGCAGCTGGTGCCAGCAGGGCCAGAGGAGATCAGACAGTGGAGCTGGAACACTGCTGGCCAGTACCCTTGCTGTTAGAGCTGGGATTTTTTTCTGAGTTAGTCTGATGGTTCCACAAGATTTAAAGGCCCTTTTGTTCAGCCTCTCATCAAAAAATGACTTAGTGACAGATTTTGCCCAGTCTCCCAAGTTTCCCCAATCTACTACAGACTCACAAACATTCTCTAATACCTCTAAAATCAGGGAATTCGGTCATAAAATCCTATTCTTTCACAATATTAAAAAGGAAGGGGCAGCAATTTCTGCCTCCAGCTCTTTGCTGGCCTCAGCTCTTAATGCTCCTGTGAGCAGGAACAATGACTGGTTGAGCTGGGCAGGGACGGAGGTGGCTCTGGAGGATGACACTGACAGCAGCACATTCCAGGCTATGAGGACAGCACCATAAGAGGGCTCTCCAAAACAGGGACACCAACAGGCTGTACCAAAGTGCCCTCACATTGCCCAGCAGCACCACATAGTATTACTTCTTTTTTTTTTTTTAAGTTTTCCTCTAATAGGAGCAAGATTAGTTCCATACCAACAGCCAAACTACGTGCAGCTACCTCTGACACTGCTAAAAACCAACCTTGCGGTTCTTTGAACATTTGCCTGGCATCTTCCTGAAGCACTTGACCTACATCTTCCTCCTACTCTTTCTTTTGCTTCTGTATATTCAAATTAACTACTTAAAGGAGTTATCTGTTTTTCTGTGCTTAGCAGTAATACAAACTCTAATGATACAGAGAAAAGCCTCATAGATCAGTCATCTGTTCAGCCCGTGACATCTGCCACACACCTTATTTATAAAGCACATCCTCCTTTCCCTTTAGAGTAGCTCATGGATTGCTGAGGCCCTATTATACTGCACTGGTCAGACTGGAGATCATAATTGAACCTTAAATGGTCTCTGCAGGCTGTAGGAGCTGATGAGCAGCTTCCATTCAATTTGATAAGAAATATTTAAGCAGAGCTGGACACATGTTTCATCAGGTCTCTCCCCTGGACAAGGGTGACACCAAGTACCCACTCACCACCACCTCCTGGGCTATCCCTTCTCCCCTCTATCCCAAAAACACCCAACAAGCCAGGGAGGAGCAAGGCTTTGCAGCTCCAGGTAATGGATGGGGCACTGGATACCCCTCCAGCAGCAGCAGCATGAGATGCTGCCTGTGATGATCACCCAGCACTGCTGCTTCTGTCAACCACTGCACCTCAGCAGGACACAGCTGGACCATGGCAAAACCTGCTTCCCACGAGCCCTGGGCACAAGAAGCAGCTTTTGACAGACTCCCAGCCAGGAGCCTGCTGGTGTTCACACCGTGGCCTCCCAGTGCTGTTTACTCCGTTACAAGTAAGCAGTTTGCACTAATGGCATGCATGGCCTTAAAGAGCCATTAAGTGTTACAGAAGCACTTGAGCTAATTAGCAAAATCCACATCAGAAAGTGCAAGTTCCTGCTATCCTTCCTGTTTCATTATGAATACAAGATCAAGAGGTTAAAGACCAGCCTTTAAAAGGTGACCAACACCTAAACACCTTGGCAGTCTGGCCTCAAGCAGTTTGCATGGGGCTGGCAGTTCCAGGGTCAGAGCCAGGATCCTTTCAGAAAGACATTTGCTGCAAATTCTGGGTTTGTTCTTACAGACACAAACCTCCTGTAACCTCAGTAGCAGCCCCATTTGCTGATGCAGAGAGGTGACCTTAGCAGGTGGCAGAGCAGGGTCACAGAGTCTAAGAAAATGAGATTGGATCTTCTGAGCACACCTGAGAAGCCCAACCCATTTCTACTGCTCAAACAGTGTGACTCAAAGCTCAGCCAGGGACAGAGGAGGGATTTAGAACAAGAAGGGCATGATTTTTTTAGGTATTTCTCCCAAGCTACTTCCACCAGATTGAAACACACGATACCACAAAAGCCATGAAGATCCCTTGCGTACAACGGGAGAACAATTCCCATGAGAAGATCGTAGGTGTGGATATTGCCCAGCCCAGACACGTCTTCCAGGTCAAGCAGTGGGTGTCATTGCCTGTCCAGTAAAGGTATCCCATATTCATGCCAGCCTTCGACGGTGGGCATGGCAATTCTGCCTATCCCATCAACTATGGAGAAAAGGTGAAGTTTTATCACCAGTACACAGTGACACTTTTGGACCCTCCTCTCATACACAGAAGTGGTAGAGGGGCATTTGCACAGCTGTTTCTGCAGACAGAAGCAGAAGGTTGGATTTAGCCAAGCAAGCACTTTGCAATGCCAAGAACATTTTCATGTGAAATTGGTCATGTTAGATTGAACTCAAAGCACAGTGCAAGGGATGTGTTTTGTTGGTTTGGCGATGATCTCCTTGTCAGGTTACTTAGTATTCAGAATCTTGGACAGAAGAGCAAAGCTACACACTATTTCTTAAAGAAAAATGAAAAGTGTCATTTTATTTTGATGTTTCAGTAGTCTTTTTTCAAGAGAGATTATGCGCTTCGAAATACAAACCCTCCAGAATTCTTTTTATACTTCGCAGTTTGCCATTTTGTGAGAGATTTTTGGCTTTGTTACCCAGCAAAACAAATAAACTTCCTTGTGCAGCTTGGTCACCTTGCCAGAGCATGGGAGTTTCCATGGCCATTAGCATGGGATCAGCATCCCTTGGGAGGTTCTTTGGAGATTCTGCATTGTGGTCATTACACGTTCAGTGGCCACACATCCAGTTGGATCCTCATCCATGTGCTCATTAAAGCTTCTGAGTACAGCTGAACACTGGATAAAGCAGAGGAGTGGAATTGCCATAGTTTTAAGTAATTTTGCTTATGAAAGATTATTTCACAGGTATCCTTAAAACTGGAATTTAGGTAGTTCTCAGTAAGTCCTCTATAAACCCCCTGATTACTTGCTCTTTGCTGACTTTCTCACTGCCAATAATTATTGTGGTTTACCCATCTCCCAGCAGAACCTTTCTTACTTTCCTAATTAAAATTCCATTGTGGGCATCATCTAAGAACTCACAATCCAAAAAACTCAGGCCATTGCACAAAACAGATCCAACTCATCCCTAATGTAAGCTCATTGCAATGGAGTCAACAGCTACGCCCAAAACCAAAGCAGCAAAGCCTGTGAATAGCTCCTGGGCTCCTCCAGCTGCCTTTCTCCCACTGGGATTGCTCTCTACCCAAACTCCCTGGGATTTATAGCAGTGTAGTTTTCAACAAACTAACCTGGGCTTTAAAGATCTTGTTTTAAGTGCACATCCTGATGTTTCATCTGCATTTTGCTTCTCACCATCCTTAATTGCCACTCCACACACCTCACTAATGAACGGTGGCATCCCCAGTGTGGAGTCCCACCAGCATCACAAGCCATGACCACCTTAAGCATCTCTTGGCTAAGCTTGCCATATTTTGCTGGTTTAACCTTTCTTCTCCAACACCCCAAGTATTTCTGCTCTTCTCACAAGTCTTAATTAGCTAAGGAAAAGCTCCAAACCCCAATGATGCCCAAACCTGAGCACAGCCACTGATGAGGAATACGTAACATCATGTGGTAGTGGGTAATACCATGAAAATGCCCATTTGTCTGGATAACTGAGATTCATTCCAAATTCATGCCTAACATGGAAACTAATGCACCACCCTAATGCCAATTATTAGCTTCAAAGGCAGCAGCTAATGCTAACAGACTAATGCTGTAGACAGATAATATCAGACATCCCTATATTAAAGCAAACACAAATAATTTAATTTCATTTCAGATTCACCTGGAAAACTCTGGCTCTCCCATATGCTTGTGCTGGTCCCCCTGGGAATGGCATCAGCTGTGTTCACCCATCCTTGTTCCATCCCAGATGTCACTGCTGTCCATTTGCAAACCTGGGCTGGTGGCACCACGCCTTGACCAACAGTCAAGTTTGTCAATGCAACATGTTCTAATAGCAGCTCCTGACTGTATTAAAGTGAATATAGGTCTCTTGGGGAGAAGTTAATCATTCATTTCAGAGATTAAAAACCCCAAAAAAGTCTCTCACCCAAGTTACAGTGGGTTCTCATCTGATTTTGGATTAATAAAATGAGCATCAAAGAAGTTTAAAGTGATTTGGGCAGTAAAGTTGCAAGGTATCTTCTGGTTCAATCCAATTTTAACAGGGCATTTTATTTTTCAGTTTAGGAGCATTTCAGTAGCTCTCAGAGAGCTTTAACTAGCTTGTTTCATGGAATAGCAGGTTGCAACACGTGCTGGGTGCCTTGTGGATGACAGGCAGTCCATACTGACTAATCCATGTAGGTCCTGTTGGAGAAACCATTCAGGTCAGTGGGAATTGTCCAAACTGAAACCAGCTGCTTGTGCAAGCTTTTATATGGGCCTGGCTCATTTCAAGATTTAACTTGCATTTGCTCTACCTCCTGTCAGAGGACCCAATCCTCTCAACTACTTGTGTTTCTGGATCTTTCTGTTCTGTGAACAAAATGTCCAGGGAACCCCCTCCCATGGCCAGGGTACCATGATGAGCTGCATAGGATGGTGAGGAACCACGCTGGAGCCCTACATGAAGTCCTACACCACATGGATTATGTGCAAATGCAAGGAAGGGGTATCGTGCAGTTAAAAGAGAATTTCTGCATAATGCGTATTTACTTTTCATTGCCAGGAATAAATTCCATGAATATTTTTAGGTGCCTTTTCCAAGGTTTCTGGCTTGTGTTCTTTACAAAGTGACTTTCAACACAATCTTGTGCATCTGTTTTCATTCATTAAAGAGTTTGTTTCCTCATATGATAAAAACAAATCTGGCAGCTGACATATCTGTGCAGAGCAACAGCAGTGCCAAGGCATCATCAAGGCTTTTGCAGTTTGAGGCTAGATCTACACCTCACAAAATATTCCACAACCTTTTGTCCTCTTTCTCAGCTAAAATTTCATTGCAGCAGCTACAGTAGTGCCTTCAGCATCCAAAATCTGAGAAGAGAGTGCAAATTCATGTGCAGCTCCAACAGGATGCAGGCAGAGGGGTAATACCTCCATAAACTCACACCTCAGCTGTTCAGAGCTCCCCCATGCCAAAGCACTGGTTGTAGGAAACCCTCATGCCATGGGGATGAAAGCAATGCAGAGCTATAAAAACATTACAAGGTTATATATAAAGGGCTGCAAAGCCATGGAGTTTTGTTTATATTCTCTCCTGATGCATCCTATAGAATTCTGTATGAGCTTTATTCGTGCAATGGTTATAAAGCCAGCAGAATCTTTATAGTCATATTAAATTCTACAAGTGCCTCCTCACTTGGATGTCAGAGGGACTCTCAGGGGTTGCAGTGTGTGTTGGGAGTAGCTAAAGTCTCTGGATGCCTCTTTTCCCGTTATAGAAACCTTTACGGGCTAACTTGGAGTGAAACTCACCATTGGACAGTCAACACAAGGGCTGCATTTCACTTAAATACCCCTTAAACTGTGAAAAGGGTATTTCTTGTGACTTTGGCAAAGCAGAAAATTTCACCCTGACAATAGTAAAACCCTCAGCTAAGGCATGTACAACATATCACCTAGACCAGCCCACTGAATAACTGGGTAATATTTCTCTTCTCCCAAACTGTGAATTGGTGTTTCCATTGCTAATCTAATGTCTTTCCATCAGTTACACAGCCACTTACCTTGGTTTTGTCCATATGTTTTTGCTGGAGTTTTTAGAGGACCCTCAAGGAACTACTCAGCCTTATCCCTTGGACTCATTCTAGAAGGGATGCGTAAGGGGAATATTTTCATTAGGGGCAGTTTCCTCCATTAAGACCCCATGAAATACCAAGCCTAAATGTATAAATCCACCATTGGGAATAGTCACCAAGAGAGCAAATTGTAATTCCATATTTAAGGATCAAAGCAAAATGCACATTTCTCAGTTGATCAAGTTGAACTTTACACCAGGCACTGAAACCCAGAAATACCTGCTCCTAAAGAGGGAGCAGAAGCATATTGTGCAACACATACATCCAGCGGGAAACAACATGAATTTACAGTCCAGAGACACCCACAAATTGCTCAGAAATCAATCATTCACGGAATTGGTTCAGAGGACAGTATGGAATAAGGAATACCCTGCAAGTAACTGCTAGGACCTTAGTTAGGCACAGACAGGAGCCTTCTCCTGGAGATGGAGAGGAGAGCACAGCGTGGATCTGCCAGCCAGAGCTCGAGTTTCCTGGCCCTGGCACCTCCCCACAGGGCATGCTGGACCCTGCTGGACCACCCAGTGGAAGGTACAGCCTGCTCCTTCCTTGGAGCAGGAGCAAACAGAGGAGGCTGCTGCCCGTTTTCAGACAGGTTTCAGGGTGAGCACAGACATGCCCCAGCCCTGCCTCAGCACGGGGTCAAGCCCTGCAGCTCTGTGCCCAGTCTTGCAGCTGCCTGGGTTGTGATCCTGTCCAGGACTGCTGCTGCCCAATCAGCCCACTCCCTTTCCTCCTTCTCCTTTTTAATTTCCCAGTGAATTGCTGGGAAGGCCTTAAAATATATCAACTCCGTGCAGATTATTTTAAAGCAAACAATTGGCAAAAAGATGGACTGCAGCTTAATTGCTAAGCCAGGATTTGGTCAGTATGAAATCCTATCTCCAAGTGTTGGGAGATGATTTTCTTTTCCTCCTTCATTTCACCAGTACTGTGGCAAGAAAGCTTTCTAAAATCATAGAATGGTTTGGTTTGGAAGGTACCTTTAAAGATTATCTTGTTCAGCCCCCTGCCATAGGCAGGGACACCTTCCAGATTGCTCCAAGACCCATCCAGCCTGGCCTTGTGGATCTACAGCTTCTCTGGGCAAGCTGTGCCAGGGCCTCACCACCCTCAGAAGGAAGAATTTCTTCCCAATCTAACCCTGCTCTCTGTCAGTGTGAAGCCATTCAAGTTTGTCCTATCACTCCATGGCCTTGTCCCCAGCCCCTCCCCAGCTCTCTTGGAGCCCCTTCAGGCACTGGAAGGGCTCTCAGCTCTCCCTGGAACCTTCTCTTCTCCAGCCTGAACAACCCCAGCTCTCCCAGCCTGGCTCCAGAGCAGAGCTGCTCGAGCCCTTGGAGCATCTTTGTGTCCTCCCTGGTCTCACTCCAGCAGGTCCACGTCCTTCTGATGTTGGGGGTCCCAGAGCTGGAAGCAGCATTGCAGGTGGGGTCTCAGGGGAACAGAGTGGAGAGGTAGAATCACCTCCCTCAACCTGCTGGTCAAACTTTTGATGCAGCCCAGGATACTGTTGGCTTTCCAGGCTAAAAAGGCACATTGCCAGGTCATGTCCAGCATTTTATCCTCCAGAATATGACAAGAAAAAAAGTTTTGTCTGATTTTCGTTGTATTTTTGAGTATTCAGAGGTCATTGGGGAGAATGAATTGTGGTTTTCCACCTTGGGTTTTGGGGTTTTTTTGTTGTTTTGGTTTTTTTTTTCCTCAGTCCTGACTGATCTACAGAGCACCACTACACACACCATTTTCCATGATCTAAACTTGAAAGTCTTGTTTCTGCCAGTCCCAGATAGCAGCCCCTTATAACACCCAGCTGAAAGCATGTCACAGCAAAATGCATCTCTTAACACATCTTTTGACAGAAAGGTTTGTTATGTGAACTCCAAAGCACATGAAAACGTTTTGCCTTCACAGATCTCAGCAGGAGTCGCCTTGCTTTTGTTTTCACATCATAAAATTCTGCCAATTATTTTTAAACAGAAAATGAGCCCAATTAGGAGAATGAGAAAGGAGGAACCCAAAGACTGACACATACGAGTTTGACCCACGCTGTCAGAACTTGCATTTAATGGTTGAGGTCCATTACCCATTTGTGCAAGTCCTGACCGAGCCCTTCGTGCTCCAGCTCTCCCAGAGATGTACCCTGGCTCTGTGGTAATAACAGCTCAGCTGAAACTGAGCCAAAGCCCCAAACTTCCTCTCACAAAAGATGCAAAAACAGATTCTACAGAACACCTGTGTAAAACATTATACCCCTTTCACTTTGCTTTTCTTATGGAGCGTGAAGGCAAAGTTTAAGTATGTTTCTGTATAGATTAATTCAAATGCACCAGTGGGAAGACTCACAAACTCAGAATCAAGTATCAGAGTTGGCATCCAATTGTTCTTTTGGACAAAGTCAGCAGAAGGAGTTAGTGGCTCTTTGCCTGTGCACTAGACATGGTTTATTACGCTGGGTGTAAAGGTTGGCTGCAGAGAGAGATCAAAGCCCAAACATATACAGAGACATTAGCTGAAGGTTTATCAAACCTGTCATGGGATGCAAAACCGTGTTCCTGTGGTCACTGGAGACCTCATGACCTCTCACAAGAGTTGACCACAGAATCCTGGTCGAATACCAATAGCTAATTACATTTTGGCTTTAAGCACCCACTGCTGTATGAACCAACAAAGGGAATCTCTCGTGTTGGGTCCGGAGAGCCCCACCAACCCTCACTGCACTTGGCTTTCAGTGAGGAGAGGTGCAAGGGGCAGGGATCAGAATTGATTAGATGATTAACAGCTCATTTAGGTATTTAAGGCAACCTGTAGGTAAATTTGGCCCTTCCAGGAGCAATGCTGCAATGGAAGGTGAACACTCCTCGATTGCTGGGGGAGCAAAAGCTCCCCTTCTGCACTCAGGATCACTCCTGTAGACAAACTGGCCTCCATTTGCTGCCTTTTAATCAGGACTGGGCTCACCAAATATTTTGATTGGCAATACCCCAGAAGTAGGTTTCCTGAATACAATCACTTTTTCTTTTTAAAGTGTGTCAATAAAGGGAGAATGAACAGCGAGTTGTTCCTTTGAAGCTGCGATTTCGAGGTGAAAAAATACGAACGTGCTATCAATGCTGTTAAGACACATTCCTCCCAAATACCATGGCAACATAATAAAAAGGGCCATTTTCAAGGTCCCTACACCTTGCCCAAGCACAGGTCTCATCCCCTCCCCACACGGATGTACAGTGCCTTTCCCAGGGCAGGACAGGAGACAGGAGGTGCCCCAGGGAAGCCAACAGCTTTGCCACTGATTTCCACCAGGTTGTAGTTCCACCTAGCATGCTGCAAAGCTTCAGCATTAACAGCACAATATAAAGTTAGTTAACACCAAATTTTTTCCTATATTTGTACACATTCCACTCTAGCTGAAGAGAAATGCATGTATATTCTGGAAAGAAGAACTGGCATTTACTGGTTTGGGCCATTCTTAGGAGTTTATCAACAACAACATATCCAACCCTGGCCCCAGGAAGACATCAGTAACACTATGAAAAATCTGGCCCTGTAAGTCATATATACAATATAGCCATAAATTCATAATAGTTCAGTTCTTATACTTTAATTCAAATTTTGACCAGAACTCACACAATTCTTACAGCAGTTTGTATCAAATGATCGTAGAAGGAGCAGTAGGTATCTCCAAAGAAGCTATCTGCTGTTTCACTGTGCTTCATTAGCTCCAAGCTCCAGCCAAGAGCAAAACAACAAAAAACCCAACAGTTAGCTTAATTGGTTGAAAAGCAGTCATTTTCATTTTCTGTTCTTTGTGAGGGTTATGCTCCTGTGTTTTCAGATGTGGTTACCTTCATTTTTCTTAGACCAGCTCCTCATTTGCTCTCTCCCCTGCTCACAGAGCACTTGTGAACTGGAGAGGCAGAGGGATAGGGAAAAGCATCTTTTAAATTAAAAACTGAGAAACTGGAAAACCACATGAAGTTTTGTTCAGTGCCATGGATGAGACACGACCAGTGGCATTATTTGAGGTTGCAGGGCTTTCTAAGCCAAACCAGGGCAGTGCAGAGGCCCCTTGATGGCATTTCATGGGGGAATGAGACTCTCCCCAGGGTGATCCACCCCCATCACCTTTGCTTGCATAAAGCCAAGACCTTTCAGTCCTGCAGCTGCATAGGTGTTGGTGGTAGGAAAAGTTACAGAGTGAAGCCCAAGTGCCTTTCCATTTTCTGAAGGTCTCTCCTACACTGAGCTGCACACCCAAGGATGCACATCCAGGGCTGCTGCAGGGGCTCTGCTGAGGCTGCCAGATAACCCAGACTACACTGAAGGGTCCAGTTCTGCCTTTTTCCTCACTACTTTTATGACTCCTTCCTCTCTTAAGCAAGACAGTGCTTTGCAAGCAGCTCTGTTCCTCAGGGCTTTGCGTGGTGTCTGTGGGAAAGGCAGAGACAGATGGATCCACCAGCTCAGGCTTTGCCTTCACAATGGAGCTGATGGATGGGATCCTTGATGAGGCACACACTGTGGCCCACCAGTGACTCACAACCAAGGAAAACTCAAACCAAAGCTGCACATGGGGGGAAAAACGCCTAGAAGTTACATTATTATGTAAAGCGAGTGGGTCTGTAGTGCTGAAAATCGTTTCTGAGAAACCCACAATGCCAGGCAGAGTGCCACAACCCTCGTCCTGCTTATTGTGCCTTCTCAGCCTCAGTAATGGGAAATTTCTGCTTTGATTAATGGGCTCGTGGCTTGTTTTTCTGCATGGAAATAACCCCTCTAAAATCAAGGCATCATCACACAACAAGTGGTGCCACCCTCCAGCTCTTGCATGGCAGCAGCTCTGAAAACACCAGCACCCTGCTGGGACATCACAGAACCCACTAAGAGCTTCAAGGACAGAGCAGGGGAGGGAAATCCAGGATAAACACACAATATTGCTCATCTCAAATTTTTTATCATTAGACAGAAAAGCAAGAGCTCAGCTTTGACCCTCACATGCAAATGTTTCACACAGTGGGGGGATGGCACAGAGACCTGAGCAGTGAGCAGGGGCTGTCTTCACTCAGCATTTCCTTTGCAAACTGAATCAAACCACTAAACAACATCATCATGGCTGTATGATTAACACACACACACACCCCTGCTTTGCTACTGCCAGTGATTGTATTTTATCTAGTCCCAACTCAGAACATTTCCACTTTGCAATAGCCTGAGCATTCAAGAGCACTAAAGTCTCCCACAATCTTTTCTTCCTGCACTCAAACACAACCCTCCAGTCTTCCAGGGCTACCTTACCATGGAAATCCTCCACGTTCAACCAGACTGAGCTGCTCCCAAGCGGGAGCAGAGGGAAAATCTGCCAGATAAAGCTGCCACCCCACCTGAAGGCTTTTAACTTGCCAGTTGGCAAAGCCATGGGGATAAGGGGAGAAATGAGTGACTATGGGACGAAGCCCACAGGAGGATAATGCAACAGCTGTCCCCACAAAGCAAGAGGAATATGCCACTAGGTGGTGACAGTGCCCACAGAAATCAAACTACCCAGGAAAGATCCCCATCTCCAGCAGCAGGGCGCTGGGAGCATGGGTTGGAAATAAATGGTTAGTGCTTCATGTTTGCAAGGAATGAGAACTAGTGTAATCGGTGTTGTGGGCAAGAGCACCAAGAGGTGTTCGGTTACTGATAAACAGAAACGTGAATGAGTTCACCTGCTTGGTGTGAGTGTGGAATGAGCTGTTCCTGCATCACCATTAGAAGTAGATAAACTCTGTTTCTCTTCATTTCCCCGTGCCCGCTCCCTTGCACCTCCAGTGCCCTCAGGCTGGGATCAAGTGAAATCTGGGCTGTGGGATGCCCCTGACACTCCCAAATGGAGCTGATCATCTTCCACGGAGTGACTTCCCTTGCTCTGCCCCTTGTCCCAGCACAGTGTAGGAGTTCCTGTAAGAGCTGCTGCTGGTGACCCCCCTGGGCACTGCCCTTGTGCTGCTTGTCCAACACATTTCTGTTCCAAGCTCTTGGCTTACAGCACATTCAAAGTAACACCTCAGCAGCTTTATGGCAGTCCACTAAGTAATCTTGAATTCAGTAAAAATGGGTGGTTACAGATAATCCATAAAATCTATAAGCGCTGGTAAGGAGGAATTGGATTGTACCTGGTTACCTTGGTTTGCTTCCTGTGCAAATACTTGTGTAAGAGATGTTTTATCCTCCAAAAGGCTTCTCTGCCACTTTCCTGAAATCAGAGTTGTATGAGAATGAACAGGTTCACTTACCTATTTCGTCTAAAAGTGTGACGCATCATCAGATACTGGATTTGTCTTTCATTTTTTATTAATCACCTAAAGGATGCATTCAAGAAAATGTAAATTTTTCAATAAATGGCAGCAGAGGAGAAACTTTTTCCTGGCATTTAATTATCTTTGTCATCTCAAAATGAAATCAAGAGCTCATTTACATCTGGTTGTCTTTTTACTGCAGCACTCTTGTCTAAAACATGAGAAGGAGCCCAACTTGAAAAAACCCTATGATACCCAGATTCTTCAAAAATCCACGTGCATGTTGTGATGTGCTCTTTATTAGACTTGTGCTCCCTCTTGACTTGCTGCAGATCAGCATTGAGCAAAGCTAAGGGATCCCATCATTACCACAGAGCAGACAACAAATCCACTGGGTTTTCTTACGTTAAATATATCCATAGCATGATGAGAAGGGGGGGATGTCTGGAAAGGACAGAAAACTTAGAGGAACAGCAATAATATTGGCAAAAGTACAGGAAAAATAATGTTCTTTCAAGGATGGAAAGATAAAAAAACCTGTGGTAATTCTGAAAAAGAGGAGGGTTACTGATATGTAATTAATATCTGACTTTGGGCTTTGTTTGGCTCCTTCCTAATCCAGCAAAAATTTTCTCCTCTCTCCCAAATCAGTCAGACCATGTGAGCACTGCAGGCCAGGGCTCTGCACTCAGAAAGACAAAAGGGAACGTAGGTGATCTTGCTGAGCCTCAGATCCGTGCAAATCAGAGCAAATCCCATCATTCAGACCACTTCCATAAACCACCCTCCTGTGCTCGTGGCAGACTGGGATGCAAAGGAAGCATGGCAAGTGTTCCTGCAGTGACCGAGCTTTCTTAGAATCACAGAATTGTTTAGGTTGGAAAGGCTTTCTAAGATCATCAAATCCAACCATTTGATGCCAAGCCCACCACTAATCCATGTCCCCAAGTGCCACACCTACACGTTTTTTAATCCCTCCACAGATGGTGACTCCACCACTGCCCTGGGCAGCCTCTGCCATGGCTTGGCCACCCTTTCAGTGAAGAAATTTTCTTTAATATCCAATCTAAACCTTCCCCTTGAACAATTTGAAGCCATCTCCTCTTGTCCTATTGCTTATTCCCTGGAAGAGAGATGGACCCTACCTGGCTCCAACCTCCCTTCAGGGAGATTTAGAGAGCAAGAAGGTCCCCCTGAGCCTCCTTTTTCTCCAGGCTGAGCCCCCCCAGCTCCCTCAGCTGCTCCTCACCAGACTCGTGCTCCACACCCTGCCCCAGCTCCGTTCCCTTCTCTGGACATGCTCCAGCCCCTCATTGTTGAATTTGGTGATCTTAAAGGTCTTTTTCAGCCTTGACAACTCTGATTCTACAAATGTCTTTCTTGTAGTGAGGGGCCCTACTGCCCAACAAAAAAGCATTTACGAAACCACAATTCAAGAGCATGTAGAAAGTAAAAGATATCTTCTCTGAGTTGCAAACAGCTGTCAAGTGCATCTGCAGAGCATTTTCACCTTCCCTTCATGAGTGATGCTCAAACACATCAGTTAGTGCTTAGCCCCAAACGTGTTTTGTCAAGCTGAGCTCTCACATGGGAACACGCACACGTTTGTCAGCACAAACTGAGATATTCCCATTGCAAATCCCCTTTGCTTAATGATAGCACCAACTTTACTCATTTCTAAACAAAGTCTCCTCTCTTTGTTCAAAAATCACTCATGTCTAAATGGAAAAAAAAAAAAAAAAGCCAGTGAATTTTTTAACCAAAAAAAAAAAAATCAGGTTTCAATTTTACAGTGAGTGTGAAATACCCAATTTTGTCAGTTTTCACTTTTATTAAACACTGCATTTATTTGCACAGCTCTTCTCTTACCCAGGCCAGTAAGTGACTGGAAAATCAAAGGTTTGCCTCTTCCAAGGCCGTATAACCCCTGACAGCAGACATTGCCAACACCCCAGTTTAGCACTGGGTTCCTTCTCTGGAATGAGGTGGGATGCCCTGAACTCTCCTGAGGGAACAGCCACCAAGGGGACTCCTGACATGGGTGGGTCCCTGCACAGGGATATGGGGTGCTCCAGGGGAGCCCCCCAGGATGGAGGTGTCCTAGCTGCTAACAGTTCCTCTGGTGGAACCACAGACTTGGCTCTGGAGAGTATGGCTATGAAAAAAATACTATGCTAGAAGGTATAAATAAAAAAATATTTCTTTTCAAAGCTGTGCCCTGATTTTTTTTCAGCTGTACAGGCATTTTCGTGAAAAATGGAGACCAAAAGACCACTCGTGTATGGAGCCACCTGGAAACAAAGGCAGCAAAGAACTTGAGACAGAAAAGGAAATTGCTTTCCCCGTGTTCCAATCACGAAGCATTGGGGGGAAGGCAGGGGGTTCCCTGCCTCCCCTGTCTTTTGTGTTCCCCCTTTGTGCCAGCTGTGGGCCCTGGGCTGTGAGCCGAAAGCCAACAGGCATCCCAAACCATGGCATTCTCTGCCTCACCCCCTTTTCTCACTGTGCTGCTGCTGCACAGCAGAAAGATGACCTTGACAAATCACCTGATTGCTGGAGGTGACACCCAAGCTCACCCACTGTCACAGCAAACACCACAGTGGCTTTAAAACCTGATGGGAAAATATCATTAGTACTAATTTACAGGTGGTTAATTGGTGCTTGAGGTCAAGGCTGCACCACCCTTTTTGGGGAAGCTGGGGTGGGAAAGAGCTGGTGTCCCCTCTTTGGCAGCCAAGCTCGGGGCCAAACAAACACCTCATGGAGGCAACCAGAGATCTGGAGAAAACACCTCCGGTGTTTGGGATTAAAGGCGGGGTGTCAGCAAGGGCAAGCAGGTGCCCTCAGCATCTGCAGCTCCTCTCCTGGTTCCCCAGCCAGCGCTGTGCTCTCGGCCCCAGAGCCCCCCCGTGCCTCGGGTGGCAGCTGGGGACACAGCAAAGGGACACGCAGCCCATTCCTGCCACGGTGCAGCAACAGAAGTGCTTGAGAACAAACTGCCTGTGGTTAGTGCGATGGAAAATACGCGAGAACCTTCCTTTCCCCAGTGCACACTTGCCCCGAACCTGCTCCACAGCTGGTGCAGAGCTCCTGCTGTGCCCCACACTCCCCATCATCTGTTTGTGTGCATCTCCATGAACAAAGAGATTTCATGACTTTTATTCCAGCCATTAATCCGATTAATCCATTAATCCAACCATAATCGCCTACATCATGGTACACTCCAAAACTCCCTTCAGGACCACCTTGGTGCTGAGCAGATGTAGGAGAAGCCTTGTCCCCATATCTGTAAGGGCAAACACATCTCTATTTTGGAGAATACTGCTTTCCATCCTGGCCCAAGGTCACCCACAACAACAAGGGGGGTTCAATGTTATAACCAGTGCCACCAAGATGACAATTACTTTTCCAGACTTACGAAAAACAAAAATCATTTAAACATTGCATCATATAAACAACCTGATTCTCGAGCACAGGCTTATTTATTCCTTCCCAAACCAGATGTGCTATGGAAGATGACAAACCAAAGAGACCACCAAACAAATGTTTTCTACAGACACAGAGTTTATCTAGCCTTCATTGAAATAATCTGCTGTATCCCAGCAGTGAATGCTGCAAATTGACAATGATTTCCATGTTTCCCCGACTTTCTGGCATGCATATGGAAGTGTGTTGCTATAAAACATAGGCAAGAATTTCAGCCTAATTAAAGGGATTTTATCTGGTTAAAATCATATCTTTCTTTTTTTTTTTTTTAACAGACATCTCCTTGCCTGTGTTTTCTAAATAGCATCTTAGATTATTAAAGTTTTACAAAGCTAATTTACATCATGCTGTTTATTGTCTTCTGTTTATTTTTGCATGTCTCCCTGTATAGTCTAGTCAGCCCTACCTTTCTTCCCCAGACCTAGAAAGTGCAAATCAATGGCATTTTCAGACTCTCTCGCCCGAAAGCAGGAGACAGGATGGATCAGTGGTTAGGGCACTAGACAGAAATACAACTCCCTGCTGCCAACATCCCGTGGGATCCCGGGCAAGGCGCTCACCCGCTCTTTGTCTCTCTTCCCCATCTGTAAATCACCATTTTCCTAACTCACAGGGCTGTCCCAAAGCGCACAACATTTCTTTTGAGTGAGGTAATGAGGTGCAGACGTAGCTCGTAGCCACCTCTGTGCCTGCCACCACTGTTTATCAAAAAAAAAGCTACAAAAGGACTGAAGGGAGCTGCCTACTGTAATTGTAGGCAGGAATGAAGCTGTAGGTGAAACATCTGACTTTGAAGAAAGGAGATACATGAAAGTGTGCAAGGGCGCTTCAGTCCCTGGGGTGGAATGTAAATACAGCTTTCCCAGCAAACACTCTGCTCCAAAACTGGAGTAACTTTATTCAGGCATAAATTCTGCACTTTAAATAGCACAGCAGTGCCTTATGTGCTTATCTTGACTATTAAGGAACCCTTTGTTTTCAGCAGATTGCCACTGGCCTGAGTGATGATCTTGTGACTCCTGCAGGGGGTATTAACCAGAATAGGATCCTGCACAGCAGCCAGGGGTGCTCGTTTTTTGCTGATGAAATCCTCACACATTGCAGACAGCCTGTCCAGATGTGTCTGGAGCTGCACAGAGGAAAGTGGAGGGGTAGAAGAGGAAGGCAGGACCTTCTTCTTCCTCACTACATGCTACCCTGACATCTTAGAGGTTATTTATGGCCTTGAAGACATGAAGCACCTTCCCAAAAGTCCCAAGTCATCCCTCAAAAGGGCATCCTAAGGCAGCTGACCCAGCGCAGGGCAGGCTGTGGTTTCTCACATGTACCTCTCCCTGCCCTGCTGCCCAACGTAAAGCGGGCAGGTGCCAGAGCATCAGAGACAAGTCCAGACCCCTCTCTGAGCTCTGTTGGAGGCTTAGGTGTCCCCAGTAAATCAATACTCTTACTCTATGAAGTCTGAGAAATCAAGCAAAGGTTCTTGAGCAGAATCTGTAAAACGCGTTATTCAATTCAACTGGTTGTTCCCTCACCCTTCTATACTGTAAAATTTGATAGGAAGATATACGAAAGGATATTGGTACAGAGTTTCCCATTTCAAACAGACAAAATCCAACCCAGAGTCCAAAAGAATTTCCATCTAACAGCTGGTATAAACATGTCTGGGGCACCAGGTTAGCTCCTTCTCTGACAAAGGCAGCATCAGGCAGGGCTGGCCCTGCTGGGGTTCTGGCCAGATTAAAGGGGAAGGGAGCTGAGATAACACTGCTATCAGACCCCACAGGACTCACCTGGGAGAGCACCACCCAGGCAGGCAGCTGGGCTGGGCCCGGGCAACTCCAGTGTGCAACGGCCCTGGTAAAAACATGAGATATAGCAACAAACAGGTTTTACAATGACTGAGATCCCAGACCTTGGCTGTGCTGGTAGGAGCCCAATTTACTGCAGGGGGTCAGGAGCTGCACAGCTCTTTGGGGCATGATGTTACATTCTCCACAGGCCCATTCAATCGGTTTAAAACCCTATATAAATACCAATGAACATGTTCATCCAAACTGCTGTGGATTCTGGGTCACATGAGCTCCTAATGTACATGCTAATCTCCAGCAATGGGAACCATTTGTTTTCTAAAGGTTACAGAGTGATCAGGTCTCCTATTTGTAACAGAACCCTTCAAAAAGAACCTAATTTATCTGTTTTTTCCTAGATACACAGGCTAGTAGCAATGATCTATCATTCAATTGCTAGTAAAATAAAAATATGCACCCTGTACACACACTGGTAACAGCAATACCCACAATTACCGGGTAAAGCCCAGTTTGCCCTAGAACACTAGTTGGTTGTAATTACTTATATTTACCCAATTTCAGCTCATCATACTATGCAGGCAGGGATCAGCAGCACTGTTCTGTAGACCCCTCTGAACATGGTGGTGCACATGGAGCGTTGAGTTGCCTTTGGGGAATGTGAGCACCAAGAATGGATCCGTTCCATGGGTAACTGGTGGCACTGGATGGCTCTCAGGACCAGCCCCTCTCTTGCCACCCTGAGGCAAGGGAAGCCCAGCCAGCACATCTGCAGAACCACATTCATGCACCAGCATCCTCTGAGCCAGGATCAGCCCCAGGGAATCGCGGGCAGTAAGTGCAGATCCCGTGGATAACGCGGGGCATCAACCAAGTGGACATGTCAAGATACTTGTCAAAGCAGAAGGCAAATAATTAAAAGCTTGTAAATGCTCGTTGTAAATATCGTTTCTGATAAGAGCTGCTGATTTGAACCGTGGGTACTCATTTATTCAGCAGGATGTTTGTTACAGCATGAACTTGACCTTAGCCATGTAACCTCCGTCTGTGTTTCTTCTCTGAATCAGCCTTCCAAGCAGCCCATACCTGGAATATTTTTTTTCCATTGAGGCTTCAGGAAATATTAAGAGTTAGAAAGAAAATTAGAAAGCAAATGTTTCCTTTGCTGAACACAAATGATTCCTGTCTTCTTGCCGCTGGCTTACAAGCATTTAAGGCAGAGATGGGTAGACAGAGCAGGAGCTGAAGGTCTTTCCAGACCTGCAGCTGCTCAGTGGGAACACACAGAGCACCAATATAGAGCTGTACAAATGTCAAGACAGTGTCATTTTTGATAGCAGATTTTATATAAAGTGCTTTGGCTCCTGAAACAGCTATTGGAAAAACACACGGAATCAAACTCAATCATCTGGGCTGAAATCATATTGGAAATATAGAAATAAGGAGATAAAGAGAAAACAAAGCAAAATATTGAAATGGTCTGCGTGATTTCACGAGTGGCAGGTGGTTCCCAAAGGCTGTTTCACCTTTTTACCTGGTGTTCCTCAGGGCAGCTCAGGGGTACCCACTGTCACACTCTCCTCTGCCACGGCTCACCACCAAGAAATTCCATGACACCTCTTTGCCTCTTCCTTTGGGAGCCTATAACCATCGTTCCAGCATGTGTCACTCACAGTGAGTATCACTCCTAGTCATACTGTTATCCAGCTGTTTGCTTTGAGAGTTTTATTACAAGAAAAAAAAAGAGAGAACAATCATATTTAGCTTCATGGACACTTTTCTGTAACAAGACTTTTCCAGATGTTCTGCCCCTTGATGATGCAAGCCACAAAAGCATGTTTTATCGACATAAATACAAAGCAAGATGAAAGTCATGGAAATGCCTGTGTGTTCTTTTCTTAACACAGCTGTATTTAAGTTGGTTTTTTGCATCTGTCAAGCATAAATCAAATGGGGGAAAACAATCATCAGAAGTCATCCATTCCTTGATAGAGTCAGTGTTTTCTGTCACAAATATAAGTCTTTGTCAAGAATTGTTCTTCACTATAAATTTCCACTTCCCACATTCACAGAGAGGTTAAGTTAAATGTTATTAAAGCATTTCCAAGCGTAGACTGGAAGGTTCTGGAAGTTGCTACATTTATTGATCTGCATTACGAAAGATTAAGTAATGAGTGCTGTGTAAGGGGAATGCACGTCAGCTATAATTCCTAATTTCCCTTCCCAGCAGTGCCAAGACATTCATGAGTGGCTATGGCAAAATCGCTGATTTGGGCAAGAGGTTTTCTTCATATTTTCTGGAGACATGATAATTAATCATTAGTTTAGCTGTTCAGATGAAACTTCCTAATCAGCGAATACGAAAAAATATTTGGTTTAAACTTTTCACATGACATTATTGGAGCCCTGGCAAGCAGGATATCGTATGAATGACAAACAGGCTAAAGTGATAAAAAGTGTTACTGTGTAAGCACAAAATACAGCGGTACCAGGAGAAAGAGCAGCCAGTTTTTTCTGACGTTTCCCAAGCAAAGCACTTCTTGCGGCGAGCCCTCGGCTGCACATCACCTATATCCTGTATGAATGAATCCCTTTCTTGTGTGGTTGTTCAAAGCCAATGTGTCCGTTTCTACAGAAGCACCCACAGGATCACCGAAAACCACATATTCAGTTCTTGTTAATGTCAGCAATGACGTACCAGAGCACGCACTTGTTTGTCCTGTAGAAATACAGGACTCCCACCGCTCGAGCATGAGCCTGCTGCCGAACGCCTGTTCAGATAGAAAAAAAAAAGAAGAAGAAAAAAGTTGTTGACATGAGAGGAAAAACCAGGTTTCCTGTTTGAACTCTGACAGGTACTGGAAGATATGAGTAACATCAAATCTTGGTCTGCTCTAAAGGCAGTCTGTGGTCAGGGGGTTCTCACATTTGTTTGTGTGGAACAGCTTTGAATTGTTTGCAGATACCGCGCAGAAGAAACTCAGAGATCCTTATCAGGGCGCAGGGCCTGTTATGAAATGTGTGCGTTTGCGAGTAGGTTACAGGAGATCAAAACGGCTCCAGATGAGATGCCTCACATGCTGTAAATGTGGTAGATGCTCCCGAGATACCTCTGAATATATCATGTCTCAGTGTTGTCGAGTACAGGCAGTGGCCACCCTTCTTTCCATTTGTCACTGCGGGCCAGGCGAATGGAGTTTGGGGGATTTTTTCCAGATCATTCTTTGGTTGTGTGCGTGTGTGTCTGTCTGACTGTTCAAATTAAAAACTTTCCTTGGTTATGATTTTCACTAACAGAACTACTCAAATGGTTTCTGAAGGGGAAACCTGCAGCGAGGACAGCCAGGGAGATTCTGTGTGAGTGCTACAGACCATTCTCCATCAGAAAGGAAGAATAGACCTGGATGGGGATGCAGCAGGCAGAGCCCTTGGTGAGCCAACAGGACAGGACTGGACCACGGCACCCAGCCCAGCTCTGAGAGGGCCTGGTGAGAATTGTACCATTTGGAAGAGACTTCCCAAAGTGCCTTGCCAAAGTGATCAGTCAAAACTGCAGCCAAAGCCCCATCTCCCTCACAGCACAGCCAAAAGGATACTGCTTCCTCCCATGTCAAAGATCAACCCCTACAAATTCCTCTTTCCTCACACCTTTGGGCAAAGTCTAACCAGCTGAGCAGACACTTTGCCAGGAGCTCAGCCATCCCTGGACCAGGAGCTTGCCCTCCAGCCCAGGACTCCAGGTGAGAAGTGAAGAGCTCAAAGGGCCCTGCTTGGTCCCATCCTTGTGACCAGCAGCTCTCCAAGTCCAGCATTCATATCTGCACTCGCTCACTTGCAGTGCCCTCTCCTTTTGACCACCCCAACACCACAGTACAGTGCCTTTGTATACAAAAAATTAAGCCTCAGTTTCCTCCACACTCAATGCAAAACACCTCTTTCAAAAACTCTACAAAAAGGCCTCCCAGAGCCCTGCTAAACCCAGGTGTATCAGGGAACACAGATCATTCACAGCTCCACGTCAGCTTAATGAGTATTTTAGAGCTGCTTCAGCTCATTCACCGAGGCAAAGCTCTCCTCAAAACTGTGAATCACAGGCTGATGGCATCAGAGCTCTTGTAGCCCAAACTGAGCCCCCACAAGGATCTTCTAACAAAACCAGAGGCAATTCTGCATACACCCCCGAGGAAGGGAACACAGTCCTCCAGGAGGAACACTCTCCTTGGAGAACATCAGCACCTTGATCCATCACCAGGAGACCACCACGTCCCTCCCAACCCAAACCATTCAGGGATTCTATGACTTATTTTTATTGCAATTTTTCCAGCTCATATGTGTGAGCTGCTTCTACTACAGTCAGTGCCCACAGAAAGCAGGTTTTCACTTTTCAGGCTGTAATACATATGGAAGTAAATTGAAAGTTAAAACCATTGAATCAAGGGACAGAACAGTTCCCTAGAACAACATCAGCCAGTTGTGGCTCAAAAGCAGTTGGAATTTATCTGGGCTAGTCATAAATTCACTTAGCTTGCAAAAGCCTTTCTCGAGCTACTTGTAGTGAATTCTAATAAGCTTGAAGCAGAAAAAACTACAAGTTCCTTACAAACCTGATGCACGGCTCAAACCCTCAGAGTACACAGCTGAAGGATCAGAAACTCAGTAAATAATTCTCCACTTAAAATACTGTGTTTGTCTTCATTTCCAAGCTAGAACCCTGTCAGATAAACTGATGATTTTCTGCATTAATTTTTGTAAGCTTAGTGGAATAGGAATTTTTCCCCATGATCCTGGATGGATTTTGCCAGCTGGGTTTTAAGTGCTGGTTCTGGTGCAGAGGACACAAATGCAATGTTAACAGTATGTTCCCAATGGTCTGATACTGAAATTCCCCTGGTTAACTTAATATCTGTGTTAAGAGCTTTCATGAACCACAGCTATAAATCCTCCTGGCACCAAAATCATCGACCATTTACTATTTATTTGATGATATCAGAATTGAGCCATTAATTTTTTTGGTAGTAATTCATACCAGTGTCATTCCAAATGGACTTATATAATTAAAAGTGCATAAGATGAAAACTAACTGTATGAAGAATAAGAATTTTCTGTAGAATCATAACTAGAAGTAATGTTGAAGTAGTTCAGTATTACATGGTGGCAGTGAAAAAATATTTAAAAATGGGAACCCTGGTTACCTAAAGCACTTCAGCATTATAAATTTACAAGTGTGAAGGGTTTGTCTTAAATAGTAATCTATGGCAAATTTTTTTTAATAACTTTTGAAGTAAAAGTCTTTGAAATAACACATTACAGATCTTTGTTCATTTAAGTCTCCAAGAACCAATGTGAATTATTACATTCAAAGTACTGTTCCCATCGACTCAGTCTTGTTTTAGCAAATAATAAGGCCAGGTGTGCTCATAATCGTTGTATATTTTGAATATTAATAGTCAATTAGGAAGATTATCAAATCTACCCAAGAGATACTCTTAATCCAATTATTAAATATAATTTCTGCTCATTATATTCTTTTAGTACAATTTCAATAAGGAATTTTCCCTTTTTAACTCTTCATGTTTAAATGCTGCTACCAAATGTTTTCTTATTTGAATAAAATAACAGGAGTCCTCTTCACCTTACTTAAATTTCTTCTTTTCACCTTCTCCTTTTTATTTCAGATTTTGAGACAGCCAATAAGGTGCAAAAAGAACTCTGTGTACTCTAAGAAGCTTTATCTCTATCCAGACTTTCCTGGTAGCAAACACACAATACAGTCCTGCTCTGAAAATCCCACCGTATCACTCAAATTCCGCCTGTCAACTGCCACACACTTATGTGCCTCCAGCTCTGAATTAATATTCATTCATCAACAATATTATCTGATTTTATGTTATCAAATACAACATGCAGGGGCCGAGAAACAAAATGGTTTGCTGGCTTATTAAAAGTAAAAGAAAAATTTAAAAACTAATTTTAACAAAGCAACTCATTTTCAAAGCACCAAAATCTTTTTGTCTTTTTCTTTTTTTTTTTTTTTTAATTCTATACTTTCAGAATATCTAACCACAAGCATTTGAGCAAACTAGAGAAAAGAAACTGTTGGTAATGTTCTGCACGTTTCAAAAGGCAGCAGGATATACACACAGTTTATGTTTCTATCTATAGAGAGCTGCAGGCAAACGTACAGTGGAACAAAGATAGACATCAAGATATATTTGTACCTGCTGCTCGTGTGCCTGCATGGAGATAGATTCTTAATGAGATAAGTAAACAATGGAAACTTTTAAAATTCGTAGTTTTAGTGTGCTCGGCTCTGTATTTCTCTCTTACCTCTTCAGTGATAAATTTTTATGTGCTTTCCATGAGTTCCAGCCAATCCCAAAGCACCCAGCACTGCTGGGAGAGCAGCTGTGGGCTCTGGGTCTGGCTTTGACCTGCACCAAAGCACAGCCAAACATACAAAAGTGAAATCATTTTCTTTAATTAAATATTTATTTGGCATTTTAGCAGAAAAACGATTTCTGAACCCCTGACTGAAGCAATTGCAACAGGGAAGATCCTGATCAGAATTCACTTGCACCCTTCACATCTCACTGCTTGTCCCCGTGGCTCTGTGTGCCCAGAGCACAGGCGGGGTCTGTGCCAAAGCCCAGAGCTCCAGATCAACCCCAGGGAAGCTCCTCTGACCCAGCTAATGCTTTACTTATTTATTTATTTATTCTTTATTTATTTATTTTATTTATTTATTAGCCAGCTCATGCTTTATTTAGAGTTTATAGAAAACCGAGCACAGGTCTGGGGGAAAAAGAGGCTCCCCCATCAGCTGGTGGGAACCAGCACAGCCCTGGGGTCAGCAGGACTGGGATAACTCACACTAAATTCAGTTCAGCCCACAGGAACCAGTCCAGAGCTGATGAGATCCATGTGCTCGTTTCCCAGCACTGCTGCAAGAGCCATTCAAGTGTCCACAGGAATCAACTGGTTCTAGTAAACAGAAAAGCAATTTGCTTACTTTTTATTAAGCTTTCTTTTCCTTTTTACTGGCAAGGATTTAAGGAAGCAAAAGATATTAAAAAATTATATAGGAGACCATGCATTATTTTGTAATAGCTATGACATTGTGTTTCAGAGCTCCATCCCTGGGAATCCTGTGTTAAATATTCATCCCAATATTTAAGAAATTCCAAAGAGGACATACATTTCTTTGCAATCAAACTTTAAAAAGTAATTAAGTGAAATAATCAAATCCAGTAAAATCCAGATGATGACTGACTAACTTTGCTTTCTTACAGAAGTCCAGTGGCTTCAAGAGTCTTCTCTTCTCATGGTTAATAGAGTTCAGCTGTAAACTGAAGGTTTCTTTCTTGGTCTTTGTAAAAAAGAATTTAAAAGTGCAACTTAGATAGTAAAATTTGTCTGTAAAACCAGAATGGGAACCAGAAATTGAGTAATAGGCTGAAGGCTTTGCAGAATTTCTCATTCCATTCTCCAGTAAACATCCCCCCAGTGTCCAAAAACAGAAAGAACTGTGTAGCAGTAAGTTTGGTTTAAAAAAAAGGCTATTCTTGGAGAACACCAAAAAAGGGCAAGTGAACTGAAATACTGTAAAATCGTTAATGTAGCATAGGTTAAAAAAAAAAAATTTTTACCCTTCCTGGGGGTTTGAAGCAGTACGCTGGAACCTCAGTATTTCTTGGACATCTAAAATAGCCTCTGAGTGTAGGAGAAAATCTAACACATGGGCAAGTACACAAGTAAAAAGGTCAGATCCTTTAATATAACACGTAGCTGTGTTTCATCTTGTGTAAAATCCAGATTTTGAGTGTTCACTAGAAATGAAAGTTGGCACTCAGATGAGGCCAGCTTTGTATCTTCCATTTTAAGTCTTTCTTCAAACTTCATAGGAGCTATAAATGCTGCTCAGATTTTGTGGCAATCCCTCACTTTGGTTTATTTCAAGGTAGAGGGACAATATAAAGCAAGAAAGAGAAAAATAAAGCGATGAATAATTTTAAAGACTTTGCTCTTAAAAGAAAAAGGTTACTCTCAGGTTACAAATGCCATTTTTCAGTTGATGAATTTCTCATTCATAGTAAATGTTTCTGTGATTTTCTTTTTTTCACTTTCAAGGTCTGGGTTTGTAAATGTTTTATTTTTGGCCACAACAGAGGCTGCTTGTAATGCCTTGGTGAGTTCCTCGGGCTCCTTTTGATGCCATTTCAGGATTCTCTATAGTAACACATTTCTTGCTAATTTTACCAGCATCAATTTTATCCAGCCTATGTGTGCCTGGTAAACTTGAAAGTACTGCATGAAATCCAGCGCTGGGAAATCAGTATGGGATTTACTACCAGATTTCCACACTAACTGTCCAGTAGCTGGAAATCCAGGCTAAGAGCAGTAATTCTGTCCCTGCAATACAATGCAAGCCTGTAAGTGCCAGGACAAAGCTTCCACTTCTCCAAACAAAACAAAAGAAAAGGCATAAATCAACAAGAGTCATCAGCAAAGTGGGATACTACAATCCTCCCCTGAGTGCTTTGTGAGCGTCAGGATGATTCCAGCTTTTTGGTTAAAATCCACACCACCTTCATGCTCCAGGGTGGTACAACTTCCCCTTTTTAGCTTTCTGGTCATGATCCCACTCCCAGACACATTTCTTTCTTGGGATATCTGGAGTTACATTGACTTTCTGCTCTCAGTCCCAGTTCTCACCTGGCCACAACCACTGAACCAAGTGCCCAAGCCCAGATCATGCCTTACCCATAAGTTGCTATGTACAGCACAAGATTTCCCAGACAGTAATGTGCACATGTATATGTGCATTAGTAAAAAAACTACTCCGAATGCAAACTTTCCTAAAGCCTTTGATGACAGCAATAGAAAGTGGGACTGCAAGTGCTGATGCGACGCTGCTTACTTACATTTCTCATTACTGTAACGAGCAGTCTACAGGCTCTGGAAACCGAGCAGCAGACAGGGACTTATTCTCCTGCAATTGCTACCTGCTGCTGATAAAACGTTACTGCACAGACAAATTCTGCCCTCAGACTTTATGTAAACACACGAACACTTGCAGGCTCACAAAAGGCACCAACAGCACCACTTTTAACAGCAATTAGAAGGACAAGGCAAAAGGCAGAGTAATTATCTGTCTGGGGAAAACGCCGCATTTAACCAGCCGCATCACACAGCACCTTTAATTGAATGGCAGCAGAATGTACAAGTAAAGAGGACAACGGGAAAGAATCTGCATGGCACTGGGTCCCAAAGACACCCAGAGCCTCTGGCTGCATCATCCCCACTGCCCGAGGAGCTGTTGCTCCTGCTCTGAAAACAACGGGCAGTTTTCTCTGTGGAAATCGTGGTGTGCTCTGTACACAGACAGGAGAAAGTAAATTTTCAAAACAGAAACCCTAAAAGGGTGCAGGATAGCACACACCACCTGGAGTTTCAGAAAACCAGAAGTTTGGTTTAATTTTTCTAAATTTGTTGTATTTCTGTTTTGGTTTTATTCTGTTCCACCTCCTTTTTCTCTCTTTCGAGTCCTGTGGTACCATTATTATTTAACTTAAAAGGGCTTTCTCTAAACATTTGCAAGCAACCTGTGGAAGGCTGTCTTTCCAGAGCCCTAAAAGTTACTACAGAAATGTATTTTCCTCTCCTATCTTCACAATCTTTTTGCTTCAACAGTCTAGCTTTTCTTTCTGTGCTCCTCATAAACAGCCCTCCACATGGCCACGAGCTACCAGTCAGAGAGTTTCCATTGCCTTCACCGAGCTTTGGTTCACACTTTCTGTTTGAAAGTTTTCTGCCCCTTCTTATCTTCGGATCCCTTTACCGCAGTGCTTCCTACCCACACAGAAGCTACTTGGTGCAAGCTGGAAATCTCGTGAGGCTGTGGCTCTCAGGTTGCTTCCAGTTCCCAAAGAAGGTAACGTTTTAGCCCTCAGGGGGGTTCAGTAATTCCTGATCTGAACTGTTGACAAAAAAAAAGTTTTTCAGCCATAAAAAAAGCGTCAGATTCGGTCATATTTAGACAAAAGAGTTGGGGGTACTTGGCCACTTTTAGCCCAATAAAGTCTGAGTGGTTCTTCAGCATGGGTGTGAAAGTGGCTGCCCCCATGCCCCAGGACCTGGGTATCCAGCCATAGCTAGAGAGTCAATCAACACCTCATTACCACCTTGGTTCATCAAAGACCTTAAGGAAACTCAATTTCCAGATAACGTGGACGTGGAAGCCTTTGCAAACACATCAGAGGAGAAGAGAAAGAGCAACATGGTCTCTACAATAGAAATAAAAATGGATGAAACTCAATATGGACAAGTATAAATAGAATGAATAAGCACAAATACACCCCTGCAGATATACCTTGTGAAAGGGTAACACCAAAGAGGAGTCAGTAATTGTGGTTTGTTTCCAAAAAAAGAAAAAAAGAAACAGAACATGCAGTATTTCCTGTAGGATACACAACAAAATGCAAGAGCTGTGTTCTGTGTGGTCTCAGCTGTGCCACCATCGAGCCATTTTGGGGATTCAACTTCAAGAAAGATTTGGAAAAGTTGGAGAGAGTGCAAGAATACAAAAGCCAAAGAGAAGAATTATCAGACAACCCGAATATATGGCCCGTTAGAGAGGACTAAGAAAATTGAGGTTGCTGAGCTCAATGAACAGGCCACCAGCAAGGGAATGACATGACCATGGTCTCTAAAAGACATCTAAGCAAGAATATATTTTATTGGGCATGTCCACAGAAAAATCAGTGAGAAGGATGGACTTAGACTCTGGCAAGAAAGATTCAGGTTAGACATCAAGAAAACCCTCTAGTGAGAGGAAAGCACTGGAATCAGCTGACTGGAGAAGCTGTGGAGCTCCCACATGGGAAGTCATTTAGAGCAGATTAAAGAGTTTTTCACCTGAGTGATGAAGGCAGTTTTTCCTGTACTGGTTCAGGGGATCAGCCAAAAGACGTGAGAAGTCCTTTCCTGCTTATTAAACAGCTAACCATGGTTAGATTCTCCAGGCAGATCAAAGTGAACGCTCAACCAAGCACAACGCAACTTCAGATCCATGGATGTTGTAATGACACAATTTTCTACATTTTTTAAACCCTCAACACCAGTTAGTGGCCAACCTTGCCCAGAAAGTCCACAGAGATGATGCAATTTCACTCTGCTGAGAGAGATCTATGGTGGGAACAGGGAAGAATTCACCTTGATTGCTTTTCACTTCCAGTTCAAGCGTTCTCCAGGAACAGGCTTGGCTTGTGTGAGGAGGATGGAGCACTTTTCCACAAAATGATCTCCGTGGCACACTTGGGCTCATATTTTCTTTCACAGTCTTTGTCTAACAACAACAACAAAAGCACTGGCACAGCTCTCAGATCTTATGTCATCCTGTTCCCATTCCCACTGACCTTCCAGCTGTCCCTTACCCTTTCCCACCACCTTCTGAGCTCCTCAACCAATATAATATCTGAGCACTGACAGGGACATTAAGGGTTTGTCCCTTATAGACGTCATTTCCGAGATCAGCCTTTCCAAGAACTAGGAGACAGTAAGAAATTCAGTAGCAGAAAAATCAGTACCAGTAATTGCCAACCAAGCAGCAGAGTTGGACATTCCTTGAGCAAAAGAACTGCTGTCCCAGGAGCTCCTGCCTTACCCCCATATCCTTCCCTTATTCTTCTCAGCATTGGCCAAGGCAAAGGTAAACATCCAACAGAACATCCTGCACTTCAAGCAGAAGCAGGACATTGTAAGCATAAACCCTGGGCCAAATCCACACGTTACACTGATGATTTATCCCAAAGGAAGGTGTGGCCACCCGTTTCAGCCACGGTCTGAATTATTGTTCACACATGCTGTGTGCACAAGGCTCACAGGGGTTTTCCTCCCTTAACTGGCTTGATATTTACTTAGACAATTATTTCATGTAGACTTATTGTTCAAGCTTTTTCTTTTGTTGTTGTAAAGATTAACTTCTTTAAAAGATGTTCAGTTGACAAAACACTCCAATAGAGTTGTCTGGGGGTCTATTTCAAGAAATAAAATACTTGGTGGTCATTATATTTCACTACCAGTACTTAGTGTTTTAGAAGTTGGGGTTTCTTCTATATATACACATAATTTATCATGAAAAGACTTCTAAACATATTCTCCAAAATTACTTGTCCATTACATAATGAAATCTGAATGCTGTATCTAAGAGGTTAAGTCAAGTCCCAAATTGTTGTTACCCAAAACTAACAACTTGCAGACTTTAACTGCTTATTTTCTAGATAAATATAAAACTTCTTAGAACAGCAACACAGGCAGATACACCACACCCAGTGATCACAGAATCACAGAATGGTTTGGGTTGGAAGGGACCTTAAAGCTCATTTCATGCCAACCCCCTGCCATGGGCAGGGACACCTCCCACTATCCCAGGTTGCTCCAAGCCCTGTCCAACCTGGACTTGGGCACTCCCAGGGATGGGGCAGCCACAGCTTCTCTGGGCACCCTGTGCCAGGGCCTCCCCACCCTCACAGGGAAGAATTTCTTCCTAAGATCCAATCTAAACCTATTGTATTTCAGTTTGAAGCCGTTCCCCCTTGTCCTGTCACTACATGTCACTGTAAGTCCCTCTCCAGCATTGCATTCCATTATTGTCACAAGAAATACCATGGCAGCAGGAATTCCAGCACACAGGAGACTGACACTGCAAGCACGGATTCTGGTCTTCTGCAATCAGCAGATAATATTGACAGAGACTAAACTGTGATTTAAAAAGCCAGTTACATGACTTATAACTGCGTCTCAATGACTGTTCCTGCCTGTAAAAAACAGCCAGGCAAGATCTCAGACACTAGAGAAGTCCTCAGAAAAAGATTTTTGAGTCATCAGAAAAAACTGTCCTCTTCCCTCATCAGTCATGCTTGCCATCGATGCTTTATTCTGGGTAGATATTTAACTGCAAGAACATTTGACATGCCATACTCCTGCTTGATGAGCATATGGCTACATGGTGGGACAAGGTATTCCCTGGTTGTGGACTTCCCTTAGCTAAGAGAATGGGATCAGCCAGGTCTGTACCCAAAACACAACCTCCATGCACTGTGTGGATTTGGGAAGGGGAGAGAATGGTGGCAGAATGAGCCATTCAGAACCCATCATAAAATAATATTGATAAATGGGAAGCTGTTCAGAGCAGGGCTAGGAAAATAATGAAGAGCCTGAGGGAACAGGTGGTAGAGGGAAGATTAGAGGAATTGTATCTGTATATATTTGACAAAAGGAAAAGGTCCAGGAAGGTCTGACAGGTACCTGCTTCACACAGGGGGCTGGGGGGGAGCAGGTGGGGTGGGGTAGGATGGATATCTGGGAGCAATTACAGGAAACTGAATAAAGAGAAATTTAGACTCAACAGGAGGAAAGAAAATCAAAGAAGAAAATTAGAATATTAAATACTCTGGGGGTAAAAGGGTAATTTGTAGAAACTTCTTCACTGGAGAATTCAAAAGCCAGCACAATAAAGCACTAACAAATATTCAGCAAGGAGAATCATCCTTTGTGAAGGAGGGAAATTGTCTTGGTGATCCACTAAGGCTTTGCCAGGTGTAAGAGCCAGTGCTCTGTTTATGCCTGACCACATCGTGGGATGCAATGAGGTCAAGTTTGACACCCTCACTTTTAGGAGGGTCTTTTCTTGGTATCTCTGCTTCCGCATGGGGTCAGCCTCAATGGCAGTCAGAGAGCAGGAAGAGCTGCCAGACGCTGCCCTCACCCCGGAAGGGTAAAACTCTGGAGCAGGGCATGCTGTGAGCTTGTTCTCCTCGTGCCAGGGTTTACATCTACGACACAAACACAATGGTCTCACCCCAACTTTTATTTCAATGAACACTGGGAGAGCTTCCAAAAGCCTGTTGTAGGCAGTTATGAAAACTAACCATTGAGCCATTATATAAATGATCTTCCAGGCATTCATTATTATGGTTAGTGCTGGAAAATAACAAGACTTTGAGGGGCTTCCACAATAATAGAGTCTTGTTTGTGATCCCAGAGGCTCTATTCAAGCACATCAGAACTAGTCTAAGCTCTGACTGAACTGAGAGACACTGTGGGGTTAAAACCATTATTGCATCAAGATTAAATGCATCTGTTATGAAAAACTCCTCTGCTTTGCATACATGATTCAATAAAGACTCTTAGAAGGATAATTGTTTTGCCCAGGTTATTAACTAGAATTTTCTTACCTTTTTTTTTTTTTTTATTACTCCTCGGATTAATTCTTAAGGTAAGCAACTCATAATTGTGCAAGGATTGCGTTAAGTGGAATGCTCTATCCTGAGTGTCCATTCCCGGATATTATGTTCTATTACCAAAAGTCATCCTTGCATTAGGAAGTTGATTTTATATTTCAATAAACTAAAGCTGACAGTTCATCTATGAAAAGCATTTAAAAAAAAAAAAAACACTGGAAATTACGTTCTGAATATCAGAGATTATGTCAAAGTGTGAACAAGATTTATACAAGACCAGAACTCGTTGAAAGCAGCGCCAGAAGCAGGGATTTGAGCTTTGCCCCTTGAGCAGGCTCCCTAGTTCAGAGGTTAAATCACTTTGCAGCTATTGTCTCTTGAGAGAGACGTTCTTTCTTTAAGTTAAGAAACTTTTCTTAAGAAAGAAGTTCCTTTTTTCTTTTCTTTTCTTTCTTTAAAGCTCCAGGACGAATAAACAGCAATAAGAATCTTGTCCCAGACTAGTGGTCACTCTGAGCGCCCGCGGGAGCCCCGAGCCCTGCCCAGCGAG
>VZRO01000500.1:636440-660935 GCA_013397915.1 Daphoenositta chrysoptera
GGGATCAGCAGGACTGCCGGGATCAGTGGGATCAGCGGGATCTGCGGGATAAGCGGGATCAGTGGGATCTGCGGGACTGCCGGGATCAGTGGGATCTGCGGGATCTGCAGGATCAGCAGGATCTGCGGGACTGCCGGGATCAGCAGGATCAGTGGGACTGCCAGGATCACTAGGACTGCCGGGATCACAGGGATCAGCGGGATCACCAGGATCACCGGGACTGCCGGGTTAACCGGGATCAGCGGGATCAGCGAGATCGCCAGGATCATCACCTCGTCCAGAGAAGCTGCGGCTGCCCCATCCCTGGAGGTGCTCAAGGACGGCCTGGAACGGGCTTAGACCAGCCTGGTCCAGTGGAACGTGTCCCTGCCCATGGAGGGGATGGGATGAGATGGGCCTTCAGGTCCCATCCAACACAAACCATTCCATGATCCTAACCCAGCTCGGACCAGAGCCCTTGAAAGCCACATGACACTGATTATTATTTTTCCTTAAAGGCTTGATCCAGGAGAATCACTGGAATATACTTAACAGAATAGGTAGTGGCAGCATTCCTCTCTTTTCCAAAGAAGAATTCAGAGTTAGGACGTGGTTAGTATTCCAGGAGCATAGGGCCATACCTCTCCCTCCCAGCTCAGAATTGCAGGAGCATGGGGCCTTACCTCTCCCCAGGTTCAGGATTTCAGGAGCATTGGGCCATACCTACACCATCCATAAGCAGCATCCTGACTCCCAAGCAGCAGGCTGTGGACAATGAAAGGCTGTGCATAAATCCTGCTCCTGATGCTTTTCCCTTTTCTGGAATGTTTCCAGGCAGATTGGACTGGAGAAATTGAACAAGTCTATGATAAGACTCTTTCTTATTCCTGTTTATTCGTCTTGGAGCTTTAGAGAAAAAACATCTTTCCCAAGGGACAACAGTTGCAAAGTGATTTAATCTCTGAACTACTCTGAAGGGCTCCAGCACCCTTCCCTGTGTTCAGGGAAAACTGCCATTTTGCAAAAAGCCTGATCCATCACAAGTGTTGCTGGAGAAGTCCTACAAGTCTCAGCCCTTCCACAGAGGCAGAACTTTGCCTACTCGGCAAATCCAGCCAGGGCAGAGGTGTGAAATAACAACCTCAAACCCCGGTGTCGCAATACTCCCATCCTTGCTCAATTGTCACCCAACCTTAGACACTTCTGGAGCCTGCTGATGCCTTTCTTGTCAAATTTAGCCTGTCCCAGAACTTGAACAGCACAACGAGGTGTCCTGCAGGGCTCTCAAGAGTCCCATTTCTAACCTTTAAGGGTCACTGGTTGAGTAGCCATAAGGGATGAGAGAGATAACTGGAGATGCCTCAGCGGAAGCTCAGAGTGGCCACTAGTCAGCATTGCAGCCTCTGACAGAAAACACGTTGTTTCTGCTATGTGGACAAACGGGTTGGACTAATTACCACATATAATCATTATTATTTATGCTCTACAGACATCAGAGTTTTGTCTTTAAATGAATTTATAGAGGGGGGGAAAAAATCACGTAGCTGAATAATCCCTATAATTATATGCTTAAAAATCCTGAATGGAAGAAATTAGGGGACACAAAGGAGCACATAAACTAATTATTCCTTGTTTTGCAGCAGACGTATTTCTATGGCAACCACTATGGTCTTCGAAGAAATTAAATGATTTTAAATCAGTTCATTGGAAAAGTCACCCAGTAAGACCACAAAACAAAAATCTCTCAAATAAGTCTAAAGATGAAGGAAGAAAGCATGTATTTTCCCAGCTGTGGGTTATTAGAGCTATGAAACTATAGTTTTATTAAAACCACTAAATAGGTTCTCTCTTACATGCTATGTGGGGAGCTTGGTGGCTACGAGCATGGGCTCACAGGCACATATGAATGTGTGGGTGTAGAAGAGAGAACTTTCACCTCTTCCGTACACCATGTCTCACTATGGCCAGGTGAACAGAGCACAAGAATTTATGGGGTTTAATAGCTGCATTTTGTGCTTCTTTTTTTTTTTTTTACATTGAAAGCTTCGCCCTAATCCTTACTGAACTTCAGTTTCCTCTACGCCTTTTTGCTAAGTATTTATTTAAATGTGGAATGTCCCAACTCTGCCTCTTCCATACGTGAAAAAGTACATTAGGTAGGCAAAAAAGGCATACAATTTTTGTAGACCCACAGCACGTGAAAAGCAGTGTAGTATTTAATAAAGACCAAGTTTACACATTTTTTCTCTTGAAATATAGCAAATTAATGAAAAACATGCACTTAAAACCTAAACCAGCTTGTCACCAGCTTTATATTATTTAAGTTTAGCTCAGGGGGTGCATTGCCAGAGGAATAATTCAATCAGAATGGCCCACGAAGCAGGCAGGCTCTGGCTCTGTGGGAGGTTCACTTCTTCAGGCTGTGCAGAGCTTGTAGCCAAAAAAGACAGTTCGTGCACACATGCCTCACTCTTCTTTTGACCACACCACCAAAACCAGTGGCTTCCCCTATCGCATCTGTGGCCATGCTGGCAGCTACAGATAAAGGAGTTAACTGCACAGGCTCATATGAAGGGATCCTCGGGGTTCAGTTGGGAGGAAAGTCCCTGCAGTTGTAGCTGAGGAGCAGGGCTCAGACTTTTTTCACAGAAGTCAGAATTTTTTCCTCTCTTTCAGCTCTGCTTGGCACTTTTACTGTCACCTTCTCAGATGTCTGCCTGCCTACAGTGCTGTGACCAAAACAGGAACTTTACTGCAGAAAACTAAATTGAGTGCTGTACATGACCTGCCTCTCTCTGCTCGGATGAACTGTCACAAATAGAAGAAATACCAGGAAACTTCAGTGTCTCAGGCACTAAAAGACTGCACAGTTCCCTTTTGTATCACATGTTGCAGACAGCCAGCAGCAGCTTTTCCATTTCTCTGGGATAGTTTTTTGCCACAGCTTTGCAAGGATATAAAGACATGGCACACATCCAGGCACAGTCCAGCAAGATTCATCCCTGCCTTTGGTGAACATAAGATTATTACTATTCTTAATAATAGCAATAACAGTTCCTATTAAAACATCCTGCTGGCTTTGGAGAACAGGTTTCTGTTTTCCTCAGGTTCTAATTTTAGAAGCTTCTGGGGACTATGTAAACATGTGAGCTGGAAACAAACAAAAGAACCATATAGATTACTTGCTGAAAGCTTGGGATGGGTGGTCAGATCCAAATATCCTGCGGTACTGAAGTCACTGCCCCGGACTTCCACAGAAGAGTTCAGCACAGGGGTATCGTGGTCTGGCTGGGCTACTGCTGAAAAGAGGAGCTTTCCCTTCTTTCCCTTCTGCTTCGTTGGGAAATGGCAAATCTGGGACAAAGATGCACTGAAGGCCACCAACACCGGGCAAACGCTGTCGGACTGGGGGAAGGAAATGAGGATGTGCACAGCCCTGTCCAGAACCTCATCACAGTAAGAGAAACCCGCTCCCATTTGATGCAAAGCTCCTCAGCTCTCTGTGCCAAGCTGGTTGTGGCCCCATTCTGCCTCTGCTCTGCCAAATCTTTGTGCCCACTGCTATGTTTAGAAAAAAATGTAGTGGTAAAATGTTCATTTTGCACTTGTAGTAACAGCTTTCTTCAAAAGATAAAACAGCTTTTCACACACTGAAATGGATCTCTAAAGTCAAGCTTGTTCACATCTCATTCTTCTTTTTCATTAATCCAGAGGAAAAACACCTGACATGACAGTTTGCATCTCACTTCTAACAGACAGAAGATCTGAAATATCTTCACGAGTTAGGTTTTGGATCTTGATTCTACAAAGCACTTAAGCAGGAGCTTAATTTACTGTGGGTAAGTTGTATGGGCTCCAGTGGGACTATGTATCTGATTAAAGAATAAATGTAATTGTCTGTCCAGATCAATGCTGTAATTTACTCCTCATTGAGTATCAGATAGCTCTTTATAGTCTCTTCAATAAACTCATGCAGTGCAAAACACTAAGTGATCCTGCTTACTAAACCAAGCACACACTACTGGAAATCTATACCCGGATATATATTAACATTACTGTTTAAGTATTTAATTTCTATTGAATTTCCTAGTCAAATAAAATCCTTGCTTTTTTCCCAGAACTCTGTATAAAGAGCTCATAAAAGCAAGCCTCAGCTTGTCCAACAATGTCTTGACAAATTTCAGACACAAAAAAATCCCACCAGAAAAAAAAAACCCAAACAAAAAAAACACAACCAAAACCCACTCACTTATCAGGTCAGACCCTACAACAGGGACAAATTTTCAAGACTGTGGAGAATAACTTAAGGCATTTAAAAGAATACAAGAATTTTGTAAGCCAGCTATAGCACATAGAATCAGATATTGGGGTGGCTTTGTTGATAGTTGGTGCTTTGACACGTGTTCCTTCATCTGCACTTCAGGGACCCTTCTTCACCCGGCTCCGAAAGTTAACGCATCCACCAGAGGAATGATTTAATGGCCTTCACAGCCAACAGTGACCCTACAGGAAGAATAAATGAGTATGTGTTGGTAGCTGAAGGCGAAGGCATGTTTTGCACACATGATGTCACTCTTGCAACTCAGGAAGAACTAATTGCTCGGCTTGTTGTAAAGTCTCCTACTCGTTGGGTTCCCTTGCAAATTATAGTCGTCTGGAGAGCTGCAGCATGTCATCAGCACACAACAATGTTGTCTGAAGCGTAATTAATATCTGTCTTTCTTTTCAAGTTCCTTATTTACCCTCTTTCCCCCATGACAAATATGTTAATGACCTCTCCAAAACCCACAAGTTGTCATTTTCAAAGAGCCCCCGTCTTTCTGCCTTGAGCTGAACACTTTAGATTAAATCACGGTGAGCCTGTTCTTGCCCCCATTAAAGCTATTGAGGGTTTTGTCAGTGACTTCAGTGTAAGCAAACTCTCACAGTCTCTAATGGGAGCGGGACCACAGACCTCTTCTGCTTTGCACCTTCAGCTAGAGGGAAAAAAAACCAACCAACACACCAAACAAACAATAGGCAGGGATTGCCTCACAGTTTTGCAGGATTTGGAGTTGAATCACGTGTCCAGAGCAACATAAGGATCATCAGACCACCCAGTCTCATGGGCTGAGAAGTTTGTGTTGGGGTACAGGGTCTTAAAATGCCACTTGTTTTGCCTTTGGTGTTGATTTTGGGAATGGGTTTTATATTTTTGAGGTTATTTTCAGTCATATTAACTGCTTACCTGATTCTCTGTAAGTACTTATCTGCAAATGGTGAAATACTGCCCAGAGTTTAATAGAGTTGCATGTGAAAATAAACATACATAAGATTTATTCAGTGAGAGCAATAAATGTACTGGTAGCCCAGACCATAACTGGGGAACATTTTGACACCAGCTTATGAAGTACTGCTCACACTCATAAAGGGCTTGGATAATTCTGAATGTGTGTCCATTTTTTGGTGTGTGACTTTACAAATGAGTCAGGTTTACAAATAATAAATGCATTTATACTAAAAGCAGAAACAAGATCTTCTATATTCAATTACCCACATCTGTATTCTACTTTTCTTTTTCATTAAAAAAAATCCCCTGATTAAATCATCTGCCATACAGCAGAAAACTCCATACAACACAAAAAAAGGTCCTATTTCCACTACTACTTAGCTGTTCGTTTCAGATGTGAATAAAGCATTTCCCTTTCCAAGAGTTAAACACATGGCAAAGATCCATGCTGCATTTATCAAGTTTTCACATGTTTCTGTCCTTCCCCAGTTAGCAAGGTAGCACTTCTGGAATTCTTAGTGTATTAGTAATATGAATGTATTTGCAGGTAGGAACTACAAGGTACGTTATAAATTTGTTCTCCTTTTGCACATAGAGCTGAAAACCAGAGGCTCAGACCCCCTTTTTCTATTCCAAAACGTGCCATAACCAGGTTTCAGCTGAAGTGCCCCTCTTCTATCGGTCTAGAACTTTTCAGACCCTCTGAGGACCATGACTGGAAGCAGACATTCATCTCTGATTCCAGCTCTGCCTCAGCAGTGATGCATTTGAGGACGAACATGGTCCCCAAGGGACACTGCAGGGTCCGTGCACTGCTGTGGTCTCAGCTGAGGAGGGGCAAATTTTACCTTGACTGGAGCACCTTTTTCCCAGCACCTTTCCCCCAGCCAGGAGCATTTTTCCATCCTATGAGGTTGCCAGGGAGAGGACCGAGGCCAGTATTCCAAGAGGGATCTGAAACCCCGGATTATCCTGTAAGCATGGAGTACCCAGAGCCCACACCTCCCCCGATGCTGCAGGCTGTGACACAGAGCCTCAGTCCTGCTGACCAGGGGAAGGAAGCCCAAAGTCTGTGAGCACTAAAGTACCATATTCTAAAAGCCACCTGCCATTTACATTTGAAATATATATTTTATATTACATAGGTAGAGCAGCATAAAGCAAGCACAGTATATAAACACTGCTGAATGACAGGCAAAATCTGTTTCAGCAGAATGCTTATTTTTAATGACCTATATTGATTCTCATTCCATCATGGTTTAATGTGTTTCTTCAGCATTATGTAAAAACCCTCCTACATTCATCATTTAATAACGATAACCCCACTGCATTTAAAAGCATGCATAAGTTTATAAAGTCTGCCAGACAAGCCCAGTGGATTTTAATGATCTTCTCTCCTAGCAATAAATGGAGAGCTCATAGAATAGGGGCTGTGATTCAGGATTCTTGGGTTCTGGTCTTCATTTTGCAATACCATGGCTGCCAAACTACGCTTGACACCTCTGTGCCTCAGCTTGCCTGGTTCATAAATGGGCCCAGCAACACCTGTCACACGCTGTTAAAAGGTTGAGTTAATTGCTGCTCATAAATCATATTGAGAGCCTTGAAAAAGAGAAATATATATATATGCAAAGCAGGTGCGATGTTGTAATAGAATTGCATTGCTTTCAGATACACTGTTTAAAATTAAATTCTTGGAGATTCATACCTCTGGTATCGCTTTACTACCCATTAGCATTAAGGATTGCTTCCAGAACATTCAAAACCTGCCTACAATGTTCGTGCAATTCAAGACGTTACTATGACACTCACAGGGGAAGACACTGGAATAGGAACAATTTTCCCTATCCATCTCCTATTGGAGTGGAGTGAGTTTTGCATTCGTTTCAAGGGCCATGGGACCCAAATCTATTCACCATTTCTAATGAGTCTGGAAAAGCAACACTGCCACTTTATAAGACACAAATCCTACATTTAATAGCTCTGTCACAAACAAATGTTTCCCCTCCTTCCTCTTAACAAGCACATTGGGTGGCTGGAGGATTTAAAATTAGGCACCTTCACTTTGGGAAGTGTTTTGAGATCTGTCAAGTACAAAGTAGACTGTTAAGATTACCACTTTCACTTTGATTTCCTCCCCCTTTCCTCCATTAATTACTTGCTATCAACTCCAGCTGCTTTGTGGACAAGAAGCAGATCAGGAGGTTTGGAATGAACACTGTGCCTTTCAGGTTGTCATATACAGAAATGGAGTTTGCAGTATCAGAAATAGGATAAAGCTATGAAATTTGGATTAGATGAGAAATTTGCTATTTAAACTTCAGTGATTTTCAAAGCATCAGTTTTACTTCTTCCCACTAGAAGGACAAGGGAACATTACAAACTTTCAATCCATGCCCAGAATACCGCAGAATCCAGTAAAGCTGTCTTTTCTTGGGCTTTTGGCTCATTTTCAGCTCTAAGATAGAGCCAAAGTAGATAAATTCCATGCCTTTTCCACGTTGCAGTGCAGTGGCACAAAAAGCAATAAAGGTTCAGGGACGGAGGTGCCTGCAGCAATATGACTCCATCCCTACACATCTCTCCCACTGCTCCCGTGGGTTGAACACTCCCTGTGCTCCAGGCCCTGTACGTGGCCACAAGTGGACCTTCGGAGGAGAGAGGACTTGAATCCCTGCTGAGCTGTTCCATCCTGCTGTGATTTCCAACCACACGACTACGGCAAAATCCCAGACAGTGAGACTCATCCTTCAGCCCTGCCCGGGGTACCAGGGATCACCAGCTCCATTCCCAGGGCAGCTCATTCACTGTCCCACAGCTCATGTCCAACAGGCAGGTGACAGATGAGTCTTTTCTTTAACCCTTTCAAAATGAACTATTTCAGGTTCTTTCACTGGGTGTGCTTGATCAGGGAAACCTGAGGTTTGCTGTGGTGTCCCTGCCCATGGCTGGGGGTTGGAACAAGATTATTTTTAATGATCCCTTCCAAGCCAAACCATTCTGTGATTCAAGAGGGTTTTTTCCCTTAAACACTACATGTCAGAAAATTATGTGAAGGCCTCTTAACCTGTAACATCTTAACATTTTAGTAGCCACTTACCACCAAATGAACAAAACAAGTTACAAGGATTCATTATAACTTATTTCATGCTTGAAATCAAAAGGAGAAGTAGTTACCTGGATTACCCAAATCTGAAGCAACCAGATTTTACAAGAAGGCACCTGGACACTGAATAGAGCCATCAGTGGGCTGGAGAATGTAAACAGGGAGACAGGTAATATAAATAATCCATGACTGGAGGATTCGGCCCCCATTTGGGGGCAGAACACTGCAACTATAATTGCTCTTGCAAATGAATGAAAACAATTACTCATTTTATTTAAGCAGTTGTTAGTTCTGCCAACACAAGTTTACGAAAATCATTAGTCAGACTACTCGTAAAATGAAATAATAGAGAGGTTTGATTTTTAAAAAATCATGCGATTATAAAAGAGCCCCAAAACGGATAAAGATGTTCAGGCATTCTCCTCCTATCTGGTTCAGAAAACAGGCACCTTTTTTCCAAGCTTTTCTTTGGAGTAATGAAAACCAGAATTTTTACTGTGATTTTTTAATGAGACAGAGAGCAAGCCAAGCCTTGGTACTGCAGGAGCAAGGACTTTATGGCTTCTCACATGGATGGGATAAAATTTGGGATGCTGGCGCAGTGCAGGCCCGGGCAGAGGCTGCTGGGAGCGAGGCCCGGCGCCTGCCGGGGCACGGCCGCACGGAGATCCGACAGCTGGCTGGGGAAGGAGGCCAGCCTGGCACAGCAGGGCCAGGGGCAGGGGAAAGGCTGGCTCTGCCCACCCTGCAGCGGGATGGAGGGGCAGGGCTGCCCCGAGCCCCCTCCTCTGCCAGCACGGCGGGGCCAGGCGGCTCCCGGGCCAGGCCGCGGGCCCGGCCAGCGCCCGCAGCGCTGCCAATTCCCATGGCGCCAAAACCCAGGAGAAACGCTGTGCTTCTGGGCATTTAACCTTCTCTGCCCTGGCAGGGGTCTCCTCAGCCACTAGGACAAAGAGCAAAGAGAGATTTTATGCCCCAAACACGCAGTGCCTGAGGGGAAGAGGGGCAAGAATGGGTCAGCAGGGCAAGACATGCAGGGGAATGGGGTAGGACTTGGCATTCCCACTGCCTCCACTGCGAGAGGCTTTTGGCATCAGGAGTGATCGATAATTGGGGGGAAATTCTGTGCTTTCCAATACCTTAAAACAAAAAGGATTTGTAAGACTTTTCCCCTTTCCTGGGAAGCTACGAGGAGTGGTTCCAGGTTTGCCTCACAACCAAACTTTGATTTTTGTGGCATCAAAAGCGCATTCATGAGATCAGTCAGAGCTACAGCAGGAACAGCAGTTGAAGAAGAGCACATGCCTCTTACTATTACTTCTAGAGAAAGCCATAAATGTACTAATATTTTGGAATGCTGAAGTGCCACTGACAGAAAAACAAGAAAAAAAGCACATAACCAGGTTCTGTTGGAAGCTGGAAAAGGCCCCATCCCAAACCTTTTCTGCATTCAGACATGCATTGTTTAACCACAAGAAAAGAAAACTTTCATAGCAGATATTTCTATTGTAATAAACAAGTTGATCTTGATGTAGACTCTAGATGGTCCAGGTATTCTCTGTATGTGACCTATCATCAATATTGTCTGGATGCTACAGTCTCTGTTCTTTTCACCTCTCTATTTAATATTTGAAAGTCATCATGCTCATATTTTCTTAAAGAATACAGTATATTGCTACAAAATGCACCAAAGCAGAACAGTACTGACATCCACAGCAAGACCTGCACAGAACACAGACATCTTTTTGCTCCTTTTGATCAGGGCTGCAGCACACCAAGAGGTGAGGCACACAGTGCTTACAGCTGCTGCTGTAGCTTCTTTTTGGCTAAATGGGATGTACACGCCTCAAGGGAAAACAGCCAAAGCTTTTACAAACCTCTTCTCTGTCTTGGCTTACAACACTTCTTTCTATGAAAACTGCCACAGTGTGTGGTCACGCTCTAGACAGGAAATCACCAAACTCCTGCAGGTTTAGAACCCCCTAGGAGAGGAACCACCCCAGACTGAGTGCAATTAAACAGGGGCATAGCAAAATGACACAGCATCAACACCTGTGAGCACATGGGCTTGCTACAGCAGATCCATGTTCCAGTGTGACAGATGCCAGGCATAAAGTGGACTGATTTGTTTTGAAGATCACAGATTGTACTGATAAACATACACATGTCAATAATCTGGAAAAAAATGGCCTTTGGAAGGGGAGAATTTAGCTCAAGTTAAATTTTTCCTTCAGTTCACTGGTTAGAATTTTATTGTACTTCAAATGCTACTTCATATGAACAAAAATACCTTGTACAGAACCCAGAAAGGTTCACAGTGAGCTCAGGAAATCCTGTGCCATTAGAAATGGATAAACTCAACTTTCCCTTGCTTTACAGTTCTGTGGTCCAATATCAGTATTGAAAGAGAGGCTAAGAAACTTTTAGTTTCTCTCTAACTTTGTACAAGCAACATCTAGACTTCATTTTTCTAATATGTGAAATGAAAACACATCTTCACTGCAAATTACCTAAAGAGCAGTGGGTGTGAAGAGCTTCGTGGATGTGCAAGCAGGAAAAAACCCAAGACATAGACTGAAGCCTTATGCACCATCTTGGCATGTGGAGAGGATCGTGTAGTTCATTTATAAGAGGGACAAAAACTGGGATCCAGTTGTTCATTCAGCAATTAAAATTGCTGCTGAGGAAGAGGCATTTCTCCAAAGCCATTAAAAATTACAGCACACATAGAGTTTGCATTCAGCACAATATGAGGTGTTCCTGATCTCCTTGACCTCCATACACACATTCTTTTTGTGCTTCTGTTCAATGTGCCTCCAGCCCTCCTAATCTAGATGTTTTTAATTCTTTTTAAGCAAAAGTTCCAGTTAAACAGAGATTGATAGCATGAAAAGTTTAATGTGTTTAATGGTCATAAAGAGAAGACTTTTACAGAGTCTAAACAAGACTAATTAATAAGTAAATGCAATTCAATATTCTCTGCTTCAGCTGGACCATCTCAGATATCACAAGTACCTTTAAGAAAGATGCTTCATATTGTTCCACCATTTCTAAATGGTCGGTATCCTCAAGAAAGTCTCTCATAAGTTATTTCCCCGGCCAGATTTCCATATGTCATATGCTTAGAAGTAGAAAGGAGAATTTCTGCCATCCTTCTGTTTGAGTAAATCCCTGTGAATCTCTTTTGTCTGCTTGGATTGCCAGGAAGAAGCATTGAATCTCCTCAGCAGTGTTTTAATTGGCTCTGTGAGAACATGCTCTCATCACTCCCCTTCATTCTCTAATGTATCTTTCCAAAATCATAATGCCTATTTCTCTAATTACTTTATTTGGCAGCCTGAAAATAAGGGTAATTACAGTGTTCTCTATTAGCTTGTAAGGAGGGCACAGGACTAGATCGTTTGGAGGAAGGAAAAATCAGACCAGTATGTCCTGGTTATACTCAAATAGGAACTTCCAGAGGAAATGTGTGGTTCACCATGAAGCACCTCGAGAGCAATTTTCCTTTAAACCAATACTGAACCAATACAAGACAACAGAGGCACAGTGACAATGCCACATTCCCAAATGAGATGTTGAACAAATGTCTTTACCACATGTGGTCATTACAGATTTGATGTCAAGATGAAAGGTGTTAACCTTGGAAGCCTGGCCAGACTCCAGCACAGGTAATTGCATTCTGCCTCCCTGAGCAGCTCTCTGTAGAGCTCCAGCTGGACATTGCAGCCCTTGAACCGTTACAAAGCTCTGCTGCGAGTGGCTCCAGAAAAGGACTGTACAACCCAGCAATATTCTGTGTCAACAGCTCGTATCACGGAGATGCAAACCTTAGAGTGGCAGCTAATCGTGCCACAGAAAAGTTATTTGGGTTACTGTGCATCACTGCAGCCCTTTTACACCCAAGCAGCTCTAGGAATGCCATGAAACCTACAGTGCACATGATTTTTGTGGGACAGACCTTCTGAAAAGGAAAAAAATATTGTACCTTCACTCACAGTGTCTTGCTTTGGAAGAAGCTCACAGAGACAGGCGAGGGTTGCTGTTCTACTGGAGTTCAGGTTTGCATTGTGTCACTATTCTCATGGAAGCAGTCCTGCTTGGATCTGCGAGTTGTGGGAAAATTTTGCAGAATCTTGTGACACCACCACCACCAAGTGTGAGCACAGCATTTGCAGCCTGGCTGCTGGATGCTACCAGCACATTAAGTGCTGCAGCACTGAGACCTGCTCTGCAAGCAGAGCATTTCCAACTCCAGACAGCCTCCTCTGGGAGCATTCCCTGGAGGCAGATCCAATGGCTGGGCAGATGCTCCCTGCACCCCGGCCCTGGGCACACGCCCCGGCCCCGCACGGCTCCGTGCCAGGGGGATGTGCAGCACACCCACCCCACACACTGATTCCCTTCACAGGGGTGTCAGGGCGTGCCTGGGGACAGGAGCTGGGCTGCTCCCCGAGGGGTGCCCCGTGGGTTTGGTGTGGGACCAGGGCAGTGCTGCACTGCAGCCTAACACTGATAACATTGCCTGCTTTCGGAGGGCAAGCAGAAAGCAGCACTGAGGGTGTTTTGCATGACTTTCCCAAGTGTTGATGAGATTGTTATTACCATATGCATCTTTTCCTTACAAAAGGGAATCATATTTTAGCTGCAGCAGACAGGATTCCTGAGAGTCCCATACTGAAAAATATAGGCTACATGCAAAAACCCCAATGCAGAGGCTCACTGAAGTCTGTCACACACTGATTTAAATGCAAGTGACTTCAAGGGCTGCACTCTCAGACGTATCACAGGAAATTGTTGTAAAAGGAAAATTATTGACCATCTTACAAATACAAGAGGAGATAGAAATAAATCCTTATTTATGCAAAAACCCCTAAGCCTATGTGATCTCATATTGATGGCCATTCTATCTTAGATTCATTTTGTGAGACCTTTAATAAAACTGTGCAATAACCAGAGCTAAGGATGATAGCCTATGTTAAGTTTCTGACACTGCAAAGAACAACATGGATCATATTCAGAAATTTTCCCAGTGCTCAACATGCCACTTATCAAATTCCCTTCAAGCATTCATCACACCCATGCAAATAATTTATTCTTCCCCACAGAAGCTTTGTGTTTGATCACAATGACAACTTACTGCTTCTGCTCTGCATCACATACATTATGGAGCTTCACACCCCAGAGCAAGAGCTAAATCACATCGAGGAAACCTGCTGAGGTGACCGTCCATTCCTGCAGCCCTTACATCTCATGAACTCACAGAGATTTAGTTATGTCCACAAGGTCTGCGGAACCAAGACCACGCTTTTGAAAAGTGAGTTGTTAGTCCTGAAAAGGAGTAACATATTAGGAGATAAGCAAACTCCTAGCTCAAGATTATTGTTACAAGCAAGGCACTTTGATAACAAACTACATTTTTATCATTTAGGACTCACCTGTCCTGCAAATACACATGCACTAATAATTTGTCTATGAAATCCCTGGGAAACCACAAACAGGTTTTAGAATCTGCTGATCAGGGTAAGTAGTCTGTCAGAATAGCTTTAGCAAATAAAAGAAATGCAAAATACCGAAACGTACCTAGAGGACAGAGTCTCCTGGCTGAGTAGGGTTGTAGGCTGAGACCCAAAGAGCTGGTAATTTGGGATGGAATAGCTTTTACAAATCAATCAGTGCAGAAAGCCAACATCACACGAGTTTCACGTTTACCAGGCAGTGTTTGACAGCAAGAAACAAGCTACAGCACAGAAAATTTCTCTGTATTTTAAGCCTCCTTCCCAAACTGACTCCTCATACAATTCATCTGCAGGCTGTAATTTACTAAATCCATCTGTTGTTCCTACAGCTTGCTTTCTGGAAATTCTGCATTTCAAGGGTCTGCTTGTTAGAGAAGGTCAAAGAGTAAAGCAGGCCCTTTCATTTTAAGTGACTTGAAAGAAAAGGAAAGGAAATTTATATTTAGAAATAGCAATGATTAACTAGGGGAAATATATTAGAGTATTAAAATAAATGACATAGAATAGCTCTTACTTCCAATTAGGCTGACTTTACTTCAAGAAAAATATTTATATACAAATATAAAAAGCTGAGGAATGCTAACCTATACTAAGATGAAAGCTTCTCATAACATAATTCATGTTAAGCCATTAAAATGGGGGATCACATTTTTACATACTTTTTCTTCTTGTCCTTCTAAAGTCTCTGCTTCTGTGCTTTCTTCTCTAATCACCAACTTTTCACAGCTTCTCTTTGTTAGCAAACAGCCTATGGCAACTGCACACCTTCCACATCTCCATAGCCTTCAGAAAGGCACCATCTGATGCTACTGCATCATTCTGGATCAAAACAGATTCACCACAGAATTAAGGAAATAAACTCACACACACTCTAAAGCTGAAGGTCTCAAGAGCTAAAGTCTGGAGCGGGTCCTCCAAGATGTACTCTGTATTCCTGACTGTATTCAGGGCTTCTGTTTTCAGCCCACTTACTGGACGATATAAAGAAAACGAAAGTTATTTTAAAAAACAGAGGGGAAGTGTGGGTATCTCCTGAGCACATACGATGGACAAAGTGCTGGTGGTGCAGTGCAGAGCCACACAGGACAGCTCCAGTCACCCCAAGAGCCCCAGGGAGTGGGTCCAGCCCCTGGGGACAACACTCAAGCTTGTTTAAACCACCGAGCTCTCTCACCACTGATGCTGTAGCCACCATCAGAGGGAAAGAGGGAGCCCTGAGACCCTCCCTGAATCCTGTGCAGCTGATGCTGTAGGTGCCAGGTTTCACTTCCACCTGACAGGTTAAAGGTGCAGCACAGCTCCTGATGTGCTTCAGGGCCCTGGTAGGGACCACAGTCACAGCCTTAAAGGGGGCAATGACTGACACCATGCAAAGCAGGTACTGGGGGAAAACACAACTCAGGCAGCTGGACTCCAACCAGGAGACTAAAATCACCCTCTGTATGAGGGCAAAAGTCTCCCAGGACCCTTGCTGGCAGGAGTAGTAGGCTGTCAGTCTAAAGCACATCCTAAGCTGGGGTGTGCTAACGTCATGCGAGAGCACGGCTTCCATCCTGACTCGGAAGAACCCGTGTCACCTACTGAGTCACCAAAACACCCCTTGCAGTGTGGGTTTCCTTGGAGTCCCCTTTGTAAGCCCTGCTTAGGCCTGACCCTGTTTTGCCTATAAGATTTAACACGATGGGAGTCAAAAGTCCTATGATGCAATGAGCTGCAGTTTGTTTGTTTTCTCAGGGGCTCTCCCTCCCTCCGACAGCAACCCTACCAAAAGGCCTTTGTCTAAGGAGCAGAATAAGGAGCACAAGACAGTGTTTGCATTTACTTATGGAAGAGCTACACCAGCAGCTCCTCTCAAGCCTCTGAAGTCAGCTCCAGTACAGTTACTTGGCCTAAGTTCATCTAAACTAAATGGGCTGACTTGGTTCAAATGTGTTGCACAACCAAATGATAAAATTTGGGGGGAGCGGGCGGGGCGAGGGGGGGGAATGACTAGTGATGACACATGTATTTAACACTGCATGTCTCCTCTTTCCAGATTAGGAGGAGCTGGCAAGCTGCAGTCTGTACACATGCCAGCAGCGGATGTCGGCACATATACAACACTTTTCAGAACAACATACTGTTGAAACATGTAGTTCAACTCCAAGGCACCCCTTCTGTTCAGTTAGCCCAAAACAGCTATTAGAATTGTCTTGCTTAATATGGTAGGATTTGTAGCACAGCTTTTAATGCTGCTTTAATCTGGTTTCTTTATAGCCACTTCGGAAGCATTGAGAAGTCGGCAGGAGCAGCCGTGCTGTGCTTTGCACAAGGTCCCTCACATCCATTTGAGCCTTGGGAAGTAATGAACCTGTTGGCAAGAGGGAAATATCAAGGATACAGGGGGTGTCATAAATGATACAGGAATATAATCCTCTCTTCTGCTTTTACGTGTCCTCACTTTCCTTTCATTTTTCAGTCTGAAGCACAGAAAAGCACGATGCTGACAAGCTCACCCTGGTTCGTTGTCAGTGTGTCTTGAGAAAGTCATCAGTAAAGATCTGAAAGAAATAATGTCTCCAAAATAAATAAAAATATATTCCAAGTTCTGCATTCATTAACAGAAAGCTCTGCCTTGATGACTTCAGATTTTAAAATAAGTTCAGTTCTTTTCTCCTTTTTCTTTCACTAATTTTGGTGTGAACATTTATAAATTCAGCATCCCCCCTAATCCCATATTCTTTTTCCTGCTTCATTTGCCCCATCATCTCTTCAATTATTTTATTCTTTGTCACAAACAATCACTAACAATCATTAAAAATAAAACAAACAAAACCCATCTTTGGGTGTGGGTCTGGAGTGATGCTGGATGTATCAGAAGTGGCCAATACATCCCACATCACATGGGTCAGTTTAGACATTGGAATAATCTTCCTTTAATTTCTGATCGGGTCACTCCATCCCAGCACCACTATCCTGACAATTTCCCTTAAGTCTCACTTCCTAGCAGCTGCTTCCATTTCACTCCCCCTTTCTTTCTGAGGCTCTGGCACTGGGGAGGAGTTGGTCAGACTGCACAGACCCGGGGAGGGCTTCCTGCCATGGGGCTCAAAGGGGTGTTCGTGGAAGGCAGGAGCCACCAGAGCCTCCAGCTCTGTTCTGCAGAAGTTTGATGTGCTAATGTGGGGCTCACAGAGAGAGCTGCAGCCAGCCCTTTCTCCCTTTCCTCAGCAGCACCAGTCCCTGCAGGTACCTCTTGGTGAAGCAGCCTCTGGTTTGGGTCTTGTTCCTTTTACTGTCCTCTCACTCATCCAGAGAGAGCTGTTTTCCATTCAGATGTCCGAGGTCACAACTAAAACCAGTTTCACTGTCTGCCACTCACTTCAGCAGTTCATTGCTCTCATCCAGCCCCATTGTCAGCAATGATCCTCATTCCGATCTACCTAACCCAGATTTTTCCAAATTATTCTTAAAATTTCCAAATGAAGCATAGAATCACAGAATCATTAAGGTTGGAAAATACTTCCAAGATCATCAAGAACAACTTTCGACTGAATATTGCCATGCACACTAAATCATATTCCAAAGTGCCACGTTAACTTGGTTTTTGAACACTGCCAGGAATGGTGACCCCAGCACCTCCCTCCACTAACTCTTTTAACACCAGAGCTGTCCTTTAGCAATGAGCTCATTCAGGCAAAAGCAAGCTGTGTGTGAAATTACACTGCCCTGTCTGACGGAACACCTTTGGTGGGCGATACCCAACAAGGCAAGAAGAAATTGGAAGATGGGTCTGGATCACCACCTCTTAACCAGACTCAGTTGCAGTCTGGACAGCATGTCTGAGCAGAGCTAAAAGAACAATATTTGGATTTCTCCTGTACTTTGTTCCATCCAATGTTCAAACAGGAATCCCAGGACAAAGTGTACTCTGTGTGAATTGTAGCAAATGCACAGCAAGAGGCTACTTCCACTGGTTGTAAGGCTTAAAATGTAAAGGACACTTTCAGAGAAAAAAGGAGCCCTGTACCTTGGTTTGGTAAAGAATCAAGTTTTATAGACCCAAAAATCAACAAACTTTTCCCTATAGTTTACGGAAAAATGGTTGTGGAAGAAATTAGTGTGATTCTGCAAATCTGTCTTCATGGATCCTTTTAATTTAGAGGCATGCGTCATTGGAGCAGGGACTCCTTGGATGATTGTGTGACCACAGGATGCAGCCCTGGAAAAGTGTTTTTGTAAACAAATAAACATGTTCCTTCCTGTTTGAAACTCAGATCTTTCAGCATTGGGCAAGCGCCTGAGAACCTGACAGTGAGAGTAATAAGAAAAATTAAATGCAATGCCAGTTGTTTGGTCCAGTTCCAACAGCAAGAGGTGAACAAAACATACAGAGTGAAAAATAGATTAGTCTTTTAAAGTCCTTTAATAATCTCAAGTGTTATTGGTACCAGGGACAAAGAAAAGACCTGTTAAGTGAAAATTGCCTGAAGAGATGGTCTTACAACCTAACAAAATCAGAACAGAGGGTAAAAAAACAAAAATTGAGAGATTTGATGATGGCTTGTGCTGTACACACAGGGAGTGATCCAAAGATCACAGGCTCCAAAATGGATTTCACACTATGGCTTTTGACATCTGATGAAGTCTTTTGAGAGAGATTATCCTCTTTTCCTGGAGAAAGCAGGATGCTGGCCCCAGTCAGCAGTCTGCACTGCCTTTGCTACTTGACTCCCAAAGGGGGAAAATGGAGTCTTCAGTCCTAACAGCTGGAAACATTTCCAGAAAAGCATGTAGATATTCGAAAGCAACCTAAATATTGCAGTGTCAGGGAGTCAATTTTCTGTTGGTAGTTTAAAAGCAAACTTCTGGCAGCTGTCAGGGAATCCTTTAAGTACATTTAGATCAATGCATGGAAGTCAAATAAACACTTAAAATCCCTCAAGATTAAGATGGGCAGAGTGAATCCAGTCAGGAAATGGCTGAGCCACTGCTTGACCCTTTTTTCTGTCGCAGACCCAACCAGCCTGGGGGATGCTCCAAGCCAACCCCAGATCCTGCTGTACCTGGGCACACACCAGTGAAGGAAGGAGAGCACGAGGCTCATCCCTGGCCCCAGCTGGGTCGGGATGTTTCAGCTGCAAACGATAGATCTATTTTACATATTAGAGCTTGTCTAGACTAAGGAAATGTTCCTGCTATGACTATGCTGAGGTAATTACACCAGTGCAAACCCCTTTGGGCAAAACAGAGCTTTCAGTGGCCTGATTTAGGCTGGTCACTTGCCAGGATTAGTTCAGCTGGTACCAGCCTGTCCTCCAGGAGCTCCTGCTCCCAGCTGCAATCCCGCACAGAAGTTTTCATCCATCTCCTCTGAAACATGGGCACTGCCAATCTATCAATCAAGCCATCCTTATGGGATGGTTGTGCAAATGTTTTTCTCCAAAAGAATGCTAAATATTTAGAAGGCTCCTCTGTTAGTGGAGAATTGATTAATAGGCTACCAAAAAAAAAAAAAAGCTGAAATAAATCTGGGTTTAAATGAAATCATATTTGGATTTGTATATGCATATCATATATGTTTGCTGCACATACAATGAAATAGGAAAGCTGATGTAGGATGGTTAACCTGCCAGGGGTAGATGTGTCCCTTACCTACATTAAATGAATTGTCTGTGAGGACAGAATGTGTCTAAACAGAGTAAAATGGGAGCTACTCCAAACTGAACAATTCAAATAAAAAAAAATTTAAAAAAAAAGAAAAAGGAAAAGGGAAAGGGAAAGGGAAAGGAAAAAGAAAGAAAAAGAAAAAGAAAAGGGAAAAGGGGAAAAAAAGAAAAAGGAAAAAAAGAAAAAGAAAAAGGAAAAAGAAATTAAAAGAAAAAGAAAAAGGAAAAAAGGCCCTACATTAAATAAATCCAAGGAAGGCATTTTTAAAGCACAGAAGGTGGAACCCTAGTCTAAGAGAAGTCAGTGGCAACATTTACACTGACTTTAAAAGAGAGGCTTCTCTTACTCTAACGTGTAAAACCACACAGTGCTGCTGTGCATAGCATGGTACAAAACCCATGTGCTGAGTTTCACACACAGCATTCAGGGAACATGTTGATAAATGCAGGATGAGGAACAGGCGGACTAACAGACAGACTTGGTTATATTTTAATCTGGTTTACTGTTACCTGCAGGCGTTACAGTTAAAATGTTCTAAAAAGTTACTATACACCTTTTATTCTAAACAGTTACTGGAAGGACATCTAGGAACTCTAATAGTAAAGCAAACATGGTCCTCTAAAAGTTTCCTTATTAAAAAAAAAATTAAAAAGGAGGGGGGGAAAGTATGTCTGAAGCACAAAGATGACATCAGAAAAGTTCCTCAATTCACAGATGGCTGCACCTTTCAAAAAAAATTAAAACAGGAACCCTAGATTGATTTAATCACCCATACAAGCGAAAAAACGTAATGAAGATATTTAGTGCCAAATTGGTTTCTTGGGACCTTTTCCATGTAAATAATACAAATCAAACCTTGAAGTTCAGCGCAGATATGATCTGACAAGTAAGCCAGGCTTTTTGTTTTCCTTTGATCCAGCTCCAGAAATATTTTATCCAAGGTAAAGTTGGTTTTAAGTGTTTTCCATTTCAGTTTTTAATTTTGGATATTCATCATATAGGAAACTTGCTTATAATGCTTCAAACACCAGCCAGGCTGCACTGACTCACAGCACCAAACATAAAGATTTCCTTGTATTTGCTCGTAAGAGGAGGAATATCAAGAGCTCCCAATGTGACACAGGATCAATTTCCATTGCTCAGTTATTTTTAATGGTACAGGGAACATGGACAACCCCAGCTGAATATTTCTAAATATCAAGACAAGCCAACTCCAGTATTTTTTGCACTGTTCCACTTCTCCTAGGTGTGTTGGGGAATAATACTTATGAAGATAATAAGATAGACAGGCCTTTGCTTTCCACGTGATTCCCCAAATTCCCCACATGCTGCCATTCCCTCAGGATGCCATCTGGGAGCAACAGTGCCTTCTCTTGGAAGAAAATCTTCACGTTATGTTTTTGGGGGTTTTTTTTGTTTGTTTGTTTGGTTTTACTTCTCTGATTCTAAAAAGGGGAGAAGTAAAAATAAAAAAAAAATCTATTTCTATTCCATTTTCAAACCACGATGAAGATTCTGCAGTTCAGAAAAAAAAAAAAAAAAAAGGGGAAAAAAAAATATATATATATGCCTGATCTTGTTCACAGTTTTCAGTGTTGTATGCCTAAATACAGATTTAGGCACCTTGCTGTAGGCATTCAGTTTTCAAAAATTCAGCTCTTGTCAATAATGTAAAATCCTGTGGATTCTCTTCCTTCCACAAATTGGTATGTAGTATATTTAGAATTAACAAGGCCCGTTTTCTCTTTTGACTCAAATATGTGGTGTAAGGTTAATGAAAATAAGATGGATCTTTTATTTTGGGTCTTACACATAATATTATTAAATGTGCCCACCAGAAATGTAGGATAAAATATTTGCTCTGCTTGAAGATTATGTGATATTTGTATTCTAAGCCTCACCACAGTGGGTTTCTTTAAATAGAAGCTATACTTTACTCCTAAATTGCTTAAGGCAAAGGAAGCAGAGATGATGTTTTTATGAATGTTTAAATGCAAATGGAACTGAGAGTGAATGCTATGCTAGCTAACATCAAAGGCTCACCAAAGTCTCTGCATTAATGAGGCTCTTTGTTTCCTGGATCACAGATTACAACAGGTTTCCAACTCATTGCCAAGGCTTTATCTCCATTTGGGAGGGCTGTAAATCTCAGACGATTTTTTTCACATGCAAAACAAGAGGATCATCTGAAAGAAGAAGGAAAAAAAATCTAAAAGTAGCAAATATTTCATTCAAATGATTATTCCTCAAAGTGGCTGCATCTTGTTTTATTTTTGGGATGTTTAAAAGAATGGAAATTTGCCGACGGAGTTTCCTATGGGGCAGCTCATTCATTTGGAGGAGAAAACTGAGCAGGAAAAAAGCAAACAGCATCCTTCCCCCTCTCCCGTCTTCTTCAGCCCGGCATCAACTGTGCCCCGAAATCAGAACAATAATTCTGTGTCATGCAAAATCAGCAATTAGCAAAAAGACAGATTTTGCTCCATTTAAATATATTCAAGTACTTTTCAAAGTGGCTCCAACTAGTTCTTCTCCTCCCCAAAAAGTAATGAGATTATATCCCTAGTAATAATACCCTAATTAACAAGAAAAATAGGGACCAAGATTTTTAGCTTCCTATTCAAGGGCTGAATGTGACAATATGTTGTATATTGGGTCATAAAAAACAATTTACATGGCGTCATTACAGTCTGTAGCAAAGTCTCCAGGACCCAGGGCTATCTTATGCAATCTTAATTAAGGAAAATAAATATCGGTGTGTTGTTTTAAGCTACTGGAGACATGCACAGGACCTGTCGTGTGTGATCAGAAGAGATGGGGAGTTTCCTTTTCCATGGGAACTGCTTAAAAAACCCTCCGACGCCGACACACAAGTGTCTAGTGCCTTCGAAATGGGCTGCGAAGATGGTAATTTCTTGTTTCCTGACCCTCGGGGCCAGGCAGGAAAACTAATAATTTTCTGCCACCCCACGTCACGTCTGTGCTGCGAAGGGGCCGAGGCTGCGACGGCGGGAGCGTCGCCCGTGCCCGGGGTGCGCGCAGCGGGCGGGCGGGGGCACCCACGTGTGACACGCGTGTGTCTGCACCCGCAGCTGCGAACGGACAGCTGCTCTGTGTGTGTACATGTGTGCTGTGTGTGCTGTGTGTGTGTACATGTGTGTGTGTGTGTGTACATGTGTGTTCTGTGTGTGCGTGTACATGTGTGCTGTGTGTGCTGTGTGTGTGTACATGTGTGTGCTGTGTGTGTGTGTGTACATGTGTGCTCCGTGTGCTCTGTGTGTGTACATGTGTGCTCTGTGTGTGTGTGTACATGTGTGCTCCGTGTGCTCTGTGTGTGTACATGTGTGTTCTGTGTGTGTGTGTGTACATGNTGTGCTCTGTGTGTGTGTACATGTGTGTGTGTACATCTGTGCTCTGTGTGGGTGTGTACATGTGTGTGTGTGTACTTGTGTGCTCTGTGTGCTGTGTGTACATGTGTGCACTGTGTGCTCTGTGTGTGTGCACATGTGAGTTCTGTGTGTACATGTGTGCTCTGTGTGTGTGTACACATGTGTGTGTACATGCATGTACATGTGTGCTGTTTGTGTGTGTACGTGTGCATGCGTGTGTACGTGTGCTCTGTGTCTGTGCGTGTGTACATGTGTGCTCTGTGTGTCTGTGTGTGTGTACATGTGTGCATGTGTGTGTACATGTGTGCTCTGTGTGTGCTCTGTGTGTACATGTGTGTGTGCACATGTGTGTTCTCTGTGTGTATGTACACATGTGTTCTGTGTGTGCCTGTGCTCAGACACTCCCATCCCGATGTGTCTCAGCATCTGCGCACGTGTGTGTCCCTGTGTGTCCATCCGTGCACACGTACCTTTCCTGGTGTCACAGTGTGCACACGTGTGTGTCCATGTGTGTCCATCCGTGCGCACACACGTGTCCTGATGCCGCGGTGTGTGTTTGTACACACGTCCTGGTGTGTTTCAGCGCCCACATAAACGTGCTGAGGTGTGTGTGTGCACACATCACATCCTGATGTCTGGCTGTGTACACACGTCCGTGTTCATGCACGTCTCTCTGTGCTGATGTCTCAGTGTGTGCACAGTGCTGACGTGTTCTCCTGTGTGCACACACGTATGAGCTGACGTGTCTGTGCACACACGTGCTGATGTGTGTCTGCACCCCATGGATGGCCGTCTGTCCTCTATGTTTAGTCATGTGCTGCTGATCTGTGCTTGTAGATTCACAGGTAAATATGAGCGTGCGGATGCGTTTGTGTGTGCAGATGTGTGCGCAGATGTCTGTGCGTGCCAGATGTGTAACTGTGCGTGCTGGTGTGTGCAGTTGTGTGTTCTTTTGTGCCGGTGTATCTGGGGCTCTGTGTGGATGCCACTGCCGTGTGCTGGTGTGTGAGTGCTCACACGTGCCAGATGTGCAGCTGTGTGTGTGCACAGGTGTGTGTGTGTAGCTGGACACACAGACACCTGCACAGACGTGCGTGGGGCCCTGCAGACCCCGACACGTGCTGCTGTGTGTGCAGGACGGTGCACACGCGGACGTGTGCACACAGACACTCGTGTGGGTGTGTGTCACGCGTGCGTGTGCAGCTGTGGCGTGTAAGCCCCGGCATGTGCAGGTGCGTGCACAGCTGCGGGCGTGCGGGAGTGGGTGCGGGTGAGCTTGTGCCCCGCTGCGTGTGCAGATGTGCGAGCACAGCAGCGTGGGCAGGGACGGGGATGTGCACAGCTGTGCACGGGGCGTGTGTGTGTGTGTGTGTGTGCGCTCAGGGGTGTGTGCAGGCATGTCCGTATGTGCAGGCATGTCCGTGTGTGCAGGCATGTGTGCACGCAGGTGGGCGCAGGTGTGCGTGCAGACGTGCGAGCGGAGATGCGTGTGCACACCCGCGCGTGTCACAGATGTGCACACACCCGGGGCTGCACCGAGCCCCGTGCTGCCCACCCCGCGCCCCCACAGCCCCCCAGCCCCCAGCC
>VZRO01000500.1:661355-721287 GCA_013397915.1 Daphoenositta chrysoptera
GAAAAAATTCAAGAGGGAGCTGGTTTTTATTTTTTATTTTTTTTTAAGAGGAGGGAAAAAAATAATTGAGGGAGAGAAAAAAATAGTAATTGCGAAGGGCTTGATCCGGGAGAACAATACTCGCCGGGAAAGTTGCTGCGCGGCGGGGAGGGAGCGGCGGGAGGAAAATGCCGCAGCTGGGCAGCGGCGGCGGGGACGACCTGGGCGCCACGGACGAGATGCTGGCCTTCAAGGACGAGGGCGAGCAGGAGGAGAAGATCCCCGAGAACGCCTTCACCGAGCGCGACCTGGCCGACCTCAAGTCCTCGCTGGTGAACGAGTCGGAAGGCAGCGGCAGCCCGNTGCAGGCCCTCCGGCGAGTGCAGGATCCGCAGAGGGTGTACCAGGAGAAGCTCCCGGACCACATGGATGATGGTTAGTCACGGCAACCTCCGCGCGTCTCCGTGGGTCCCCCCTCTCCCCATTCCCGGTTCCCACTGGTCTTCTCGGTGCGCCCCGTTTAGTGCTCGCCCTCCCCGGGGTGGTGACCCCCCGGTTCCCCAGCCCATCACCCTGTCACCCCTGGGAGTGAGGGATGCCAGCCTAGCAGCCACAGTCGTCAGCGGGAAAGCTGCTCCTGACAGCACCGAGGCTTCCCAGTGTCCCACTGTGGGAGTCCGCAGCCGTGGGGGACCCCGGCAGTCCCCAACACCATCTCTGAGGAGTATGGGACAAAAAGATTCCCACAACATGCTGTAGCCTCTTTGGGGATCCCCAAAAGGCAGGAGAATCACCTGTCCTAAGACAAATTTTGACAGGGAACATTGATTTCAGCAGGTATGAAACATCAGGACCCAGGGATGTATAAAGGATCTGCATATTCCGGTTACCCTTTCCTGATGCTCTCAGATCCGTATCTGCCCAATGGATCCATGTCACCTCTGGTGAGTTCCTCCTCTCCTCCTGGAGAAGTTTTGTGGCCTCTCTCACTGCTGAAGTATGTTGCAGGTACTGTGCAGGCACCTACACATGCTTTTTTCCTGACAAATTGGAGCCCAGTTTCTGAAATACCTGGACACTGTTCTGTCCCAGGTGAAGGGAAAAACCATGGGAAGGGGGAGAGATGCTCGGCAGGAAGCGCCTACTTCTCTCTGAATTTGCTGGAGGAGCTGCTTTTCCAGTCTCCTCATCCTCTAGGTTTGGCTTCACTCTTCCAGCAGTCAAATCCTAATATCTAGTGGAAGAATGTCCCTTCCTTTTTCTGGGTCATGGGCTTTGGAGGGAGCAGCTCCTGGTTTTTGTGTTTGTGTTCAGGGATATGTCCCGCAGCCGAGCTTGAGTTTGATGTGTCTGCCTGTAAAACAGCCAGGTTCTGGCGTGCTGTGGGTAAGGGCTCTGTTGTGGATGATGGCCCAGAAAGTGGATCTTGTGCTTCTAAAATGGCAATAGAGGTTTTTAGGAAAAGGCTTCATGCTGCCGGAGGACTATTCCTGTCTTCTACCTGTAGTTTTTCCTTCTCGGTTTAAATCAGCTTTAGTAATTCTGTATGTCCTCATGTTTCTAAGTTTTGCGATCTGAATGATTAAACTAAAGACTTCTTTACAAAAGCTGTCTTTTGCCATCACCATCTCTATCAGAACTTCAGAAAATAATGTCCTGACACTGCAGCAGACAGTCGGTGCTGGTGTCGCTCCTGGGAGCCGGCGCTGCTGCATTTGTTTCAGACGTTCTGCTGTAGCCATCGGCAAGTGAGGACAGAACGTAACTTGGTTTATTTCAGGCTCGGGTTTTAACCTTTAAAGGGATAAACTTTAAAAGAATATATAAACCCGTCCTTAATTCCGGTCATTTGTTCACAAGAGGGGTAGGATGTAAAACTGGTGTTACGAAAAATCGGTGGCTTATGGAGTCTGAAACTCAGTATTGTTTGTGGGAATCAGTGCCGTACCCTCACACCCGACCCCGCTGGCCTGGGTAGCAGGAGACAGGTCCCTGCAGGAGCCTGCCTGTACCCCACACAGCTCTTCCTAGGGGATTCCGTTTTCTTGGCTGCAGACTGCTGGAACTTTGCTGAAGTTTGCAGATATCGAGGCTCTATCCCTAAATTTTTAAGTCTTCCTTCAGTTTACGACACGAAAAGATGTGTTTGCAAGGCAGGCCAAATGTATGTTGTTGTAATGCAAATAACCATTTCTTCTGGTGCTTCCCACCTTGTTCAGGTACCTGGTACCCCACTCATCCCCTAAAATACTAAGCTGTTCTCTTCCTAATAAACTTAAAATGCTTTCAAATTTGTCTTATGTAAACAGATTTAATTTGCTCCCTGAGATAGAATCTGGATAAGTCCAGAGTTACGTTAGTCCAGCAACTTTTTGCTATAGTGGAATATATATATTTTAATCTTAAACTCTTCCTAGATGGGCAGCAGAGTGCAATAGTCTATTTATTAGCAGCTAGGCTATAAAGTTAATTGTGATTCAAATCACCTTTTCCCTTGATAACAGAATAAAATCCAAGCAGTTACTGACAGAGTAGCAGACAGGAGCAAATAGACTGTGCAGAACTCAAAGGGGAGAAAATATAAATAGCAGAGAAGGAATGATCCCATCCCCTTGAGAGCCACCAAAATCACCCAGTGCCTCAACCAGCTTCCTTTAGGCCTGTTTGGATTCCGTCATGGTTTATGAAGAGCTGATTTGATGTTTTCAATTAAAAATCTGTTACCTAACAGACAGGAGAAGATTTCTTCCTCAGGTGAAGGCTGGTCTTGCTGTTTTTCAATTTATTGCAATTGCTATTCCAATATATTATTCTGCACAATTTTGCCTTATATTTCTATTGACTGTGCAAAGGTTATCATGGTAAATTATGGATTGCTTTCATATAGATTTATTGTTGCTGTATACATTATATAAAGTGTGGGCTATAATCTGGTGGCTGCTTCCAATAATTGAGGAGGTCAGATCTGTGACCGAAGATTGCAGATACTTAACCATCCATAAATGTGTGTTTAATTAACACTTTAGCACAAGTAGAGTCGGGGAGGGTTGTGTGAGTGAATAGGATTATGTATCACAGTCATGCGTGTACTTGATAGTGGAGATTGTATTTTGGTTAATGAGGCTTCCTGGAAACAGTTGTTTGCAAGTAGGATTAATTTTAGAATCTTCAAAAAAAAAAATCAATTAAAAAATTAACCCAGGAGTACTTTGGCAAACTGTCAGGGCTTTACATTGAAAACAGAAATTTACCTGATTGAAAATAGGGTATAACTCGCTGAAAGACACAGAGCAGCCGGCACCGAGGCTGGGGCTGAACCCCTGCCCTCCAACGCTCTGTAAAACCACGTTTTTTTCAGTGGGCTCCCCACAAACCCTGTGAAGGAGCTGCAAGTGACTCTGGACTGGCCCCAGCACCTGCCTGGCTGGGTGTGTTGCTACCAGCAGTACCGGGGTGCTGCTGTCCTATTTTCTTTCTAATTTTCTCAACAGCATCACTTTTGCTTTGTTCCCCTCAAGGTGTTTGTAGCCGCTAACTGTTACGCTGCTCACCCGAGCATCCTGCTCAGCTCCCCACATCTCCCAGCCAAAATTGCCTCTTTTTACCAGAACACACCCGGCTGTGTTATTTTCGTGCTGTGCTGCAGCTCCAGAGTGGTGCAGGGCCAAGGCCAGCTGAGGGTCCCGGCAGGGCCAGCAGCAGAGGGGGTGGCAGGAGCTCCCCGCAGCAGGGTGGCCGCCGTGGCTGAAGGTGGCAGTGCCAGTGCAGGATGATTCAGCTGCAGGGCTGCTGCTTTGAGCAGGCACAGGTTTCCTGGGCTGGCAGCAGAGCTGTGGCTGGGGGCACGGGCAGGGTGGAGGAGCCTCTGGAGCTGAGGACAAGGCAGAGGGCTGAGCCCAGGTGTCCCCTGTTCTGGGAGCTCTGAACCCCCTCAGCTGTCGGGCTGGGGAGGGCACACTCAGTCAAGGCTGTTCAAGAGCATCTTGGCAGAGCCTGTGCGTGCATCTGAAATCCTGACACTCTGCAGGCCCCTGGAGAGCTGGCTCTCACCTGGCTCTCAGGTGTAGTGTGTGTGGTCGTTCATGGCTCCACTTTATCCCATCTAATGCAAAGTCCAGCTTTTCCCAGAGTGAAATATATAGGGTTAAAAATCTGCAAGAAACTTCCAAAGAATATGAACAATTTGAGGAACTGTTTTTCTAAATTAAATATAAAATCATAAAACTATATCCTTTTTTAAATAGTACAAATGACTTTAAATCAAATTACAGTACATCCTTAGTAAGAACATCAGCCTTTTAGGTGGTTACAAACATTAGAGGTCAGACATGGTCAAACATGTTAACACTTTGATCAGATTAAAATATTTTTCTTGCTACAGTTGTATAATTGAGTTTAGACCTGAGGGGGTTTTCTGAACATTGTTATATCTTGTACTATGTGGTAGTTAAATGGTAAAAGGAGCACTTAAAAGTTCCTTTAAGTTCCTTTTGTAAATAGGTTTATAAAACAGGGGAATGAGCCTGTATATAGGGCTCGAGGTCTCCCTGCTCCCGTTGATGGGAGAGATCCGAGGGGAGCTCCTCACACCTTCTGTGCACCTCAAATGTGTTTGGTGAGCGTGTGAGGAGTGTAAAGGTAGGATTAAACCATTCTATATGTAAAGCTGAGGCACTGGACTTTTTGTCTGTGTGAGAAACAGAAGTGCAAGAGCCTCTTTTTCTTTGGAAAACAGGCACTACCTCATTTTCTTAATTACTAAGTTGTCAAACCAGAGCTTACATGGGAGCAGAAGAGGGGGGTACCTCCCCAAGCCCTGCACAGCTGAAGTCCCCGAATAAGACAGCAGGACTCACAAATAATGTTGCTTTTCAGAGCCTGGTCCCCGTGGTCCGCTGGGCTCCTTGAGCTTGTTCCGAGGGTATGAAATGTCCCCTTGGGCAGGGCAGGATGAAAGTGCAGTTACTGCTGGCCTGGGGCCACAGGGCCCAAATGTCTAACGCGAGGTCAAAAAGCGTGGAGCTGCAGTCTAGGGCTGGCCTTCACTGGACAGAGGCTGAAGCAGCAGCAGCTGAGCCCCAGGACACGGCTGCTTCTGCTGCAGCCCCTTCCCCAGGGCTGCTCCATCCCTCTGCAGGAGCAGACTGTGGCCCCCACAGCAGCTGGCGGAAGGAAATCTGCAGCTCAGCTGCTTCTCTGCCTTTCTGTCCTGACTTGCACTGTCAGGGCAATAGTTTAGTATTGCTTTTTCCTGTGTTGAGTTCTGATCTTGTTGAAACCAGTGGGAAAACTCCCCAGAGTCGCCGTGTGATGGGGATTTGTCGCTGTGAGAGGATGAGAGGACTGCTGCATCCCTCTCCAGATGTTGTGTGTGGAGGGAGGACGGAGGGCAGCTGGAAGCCAGCAGTAGCTCTGCGTGTTCCCAGCAGTGCCTGCTGCCGTGGGAGAGCAGCATCCCAGCCAGGTTCCCTGGCAGCAGGGCTTGCACTGCGGGACCTCGCTGGGGTGGTTCCCTGTCCCCATAAATTGTTACATTCCCCGCAGAAAGCGTTAGGAGTGCGGTGGCTGCTGATGGACCTCCTGGCAGACAGATGAGTAATTTGTTCCCTCCTGACCAAAACAAGTCCACTTCTTTCGGCTCTTCTACCTAGCTTGATAATAAGATAATGGTGAAAATAATGTTTTATGTTTAAGCACAGTTTTGGATATGTGGATGTACCAAGGCACAGGGCTTACGAGGTCATTTATTGCATGTCTGATTCAGTCTTGGTTCCCCCCAAGGAAAATTCTTGTGTTAATTTCTGAGTTCATATCACACCCTCAATTTTGAAGCAGAACTTCTCTTTGAAATAAATTAGAGAGTTCTGCTTAAGAAGAAGCGACATGATACAGCACTGCATGTGTGTGGTCTAATATAACCTTATTTTTGAAATTGTTTGGAATGAAAAAAAGAGAAAGCAAATTGTCACAGGGAAACAAAAGCAAGTTTTATGTAAATCTGTGCATGTGAATAAGTGTGCACGTGATTCAGACAGTTCAACAATATCTGCTCTCCCACTGGGATTCCTTCACAGGCTACCCTGGAACTGGCATCCCAGGCATGGGATGCTTTGTTGGCGGGGAGTTGCTATGAGATATGTATGGTACAGGCACTGTTCCTGCAAATTCCCCACCATTGCTGTTTGTGAAATGTTATGGGCTTGACCGGTTGAGAATCTGGAGAGAAAAGCAAAAACTTAACATCAACTCAAGTTCCCGAAGCTCATCCATGTTAATGATTAGTGGTTTTGAAATTTTAATTGTGAAGAACAAAGTGATTTGGGTTTGAGTGGCACATGGCATGTCCAGGATGAGAAGTGCGGAGCTGGTCTGGTATCCAGAGCTGTGACTGGGAGAAGGGGGAGCAGGAGGGGCTCTGCAGTGTGCTCACTCACGTGTTGCCTCACAGCTTGTGATCCCTCTCATGCCATGGCTCTGTTGCACCATTAAATTCCTGCACTGGGGTGAAAGCCCTGGCTAATCCATGCAGGGGGCTGTGCTGGCATTTGCTCCCCCTTGGTACCCGGTCCAGTAACCCCACGTGTGTTCTGTGACTAAACAGACATCGCTGGCTCCGGAGGGATGACTCTCCTGCCTGCTGTCATAGATCTTCTGCATAGGGCCAGATCCTAATCACAGGCTGAACCCTCTCTATCTGTAGTGTGATCTGCAAGGGAAGCAGGATTTTGGGATATGGGTTGGTGTGAGCTGCACACCTAAGATGGCAATCTGGTGTGGACTGTGTGTGTCTGTGTGAACATGGCATGGTGGTTATGGGCAGAGCAAAGCCTAGTGCTGAGAAACATCAACAGTTTTGGGGAAGCATCTGCAGCTTGCCATTAATTTCATGCCTGCAGTTCTTTCTCTGCCTTTTGGCCATGATTCATCAAGACCAAATTTAGTCTTTGTTTTCTATGGGTTGGGCTTTGAGCCCCCTTGCCAATTCACCACAGAGAAGGTGAAGGAGGACTCGAGCACTTGTGAGCATCGTTACTCTCACGGGGAGGCTGTGCTGGACAGGTGGGTTTGGGTGAACAGTAGTCAGGCACGTTACTAAAATCTCCTGCACCATGTGTGAGTCACAATTTCCTCAACAAATCCTCAAGGATTATCTTCCCCTGTCTGTTCCATTGATTTGAAGAGGGACTAGATGCCAGAACTGTCTTCTTGAAGGCATGGCCACTGTGGGATCTTCTTTTCATCCCACCCCTCCGAGACTTTGGCCACAGCCACTGCAGCTCCCTCTCCTTCTGTTTGCTGCTCATTTCATGGAAAAACAGAATGGTTTGAGTTGGAAGGGACCTTAAGGATTATCACAATCCAACCCCCTGCCACAGGCAGGGATACCAGCCCCTAGACCAGGTTGCTCAGGGCCCTTGGTTTCCCATGCCTTTGCCACTCCACCTCACTGCTTGGGGAGCCAGGAGATGGCTTATGTCAGCATCTCTGCCAGCCTGATGTACACATGCTCTTACCTCATCAGTTACCCATGGTGGGTGGAGGGCACAGCAATAGGAGAGTAGGTACAAGTTGCTTCCTGAACTCTTTGCAGAGCCACTGCAGCAGGGAAAACTTCTCAGCCTGATCAAATCCCAGGCTGGTGCCAAGCTGGGACATGTGAGTCCCCCCTCTAGGCTCTTTCATGTGCTGTTCTTTGAATCTCTCTTTAAAAAAATAGGCTATAACAAGATACTTGCTCATTAGTCTCTGTGTCTGGAGGATGAAACAAAGGTTTGGTAGGCAAACGGGTGACTCAGAGGGTTGGATACAGGATACAGAGCTGTTCACTTCCTAGTTTCCAGTTTTAATCCAGCTGAATCAGTAAAGACCGGGTGCCTGTTCTGTCTGCTGGCTTGTCCAGCGGTCTGTCCGAGAGGACACAGCTCCCTCCAGGCCCCAGGCAGTGCCAGTGTTTCCTGGGGTGAATGTCTGAAGAGCCTGCAAAGTCTGGACCAAACCCTTTGTGAACATCAACCAAGGTCTTGTTCTCACCCCGAGACTGCCAGTTCAGCACATGCTGGTGGCTCAAACCCACCGACTTTGTTTCATAAAGGAAGGGTTTGCAGCACCATGTGCCTCTAAGGCTTGATAATCAGCAGAATCTTTTCCTTGGTCAATTATCTTGGACAAAGAGCTCTTACCTTCACCTCCTTACAGAGCAACTTAGCACTGCTCTGTCACTGGTTTTTGCCTTTGAGTGTTTATAATTTAGGATCATAGAATCACTTATGCTGGAAAAGCCCTCTAAGATCATTCAGCCCAACCTTTAACCCAGCACTACCACTAAAGGCTACCACTAAACCATGTCCCCAAGTTCCACATCTACACATCTTCTAAATCTCTGCAGGAATAGTGACTCCACCACTTGCCTGAACAGCCTGTGCCAGGGCTTGCCAGCTTCTTCAGTGAAGAAATTTTCCCTTCTATCCAATCTAACCTTCCCCCTGGTGCAACTTGAGGCACCAGGCAACTTGAGGCACCATTTCCTCATCCTGTTGCCTGTTACTTGGGAGAAAAAACCAAACCCCCTCCCCCAGCTGACTCCACCCTCCTTTCAGGTAGGGTTAGAGAGCAGGGAGGTCCCTCTGAGCCTCCTTCTCTCCAGGCTGAGACCCCCCAGCTCCCTCAGCTGCTCCTCATCAACCTTCTGCTCCAGACCCTTCATCAGCTCCATTGCCTTTCTCTGGACATGCTATTTATCACCATTCCCAATGAAGGACTATTCCACCACCACCCCCTCTGTGAAGTGGCTCCATGGAGAAAGTGGGACACTTGGTCAGAAAAGGGTTAGCAAAATCTGACTAAATCAGCTGTCCCCATCCAGAGCATCCTGCTGGCTGGAGGTGCTGGGCAAGAGGTCACCAAAGTGGCTTTAAACCACTGCTCCTCTCCCGTTCACCACCTCTGTGCTAAACACAGCTCAGCTGCCACAAAAAGAATCTGCTTCATTGTGTTTCACGGGGTCCCAAAATTAGTATTTTGTAAAAGAAAACAATAAACTCAACAATGCTGTGGTAAGTTTTTGAAACCAAAGTAAAACTGGATACTAGAATCTAGAGCACTTTTCCCCTCCGGTTATAACAACTTTGCATTTGATTAAATGATAGGCAAAAAAAAGTCTCAACAGTATCTCCTTTGTTCCATTGAAGAATCTGGAACTATAATATACAAAGTACACGTCTGCCTTGAAGAGCTACATAGTAATCACAGACTGACCAAAAAAAGACTTCTCTTTTTCTTTTTTTAAGTGATCCGTCTTGTCTGCTCTATGCTGAATTTGTTTTCTGCTGTGGTTTGCTCTGAGGAGTAGCGTACACGAGCCTAAACTGAGGTTCTGCTCTGATGGGACCCACACAAAAGGAAAGTGTGAAAGCCCAGGGTCACAAGGTGTGTTTGACTGGGTGCAAGGGGGCTGTGATTATAAAGGCACTTGGGGAAGAAGTGCTGGCAAGAGTCTCCTTGCAGGAACATGCTCAGAAAGGATCAGAAATGTGGGATTTTGATTCTGACACTGAGGATACGGCACTGCAGAGATTGCTTTCGTGGTTGGGAAATAAACCTTCGTAAGATCTACCACATGAAAATTTGTTGTTCTTAGCATGGAGAGGCTGATGAGGTGATTCTCATTACGTGCTGCTGCCCTGGAATTACTGGTGTGGGGATAGTGAGGAGGAGTTGTTGTCTTTGGATTCTAAATGGGAGACACAGCACAACCCCTGACACCACCAAACCCCAGGTCAAAAATTGGCTTTTGAGCATTGGCTTCCTGCTATAATTTACAGACTGGCATTGCCAGATCTGGAATCTCACCATCCAAAAGAATATATGGATTTAGAAATCCAAGAGATGTTTTGTAGGATTGCATCGTGCTGTACTGAGTATTCCTTGGAGTGCTTAGATAAATTAAATAAATAGATAAATTAACAGTGCATATTAACCTAAAACTGAAACCAGAAGCAATAACATAAATAAGAAATAAAATTCTAAAAAAATTAAATAAACATCCAAACCTTTTTGTTTTACTTTCTCTGATACAAAGCAATTTCTCCAGGGCTGTACACCGTATGAAACGCATTATAAATGCTCTTGTAAAATCCACATCATTATACCACATGAAAGGCCAGGTCCTAAAAATAGCCATTTAGAGAGGATGCAGGCTAGTAGCAATTTCGGTGATCATGAAATAGTTGTGTTGACATCTCGATGCATGCACACCAACAGAAAGCTTTGACTTTTGAATATTATTAGCAACTTTGGTGCTTTCTGGAATTTTACATCTCATCCCATGGATAGTCCTTTACCCAGGGACATTCAGTTCTGATCTTATTCCCATGTTTCTAACCCTGATTTGTTTGAGAAAGTGGGTACATTACTTCTTCTTTGTTTTTTCAAATGTTGTGTGAAACTCTTTCCTTGCCATCAGTTTGACAGTGACTGGCAATATGAGTTGTATTCCCGTCTCCCAGCAGGGAAATACTTTTTTTTGTTCCTTCAATAGACCCACACATCCCTGGTATTTTGGAGAACTAACTGTTAAAAGGTAAACCTAGAGCATTAGATAATAACACAAGAAGCTGCCACATCTGTGCAGCCCTTATATCTGCTGTAGTATTCAAAAGACAGTAAATGAAATCTGCAGTAATTACACAGTAATGTATCCACAACAAAAAATTTCTTCCTCATCCCAGTGATCAGAACTTGGCTTTTGTTTTGGAATATGAAAGGCTGCAGCCTCCTGGCTTCGGTGTGTTTGCAGCAAAGCCCTGGCTGGGATCAACTGCTGTAGCTCTGGGATAGACAACAGAGTCCTGCCAGCTGATATCGCTCGAGATCTTTTTGAAGAGCTCATCAGATTTGGTTTTATTGCTTTTGTGTTTCGGTTTTCGCTTGTTATTTGTTTGAAAGCATTACTATAGGGATAGTTTTCTGAAAAACGTTGGAATCTTCAGCGCTGATCTCTTGTTTGCATTTTTCTTTTGTAAGTAGTGAGGTGGTGCTGGAGATGCACACCGTCACATGAGGGTGGCTGAAGTCTGTGTTTTAAGCCCATCCTGGATGTTAAGTGTGTGGCCCTTCTGAAACCACTTGGAAACACTTGAGTCTATATCCTCAAAATAAGTTTGCTTCTGGAACTGGAGCAAAATCTGTGGAGATGGTGAGTGAAATAACAGGGTGTTGAAGAAAATGACATTGCTTCTGAAATAGTTGGCATGAAAATCATGAAGTCTGAAGTTCATTCAAATCAGATGTAGCTCTGGTTGTTGTGGGGCAGGACACAAACTCACCCAGCAAGGCAGCTCCAAGGGATTTACAGGGAGACTCACAGTTGTTCCAGGTTGTTTTAACTGCAGGGCAGCTCTTGTCCCTTGTCCAGGGAGGGGGTCCTGTTCCAAGGCAAACAGGCTCTCTGGTTTTTACCTTGGTCAGTTGATTTCTTGCAGGCTCTTGGCAATTCTGAAGAATCAAATGCTGCAAAATTATATTACAGAAGTGGGTTTGCTGTTGCTAATTTAGCTCCCTAGAAGAGCTGGACTAGGGGACATGGGAACACCTTGACAAGGCAATAGTTTTATCGTGTAAATGCATTAATGTCTACATGGAGTCATCAGTAATTGAAGGATCTCTTTCCAACCGAGGGCTGAGAAATTTTGGCTCTTATTGGCATCCTGCTCTTCATAATGCAACAGACACTGGTGTTTAGAAAAAGCTAAAAAGTTTTAATGCTTCTGGCTTGAAGCTGATGTTGTGCTTAAGCCCTTTTCTCTTTTCCGTAATTAATTGGGGGGCTGAAACTGGGGTTATATCTGGCAATGTCAGTTTTTTACTATTCTGGTGAACTCAGGTTTTACTGCTAGGAGCAGATTTCAGGTAAAAGCACCAAATGTTCCTGACTGGGACTTCTGACAGCACTTGAATGCAAGAGCTGTTGTAGAGAAAATTTAATTTCTTGACTGAAGAGTACAGAAAATTACTTGATATGTCAGTGCCAGTTGTTTGGCTATTGACATTTACTGGAACTAGTATATAACTACACGCACACATTCAAACTTTGTGAAATAGAACGTTTTCAAATCATAATACACTATTTGCACAGATCTAGCACATGGATCTGCATATAAATGCAGAGTGATGGATGAGGCAGGTTGCAGTGAATCCCTGAAAGATCAGCTCCCATATCCAAAAGCATCACTCTTTATCCAGATTTCCCTCTGAACCCCGTGGTAAATGCCTGACTGTGGGGTGGGTGCGTTGCTGTTCCGTGGGCGGGAGCTGCCTCTCTCCCGCCGGTGCCCCGGGAGCCCGTTTGATCCGGGAGCCGGGCGATCCTCTTACCAGAGAGCACCAGGTGTGAAGAGCCAAACAAACAGACATGAGCAGCACCAGTTGTTTATGTGTTAACACAGGATGTTCTCAAAATCAGGTAAGAAGTGAGGCATGTTACCAAGTTTTATAGCAGAGGAACCGGATAGTCTTGTAACTGCCGTGCAGGGCTGCGGCAGAGGAAGCGTGGTTTTATCCCGGCTTCAGCTCCCAGTCCCACAGGAGCTTGTTTTTCTGTGACTCAGTTTCCTCCAGGAGCATTGTAGAGCTTTATCGTTTCGTGTGTAAGCAATGTTGGGAGAGCACAGCAATGTCGATACTGAAATAAAACATAAAATCCCACACAGGCTGCTGCGAGAGGGGATGTTTCAGAAGTGATCAGAGGACTAGCCTAAAAGAGTAAGCTGTGCTGCTTATTAGACCACTTACTTCAAGATATTAAACAAATTGCAATTTCAGAATCTTTTAGGAAGTTGCAGGTAGCCCTAAGACCACAACTCCTTCAAGGCAACTGGCATCTTGCTTTAAAAACAAATCACCTTCTCACCCTAAATGATAATTTCATAGAGTGGCATTAGCTGGATGGCAACAATGATGGCATGGTTCAAAACGGTGTCTGAAATACACATAACACACAAATCCTTGTTATTAAACCAGGGACAAATGTCATTTATTTACCCACTTGTAATATGGTGATGAGAACAACCTCCAGGATCACACAGTGTAGCTTTTGGACACATGTACCAAACCTCTGGATGCATAATTCAAATTCCTTGTCATGAAGAATGAGTCTATTTATCTTGGAACCTTTTTTACTTAAACAGTAATCTCTAGGAAATCATTTAACAGTAGTTTGCTGCCAGTTTGTCAGTTAATGGCTTGCGGCAAAGTCTGAAGTGGATGAAAACTTTTCCAGGGAGATGCTGCTGTCGCATGGGGTGCAGAAAGGTTTATAGCAGAAAGCAAGAGAGGAGGCGGTCAGATGAGTTCAGTCCAACTTTTAGAATCACGAGGAAACTCAGCACAACAGGGTAAAGATGCCTGTTGCAAGCACATCATGTGTAGAATGTGAAAGCCACCAATTGTGCCCATGTCAACTTCTAAGCCTAAATTTTCCTTACTGGAGGCTCCAGGTGTGAGTGTGTGGAGGCCAAAACCACACGTGTTTGTGGTGGCTGGGCTCTGCCTCGCTCCCTGTGCCTCTTTGCATGCCGGGCATTTCTGCATCTCTGTACCCCAGGTATCTCTGTGTCTGCATCCTGGGCATCTCTGCACCCTGGACATCTCTGAATCTGTGTCCTGGGCATCTTCACATCCTGGGCATCTCTGGGCATCCTGGGCATCTGCATCTCTGCATCCCGGCATCTCCACATCCTCGGGCATCTCCCCATCCCAGGCGGGAGAGCCGGGTGCAGCCCCCCAGCTCAGCTGGGGAGCCGTGGGGTGTCTGCCAGGGCAGCAGAGTCCTCCAGCTCTCAGATGTTATCGCTTCTCTCTAAAAGTTTAGCAGCGAGTTTCAGTTAGGTAATGAGTTATCTGATTTCGCTTTAATCTGGGCAGCACCACTCCAGCGCGATAACCTCGAATCGCTGTTTATCTCACGCTCAGTGCTGCAGGAAGAAAATTGGCGAGAATGGGTGAAAATTCACTGGAAAAGGAGAAAAGTTGCTGAGAAAAGTTGCCCTGGTATACACCAAATCCCTCCTTTTTGCAGCAGGAACGGGTGAGAAATAACTGCCCCAAGTTGAAACTCTCCCAAGAGGCCACAAAATCCAGCTGAAGTAAATGCCACTTCCCTGCAGCATTATCTCCCACTCGGTGCTGTCTGCCCACAGAGGATGGTAGGGTGTAGGAACTGGCAGGGGATTAATGGCAGCCTGGTTCATAAAAAACTCCGCTGCCAGAAGGACGTGGGACCCAGACAGAAGTAAAGAGGGGCTGGTTCTCTCTGCAGATGCCCCCAAGTGCTATTTGTCTGAGAGCAGATTTTCCCACAGATCTTTGGCCTTCATATTATTTGAAGAACCCCCTCTGCAGCTGCAATCCTTCCCTCCCCCGAGGGAAAAACAGGGTGGTAACTTTGTGAACTGAATGGTGTGGAGGTTTAGGAGTACTGCCATGGGAGGGGAAGATTTGGCTCATTAGCGTGGAACATTGTGTTGCCAGGAACAGAGTTTTGGGGCAGAACTAATAACATGGAAGCAGATGCAGTCAGCTTTTATTAAACTGGTTTGTAGATGACTTTAAATAGGCAACAGTTGTATCTGGGGCTTTCCTTGCAAGAGGCAGAATGGCAGACCCCAGCACTGGCAGAGCCTGGCTTAGCTGCTGGATAAAAAGTACAGAGGAGCAACCAAATTTCTGGTTGTTAGGAAACATTTCTCCCAAATATATTTTTAAAAGAAGGAGGGGGGAAAAAAAAAGAACAACTGAAGACTTTGTGATTGTGTTATAATTTTTAAACTTTTATAGTCCACACATCTCCCTTTGAGGAAGGAGCTGCTGTAAAGCCAAGACTGAAGGACCCAACATGATCTCATCTTTGCTTTATCCTGATGCACCATCTCCTCTAGGCCATGGACTCCCAAGTTTCACTCAGTTACCCCCAAATCTGGACATACATTAACTGCTTGACAGTGCATTAGAGGCAGGCATGGATAAATTAATTTCCAAGCCAAGTTTTGAAGCTCTTCTCCCTTGAACCACCCTTTCCGTAGCACCAATTACCTCCATAGTGCTTATCAGCATCAGCGATGGTCGGGTGCCATTTCCTGACACATGGCATTCCACGGCCACCAGTAAGGAGGGGTTGAACTCGCTCTGTAATTGCCTTTCCCAAGTACCCAGGTTGGAATGACCATCAGCCAAACACAACGTGCCCATCCCAGCCAGCTCCCGGCTCCATTGAGACCATTGATGCCTCCGAGGAGTCACCACAAAGAACATCCATCCTCGGCCAGACCCAGTGAGGGCTGTTGCTGTGTGTCCCCACAGTGTCCTCCTGCTCCTTTCCCAGTGAGGGCTGTTGCTGTGTGTCCCCACAGTGTCCTCCTGCTCCTTCACCACCTCTGTGCAGCCTGGGCTAACTGCCTGGCTTTCATGAGCCTGTCGGGAATGGTCGGTCCCCGTCAGTGCAGCCAACCCTGCAAATCTCTGTAGAGGTGCCCGCTGGATTTCTGACATCTCCATAGATGTCTGTCAGCTGTCACCTCCTTCTATGCCAACTCCAGCCACCATTTCATAGAGCAAAGAGAACTGTCCAGAAATCCTTTCCCTACTCCGTGCATCCAAGAGCAACCTGGCACAGCCATCACGTCTTCCTCGCTGTGCTCTGCACAGCCTCATCATCCCAGTCTGGCTGAATAAGGCAGGAAGAATCCCTTGGGATGCTGTACTCCATCCTGCCTTGCTTGTGCAATACTTTTTTTTCTCAGGCAGTTTCTAATCTAGAGATTTTCTGGGATCTGTGCATGGCATTAAGGGAAGTCTCCTCATCACCTGGGGTTCTGTCTTTCGGTACCAAGTGTTTAAGACGTAATTCCAGGCGTCCAGGGCTTGCTTTCTCTTTGTGTCTCCTTTGCTGTTGCTTTCATTTGCTAACATGTTGAACTTCAAAGTCTATTCTTTCTCATTCCTAATTTTTATGGAAAAAATGGTCTGAACCCCATTTGCATTTCCTCCCTGAGGATACTGGCAATCCTTAATCCTACATATTAAAGAATCTCAGTTTTCCCAGCAGCCCTTTATTCTGGGACTACTCTTCCACTCTGTTTTCTCCTTGAAATCCTCTCCTGTGGTTCAAAATTGCTCTTCACGGTGCCCCTGACCACTGTCACTTGCTGTTATGAGCTATTTGCACGGATTTTTGATCACTTTTTAAGCCCTTTTCCCTTCCCATCCTGTCCCTTTCAGGTAATTTGTGAAGGTTTCATGCCTGTGGCAGTAGATGCCTTTTTGCTCCCAGAGGTTGCAGCATGGGCCGTGTGCTCTGCAACCGGCAATATCCAGGACCTGCTGGAATAACCATTTATAAAGCCAAGAGATAGCAGGATGAAAGTAAATAGGGTACTACTTTATTCAGGCTGATTTTAATTTCACACTGATGGTCTCCACATTCCAGTTGAGTCCCAGTGGCTGCTGGCATTTGCCTGCTTGAGAGGTGATTGCCATCCCTGCTTCCCCTGCTGTGATGCAGGAGGGTACAGGGACCCTCTGTCTCTCAGTCCCTTGTCCCTCTTCCTGCTTCCAACAGGGACCACAGCCATTCCCTCTGTTCCCCAGCTCCTGGGAGCTGTGGGAAGTAGGTAGAACACCAGCTGGGCTGGCCGTGCAGATCCAGGGATTTAGATCACGCAAACCCAGTGTTCTCTCCTACAAGCCATTCTCAGCGATGTGCTCGGGTAATTAGCATGTTCATAAACACTTCGTAATCTTGTGATCATGGCTTGCAGATTAGCTCTTTTGCCAGCTTTGCGATTTCTTTGCCAGTTTTAGTTTTAATTGCAAATCCATTACTGCCAGCTCCCTTGCATATTGTAGCAATAGGCAAATTAAAACACTTGGACACAGTTGGGCGGGTTTCAGTTAAGAAATTAATTGTTACTGCCAACCAGTGCTTTTTAATGTGAGGGTGGCATTTGAGTTTGTTTTTGAGGGCATAATCTCCAAGACTTTCTTTTTTCCCTTCTCCTCCCCCCTCCCCAGACTGCGTTGCCCTGTCGAGCAGCTCCCCAGATGGCATGAAGCAAATGCTTGCCTCTTTGATCTCCTAGTCAAGAAATTTGGAAGTCGTTCTGAATTTATGAGAATCCTGTCTGAAATAAATCTGTCTGTGCACAGGGCCACACTAAGGCAACCTGGAGCTGCAGGCACGGCTCACCTGAACCTCCCGGGGAAGCACAGGATTACATCCCACAAGAGCATCGTGTGATGCTGTAGCGATAAAGAGAAACTTCATGCATATTGTTGAACATGAAAAAGTCTAGACAATCTACAATTTACCAGTCGGGGTAATTGGCTAAAGGCTTAATCCGCCCTGATAATCCAGTAGTGGTATTGTTAGCAGGACATTGATGTAAATATCACTCAGCAGTGCTGGCAGCCGCTGTCTCCTGTGATTGCTGCCGTTCCCAATTTCTTTTCCACAGTCGTTAGGGCTGACAGGGAATTTGCAGAGTTCTGCGAACTTCTTGTCTTTTTCAAAAACTATCTGGGCTCTGTGGCTGTTTTTCACTCTGTTGGATAAGTAACATTTTTCACCAGGTTAGAATTTTCACATACCCATTCCTCAAGATGATATTTGTTCCTTGATGTACTTTTTTCCCTTGTGTATTTCTCCAGTAGCTCTCTCCAGCCTCTTGACACTGCTGTCGCACAGTTTTCCGTCGCCCTTCAATACAAACAACATCTGGTCCTGCAGCAGACCTGTGCCAGCACTGCAAGCCACCTTCCACCTGTGCGTCACCACCAAACCTGGTGGCATTCACTGAGACTTTGGTGGCATCACTCTGCACAAGCCCTGACATGCCACCCGCATGGCTGGGGCTGCAAACACTGGTGGGGCACTGTGAAGTCAATGAGCTGAGCAGGGTTTTAAAAATCCATCACCCTCCCCATTTTGCAGGGGTGCTTGTGATGCATTTCTGTGTGCCCCATGGGGATGAAGAAGGGGATTGTAGCACCACAGGGGCAGGGAAGGATGGATAGACTTAGTCCCTCCTCCAAACACGAGTCTCCCACCACTGCAGTGCTTGTTCCCACGTGCTGCCTTCCACGGCCTGTTGATCTGTTAGAGCATGGCTGGGCTTAAAGCACACGCTTAAGTCTTTGTTTAATTGTGCATGAAGCCAGTGTCTAAAAACACCTGTCCCATTCTTGTTACTTTATTATCTTTAACTCATTCCCTCCATTGGCTTTGGTAAATGTGGTTGTTTTCAGCTGCCTTTACAGCTCAAGGACTACCAAGCACAAATGGATCCTGCCTGACTGTGGAGTCACAGAATCCCAGAATCCCCGAATGGTTTGGGTCAGAAAGGACCTTAAAGACCTTCTCATTCCCCCACCCCTGCCCTGGGCAGGGATACCACCCAAGAGATGAAGTTGCTCAGGGCCCCATCCAACTCCTCTGCACAACTCCTCTGCCTTCGGAGAGATTGGGATTGTGTAATGGATTGGAGCTCAGCAGAGGATTCCCTGATGACCGGAGCAGAACCACACTGGGAATTCCTTTTCTGCAGCAATGTTGACTCCATGCTGCCAGCTGAAGTATTAAAAACCCCATATGTAATAATATATAAACTTCTTTTGGTCACTGACCCAGCTGAGACGGCTGTGAATCCTTGACACCATTCTTAAGGCAGGCTGTAATGGTTTTTTTGAACACTGCTTTTTATTTTTTCTGCTCGGAAAACAATAGAAGCAGCACGGTTCCGCTGCAAACAAAACCTGAACATGCTCTAGCTTACATGTGAAATATCAAAGAGCGCTTATTCAGTACACATCACCGCCCTTCCGTTTCACAGCAAACACCTTGTCACAGCCCAGAGACTTTGGGAAAACTATATATAGTGTATTCGGGCGAATGTCACCCTGGTAATTATCCCATAGCTCTGGCTCCACAATGTTGTGGCTAACAAATCCAACTTTAATTGTTCGTGATCTCTATCGGAGCAGACATCGGGTTTGAGTTCAGTCGGTACAGAGTCAGGAGGAATAAACACAAACCTACAGTAAGATCAAAGCAGCAGAGAGGTGCACATGTGCTAATAATAATAGCTTATGAAAGCTCATATTTTCCTTCAACAACATCCTGTCATTTGTGTATCAGCTTTGAAAAGGGAAAAAAAAAAATTCAGTGTAATTTACTTCAGCAAAAAAATGAGATAAGGCAGATATTTGATTGCAGCAGCTCGTGTGTGGTTTGCTGCGAGGATTGTACATGCATTGCATCCTCCAGTGCATGTGTGAAGGGAAGGTGCAGAGGCTGAGCTGGCTGTGACCAAAGTACCATCATTATCTGATTTTTATATACAGCTGGTGACAGTGTGATGCAGAAGGGAGGATAAGGTAAACAGTCTCAAAGTCGGTAACCGCATCCACACCTGGTGCGCCTCGATAAAATGTCTGTAAACAGTCTGGAGAGAGTGAGGTTACGGCGAGGCTGAGGACGGCTAACGGCTCCGGGAGACGCAGGGAGAGGCACACGGAGGTTTGGGGATGGTGTGTTGGTGGGGGTGGAATTGCCCAGGGGATTGAAGCGGGGATTTTGCCCTTCCGTGGCCCCAGGCAGCTCTGCAGGTCGGCTTTGCCGGCAGCGCGTGGGACAAGCAGATGTGGTCGGGGTGACCGGGCCCAGGAGGCTCTGGCTGAGCGGGGTCAGGCAGCCCTGATTTCCCCTCCACACACTCTGACCTACTTAGGAAGGTCAGCCCTCAAAGCTGGGCACAACGCTGACCATTTCCTCTGTCCTCTTACACCAAGTTTTTGCTATCAGCTTTTTTAATCTAGCACAGTGGCTTAAGCTTCCATCAGGGGTTTGTCCTGCCCGGCACTGAGATGCCTGGTGGGCTGTGGGGTACTGGGACACAAGAAACTGCAGCAGAGCCATGGTGGGCGCTGTGCCTGTCAGGAAGGAGTCACAGTGTTGTAAATTTGTGTTGTAAATCTGTCTTTCACGTTGCATGCTGTGGTTGTTGACGTTCGGTTGTGCCTGTAGTTCTCTCTGCAAGCAGGAAAGGGTTTGGGGTTTTGGTGAAGGGAGGAAGGCTGACAATAAAAGGTGACAAAGTGGCCCAGCGAGTACTGAAGATGGGCTGGCTTAGGAAGGAGAAGCTTGTTTAGAAGGAAAACCAAGGAGAAGAGGACAAACTGGAGCGGGTACAGGAACAGTCACACGTTCTGCTCTTTCTGCACAGGCTCCGTGGCAGAGTGTGACGATGGCCATGGGGTGACAGTAACAGAGAGCAATCCTTGCCCTGGGAAGGTGTTTTTCAGGGCTGGGAAGCTGAGCTAGAGTCTATTCAGAGTCTGCAGCGGCTGAATCGCAGCAAACAGGGACTCGTTAAGAAACTGGAGCAAATAATAATGATCCATATGTTTAATGCAGCTGAAAGGCGTACTTCAAAGATAGTGTTATCCTAAAAAAGCCCAACTATAGAGGGGAATATACTTGATCACGGCTTCCAAGTTTTGATGGTAGCGTTGTAAGTAGGTCAGCAAACGGTAATATTTAAATTAACTCCTCTTTCTGGCAACTAGATGGGAATGTAGGTCTGAAAATGGGTAAATGTAGATTCTCTTCCCAGCTCTGCCACTTTGACAAGTCACTTCATCTCCTCGTGCCTAAGGGAAAAATACACCTTTGGGCTCTGCCCAGTAATCATCAGCCAAAAGCTTCCCCACCTATCTAAAGGGTTTTAGAATATGTGATTGAAAAGTGCAAAGTGTTATTAACATTGAATTAATGTCTGCCATTACAATATGTAATGGAGTATTTCTGCACACACCCCATTTCCTCCTGCTCGAATGTTTTGTCAGACGAGTCCAAGTGTTTACCAGCTTTATAGCTGGCCTAAAAAAAGCCAGCAGGAGCTGGAGCTGCTGGTCGCTAGTGGAGCTGCTGGGCCTGTTTGAGGGCAGGATGGCTGGGGTGCAGAAACTGGCAGCAGAGCTGTCAGCACACAGCCAGGGACCCAGTTTGTGGCAGCAGGGTTGGGGTGGCGGGGGTGCCCCCGCAGCAGGCACCCAGGTGTTGTCACCCAGGAGCTGTGGGCACCTCTGCTGTGGCTGTGCTGGGTGGGCAGGTTCCCCTTGCCACAGGGTGCATGGTGGGGTGCAAATGCACACCTCCTGCCAGGGATGGAGAGGGGCAGGCAGGTCTGAAAACGGGGAATGTGCCACTGGAGCACCTCACTTCTCTTTTCTGGGAGCTGAGAGTCACAGCCCTCCCTGCACCTCATCAACTGATGGCAGCATTCGCACTGACCCGGGCAGCACTGATGGCTTTAATTTCTACCTCCTCTAAATCTATGGATTTTCTCTGTGCAAAAAACAGCTGCATCTTTGTTGACCCACAGATGTATTTAAGGATTCCCACCCCTGGAAATGTTCAAGGTCAGGTTGGATGGGGCTTGGAGCAATCTGGTCTAGTGGGAGGTGTCCCTGCCCGTGGCAGGAGGGTTGGAACAACAAGAGCTTTAAGGTCCCTTCCAACCCAAACCTTTCTATGATTCTATGATATCAACCCAGATCTTTCAGAGCAGCATTCCTCCTTTTTGGTCATCTTCTTATCCCATCAGACAGGCATTCCCTGCCTGCCTTGGGTTTCCCCACTAGCATGCACAACCCTGCCTTCTTTCTCATTATCGTGCCCTGCGCAGACATTTCCCTTCTTTTCTAAAATATCTCAGCACATGGTGTGGGTTACTGTCTAGACTGCATCACTTGAACCAAATGTATTCACTAATATGATATATTATTAGAGCTCACTAAGAGTAACAAACAAAGTACATTTCTTTGTTCACTCTTTAATTGTTTGTTCATTAGCTTGCTTGCTGATTCATAAAATATGAAAAGCTCCAATAGGGTATCTAGTCACTAGTGCAAATTAGCTAGTTTCTAATGTACATAAATAAATTATAACCCTGCATTTACAATTTGCCTTTACTATAAGGGCTGTGCAGAAATGCTTTATCTCTGCGCACAAAATGACAAGTAAAGGCAGAAGCTGGGAGTGCTGTATCCTACACTTGCAGAACATGCTAGTGGCAAAAATTATCTCTTTGCTGATGGGTAATTTGTTTTGTTTAGCTCCGAAGGTGGAATATGACAATGTTGGGTAGCTACCTTTGCAGCTAGGGCTGGTGTGGGTTGGCAGGGCCATGCTCTGTGTACTGTCAGCACCTGGGAAAGCCCTGAAGCTTTTGTTATCCTGGGGCTCTGCGTTTTCCTCTGGTTTGTCTGATCACCGTTGTGCTCTCTCTCCAGCAGCAGCTCTTCTACTTTTTGGCTATTCTTGTTGTTTATTAATTATTCCCGAAAACCAGCTATGTCCTCAGATTCCTAGGAAAATTCCAGGTATTATGTGCCCATGTGCAAGACTCCCAGAGGGTGTAAGATCCTCTTAGGGTGGTTTTTTCTATGGATATCTGTGGTAGGGAGTGTAATTCTCTAATAAAGATCAGAGATAGAATTCTTCACTCCTTTCCATACCATGATCAACATGTTCATGTCTAGATGAATCATTCTCTAAAAGTTGTGTAGGTTTCTAGATAAAATTCTGCAGGCAGCTGTTTAATATCTGCCTAATATATTGGTTTAATCCCTTCTCAGTTCTGTAATTCTCTTAAATAAGGAATCCAGGCTATCAGAGTCCAAAAGAGAGAGTACCAAAGTCACAGAATCACAGAATGGTTTGGGATGGAAGGGACCTTGAAGCTCATCTTGTTCCAGCCCCCTGCCATGGGCAGGAGAACCTTCCACTGTCCCAGGTTGCTCCAAGCCCCATCCAACTGGCCTTGGACACTTCCAGGGAAGGGACATCCACAGTTTCACTGGGCAACCTGTGCCAGTGCCAAACAGCACAGTGAATTTATTAATTATTAAAAACTTGTGTCTCGGCTGATTTGTATGGATGCCGAAGATTTATGGCCATAAATGCCTTGTTTTGCTAAATTGATGGTTGCTGCCTCTGCCATGGGCAGCATTCCCAAAGTCTTTGCTGGGTGTTAGGCTTGGACCTGCAGATGCTCACGTAGGGAAATGATTTCACATATATGGATGGTCTGGTCAAAACCAGCCTTGCAATTGGTGCATAAAATTATTTGTATATATTTGTATTTGCAAGTGTTGGATTTATACATGCAAGATCAAGGACTTAATTTGTAAATTTTTTTGTTTTGCTACATGAAAGCTTTGCTGACTGTGTACCCAGAGGTCTCTGCTGCATAAATCCAGTTGAATTTCAATAAAAACCACTTGTACGCCTTTCTTGAGCAGACCTAGATATTTATAGAATTTTCAAATTTATTATAAACTGAAGGATATTTCAGCAGGTCAGTTCGCTGTAGGGTGCCACATATCCAGTGATGTGTTATCAGCAATTAAGGCCCAAAAATGTCTGGTTTTGACAGAGTGAAATACACACTTTTTTTCTCAGCCTCTTTCAATGGCATTGATTAAACAGAGATTAGGATGATGTGGGGTTTGTATCTTCAGTTTTTTTACCTCAGTACTATACCATTGCTTTAACTGACTTTACCACAAAGCCTCTCAAACTTCCTTTTCTTAGCTAAATTAGCTTGTGAATTCTCCACTTCCTCACATGCTCAACACCTCCACCTCTGACAGATGTGGGAAAAGCTTTTTGTCATTTCATGTCCAAAATATTCCCAGGCAGTGACCCTGGTGCACCCCATTGCTGTGACGGGACACGGTTTTCCAGACATTGCAGACTGGCTCTTGGGAGGGGACCTCATCCACAGGCAGAGTGGTGAAAGCTAAATCCCAGTCCCAAAGACATTTTAGGACCTCTGTGGTATCAAAAGGGAACATTTTTCTTGTATGCTTTGAATTTGAGAATCCTAAGGCATGATTCATGTGGTCTGGGAGCTGGCAGGGCTTGTGGTACATTCTCCAGATGCACCAGGAGCCTGGAATCTGCTGTGCTCCAAGTGTGGGCAGTTAGGTCGTCACACCAAGTGAAATCTTACTTTGGAAAGCTGGGGGCACCTTTGCCCCCCAGTTTGACTCCATCTGCATTTCACAGGAGGCTTTTCTTGCTTGATCACTAATGGAGTTCTGTCATTTTTTCAGTATTGAGCTTCAACAATAAAAGCAAGTTAGTTCTGCTTAATTAATCCACAAATCTGTAATCTCTAATTTATGAAGGAAAGATACAGAAGTGGCAAAATGTCATGTCCTGCTGCTGGAGCCAACCAGGCCATGCTGCTGCAAAGGCCTGCAAGCGAGTCTCGACAGCGTCACTCAGAAAGTCTTGCATCTTCATCTCATTCTGCTTGAATTTCTTCATTTACTTGTTGGAATCATTGGCTGCACTTGGCTTCCTACATTTTTGTTTAGCCATGTGCGTAACACTACCCATGTCTCTTTGCAGATGACCAGATTAGGTGAAAGAAAATGAGTTATGCTTATTTCTGTGCTTTAGGTGTTTTTTCATGAGCACTGCCCTATGCAAAACAAGGAATATGATTCTTTAATGTTTTCTTTAATCCTGACTCTAATCCAGTCTCCCTTGTTCCACCTGAGTTCCAAGTGAACATAGCTTTCTTCAATGTACGTTTTTTTCTTCATTGTTGAGGAAGAAGTTTCTTGCTAAAGAGGTAGGCAGTTCTAGATCAGCATCTCCTTTTTCATGTTGCTCACTCTACACTTTTTGAATCCAGGCCAGCCATGGTGATGAGGACCTCAGCCCCAGCAACCAGCTGCCATTAGGGTTAGGGTTACAGTTCAGAGAGCTGCAGAGCCTACAGCTCCAGGGACCGTGGCACTCGGAAAGGCATTGCAAGGGCATCAGGGCAGGGTGCCAACATCGCCCACTCCACACTTTGGAATCTGTGCCCCCATGACGATGAGGAGTTCTGGGCCAGTGCCAAGCTGCCATTAGGATAAGGGTTAGGGTTACAGTTAGGGTTGAAAGATTAAAAGAGCCTACAGCTCCTGGAGCAGTGGGGCTGGAAAAGGCATGCCAGGGTGATCATAGCAGGGACCCAGAATTGCTGCTCCTACATCTTTCTGATCTTGACCAGCCGTGGTGATGGAGTTGGGGTTAGGGTTAGGATTACGGTTAGGGTTAGGGTTAGGGTTAAGGTTAGGGTTAGGGTTGAGAGAGTCAAAGAGCCTACAGCTCCAGGAGCAGTGGGGCTGGAAAAGGCACACCAGGGTGATCACAGCAGGGCCCCAACATTGCTGCTCCCACATCTTTCTGATTTGCACCAGCCTTGGTGAAGGGTTAGGGTTTGGGTTAGGGTTAGGGTTAGGGTTAGGGTTAGGGTTTAGAGAATCAAAGAGCCTACAGCTCCAGGAGCAGTGGGGCTGGAAAAGGCACGCCAGGGTGATCACAGCAGGGCCCCAACATTGCTGCTCCCACATCTTTCTGATCTGGTCCCACCATGGACCAGATCTCACGGACCTCAGCCCCAGCAGCAAGCTGCCATTAGGCCTAGAGTTAGGGTGGAGAGAGGGAAATAGGCTCAAGTCCTTGGACACTTGGGCTGGGAAACTCCTGCCAAGAGGATCATAGTAAAGCCACGACATTGCTGCCTCCACGCCTTTCAGATTAGGGCCATGCATGGGGATGGGCATCTCAGCCACAGCTCTAAGCTTGCTGAAAGGTTGGTGTGAAAGAAAAGAAAATTCTGAAATGAAGTGAAAACGTTTAAATGGAATAGAGTGAAATGAAATGAAGTGCAGTGAAATGAGCCAAAATGTAATGAAGTGATCTTCATCGAAATCTTGAGATTTCATTTCCTTTCATTAAATTAAGAATTTTTATGTCATGAAAAGAAATGAAATGAGAAATTGAGGAATGAAGTGTAATGAAGAGTCAGGAAAGGAAGTACAATGAAATGTATTTTCTGTCCATTCAATTCTCTGCCTTCCCCTTGGTGTTAGGGGCAACTGTGAGACTGAGGTTCTCTGAGATCTCTGAGATTCTCTGGCCAATTCTGGCTATCAGAATTTGGCTCTGAAGGCCATCACACAATTCCTTGAAGAAGACGACTTCCATTCTCTGCTCGTCCTGTCTGATTTCAGGACAACTGCTATAAGGCAAAATATTTTACTGCAGATACCAAGAGTTTTAAAGTCCTGAAACAAGCTTGCATTTAAAAGGAAGAGTTGCTAAATTCAACACATATAATTGACATATAATTTGAAGTAATAGCTTTGCAGGAGTGTCTGCATAGAATCTGACCTATATATTCCTTAGAATTGGTGACCATGTGGAGGAAGGAGAGAGCCTGACCCAGCTTGACATTCAGATCCCAGAGAAAGGTTGCATGACTAACACTGAAAAAACAGCCATTTAATTTCAGTCTTGGAATTGCATCATGAACTCACAGGCTGACAACCATGGAAGCCAATATGGGCATTTTCCGGAGTCACTTCCTGATGTTCATCCATGTGAATTAAGACAAAAGAGTTAATTACTTTATTTTGGAAAGCAACTCTCCTCTTAAGCACTTTGCCATGTTAAGAGCACCTCTTCTGCAGTTGAGGAGGATTTCAGATGTACCTTTGACTCGCACTTGCCAGGTGGTGGTGATCCAGCCTTTTCAAAATGCCTCTACATAAAATTATCCCAATCCCACAAACCACTCAGTATTATTTCATTGATGTTCTGCTGGCAAAGAGGCCTCTAAGGCTTTAGAGACTTGAATGGAGGCAGGTGCCTTTTTTATCCTCAAGCCTTCCCAGAAAATCTAGTGATGCTGTGGGATTTCCCCAGTCCTCAAAGGAATTCCCTCCTTGGGGGAAGATAGAGGTTAGAGTGGCAGTGTGGGTATTTATATGAATCTTCCTGGGGCAGAGGACTGCGTCTCCAGTGCATCCTTCTCCTGCATCTCTGTGCCACTTGGGTGCTGAGCCCTCATTCCCTGGGAACATCCCTGGGCCACTTTGTCCTCTCCCTTGTCCCATTCCTGGCACGCTGACAGCAGACAGATCACACGTGAAGGGAGGAGGTGCAGCAGTACAGTGAGTGCCTGTGAAGCAGGGAGTTAATCAGTGACCCCAGGTCCTGGGTACCAAACTCCCAGGGGAGCCCGTGAGGTCAGGACAGCAGCATCCTTGGGTGCCATGCTGGGGCTCCATTATTCCCACAGCACTGCCTGTTGCCCTGCCTTGTAGCTCAGCATATTCTTGATCAGCTTTAAGGAAAAGACTGTTCTGTATCAGCTGTGTCAATCTCTCTGTTTCACACGTGTGGAATGTCCTGACTTCCACACGCAGCGCAAGTGGCTGTCAGGTTCATCACTTCAGCTGTGGGATGTAGGGTGCTATTTAGGGTGACTCACCGGGGTGCACTGCTCTGCCCCTTGGGGCATTTGGTTAAGACATAACACGTTCTGGGAACACTGGATCAGGAGAAAAGAACAGAACAGAAAAGGAGCAAAGTGTTGCTACACTGATACGTTTTTTAAAACTCAGCTTCTTAAACAACGAGCAGAGTGTGCCAAGAGCTGCTGGGTGTTGATCTCTGTTTTCATTGTCCCTTAGCAGGCTCAAAGAGATTTGGATTTTCCCTTGTGACAAGGATGGGTGGAATGAGCTGAAAAGGAGGGAGTCAGGAGCTCTGCTGCCTGATGGAGAGAGCAGGGGTGAAGTGTTGTCCTCCAGTGCTGGGGCCACCAGCAGCAATGGAGATCCAAGCAGCTGCTGGGTCACCCAAAAACATACCCAGAGAGGGAGGGGAGAAGCTGAGCTGCTGTAATCACAGGTAGGAGTGGAAACGTCTGGAAACGATCCATCTGTGAGCAGTGGGCCTCTCCTTGGAAACACTGGGAATGACTCCTGTCCCCTCCCAGCAAATGTGTGCTGATCTAGTCTTGGACAGTACTTCCTTTTTCAGTCTGGTTAATATTCTCAGTAACATGTTTAGATAGAAATTTATATAAAAATCTCTCTTTATGTTTCATTTCCAAGCCACCACACATGGATTTAGTTGTGAATAATGGATGAGTCAGCAGGGTATAATGCTCATTACTCACAGTGAGCACGCAGGGAGGTACTTGGAGCAGTGGCAAGGGCTGGGTGAATCCCAAATTCATCCTGTCCCTGGATGCTGGGCATTGTTGCCTGGAGCTGCCACACTGCTGATGCTGCAGAAGCTGGGATGAGGAATTCAGCTCATTTTCTCCTCATTTTTTAGTTCACTTCTGTTGAGATAAACTAAGCCTGTGACACATCATGGAGTACAAGCCAACAATAAAGTCTAATTTCTGCATCTTCTGCCTTCCCCTGCTGTTTGTGGAAGGGAGGTAACAAGTGACGTTGGACAGCCACAAACTTTTAAATGAGGATTACATTACCTACAAAGAATGCAGGCAAGCAAGATTCAGTGGTGCAACTTTCTGAAGAAAAGCCTGTCAGCCAGTGCTAATGAGAGTATCTGGTCATTCACAACTGGATTAATCTTCTTTTCCCTCAGTGAAATGTTTCTGTTTAAAGCACCTGCTAAAAAGGGAGCCATATAATGAAGTGTCTGGGTGGTAAAAAGTGTTCTTAGAGCCCCGGGTTTGCTTCCCATTCTTCAGGCAATGTATAGAGCAAAGAAAAGGCTCCCATACCATGGGAAATCAGGAACAGGAATAAGGAATTAGGATCTGAGAGCCTGAAATACCCAGCCTGCAAAATCTTATGCTGCTGGTTGGGTGGAAAAGAGAGATAATTGAAGCAGAGAGGCTGAATTTAGGAACAGAGCAGAACAAATTAATGTGTGGTCCTGGAGGGTGATTATCCCTGCTCCTGTGCCTGAGAACACCTGGGCTCATCCTGTATCACAGGGAGGCACAGGGGGAGGGTGGTGAAGGATTAGCTTCTCCTTCTGCTCAGAACACAGTTTAGACCAACCCTAGCCAGACCAGAAAGACAACATGGCATGGAAATCAAAACACAGGCTCCTATTTCTCTAATGGTGTACACAGGATACAGTGGGGCCAGCATGAGGTTTTTTTGTTTGTGGTTGAGAATTTAACTTTCTTTTTTCTAATGTCAGACACTTTGGGGGTGAGGGTTTCAAGTGAAACAGGATTCGGCTCATGCAGAAGATGCATGTTTGCAAATACAAGTGATGTGAGGATAAACCCTGTGTGGTTTACCATGGAAAATACAGACATGGTGTTTTTCACCTGAACTTGGCTACACACAGACCAAAGGCAGAGGAGACCGTGTAGCTAAAGCAGTGAAGACTTTCAGACATGAAACTAAAATTAACTTCCTTGGTGTGCACACAAATACAGATAAAGGCACACACCCGCCCAGGCTGCTGTAGGGTGACGTCCTCGTGCCATTTTGGCTTGCAGAGCAGTCAGGTTGTAGTGAGCAGCTGCCTGTGTCTGTGTCAGCAGAGGCTGAGGGGAGCTCCAGCCCCCCGAGCCTTGGAGGGAAGGTTCTGTGCTGGGAGAGAGTCAAACTCATGGGCATGACCTCAGCAATATTCCATACATACCTGGACACACATTTAGCCTCTATTTAGCCCTGAGGATGCAGGCCCTGGCACAGGTTGTCCCGAGAAGCTGTGGCTGCCCCATCCCTGGAAGTGTTCAAGGCCAGGTTAGACAGGGCTTGGAGCAACCTGGGATAGTGGAAGGTGTCCCTGCCCAGGGCAGGGGTAGGACTGGTTGAGCTTTAAGGTCCCTTCCAACCCAAACCTTTCTAGGATTTTACAAATCTTTGTAAGCAAGTGCAAGTCTTTCTTTTATTTGAAAGTGCATGAAAATCTTCCTTGCTCATACAAGACCCATACGCTTCAGCATCCCGTATGGATGACACATCTTTCCAGCTTGGAAAGGGCAGGGTATGGCCCTTCCACGGGAGCTGAGGGAGACAGGAAAAATTTCTTGTGCACAGAACTCATTTAGGCTGCCCCTGCTCTGCCTCCAAGCAGGCTGAGGATTATCTGTGGGTAGCAACACCCAAAAATACAAGGAGGCTCGGGAGTCCTTTCGTGCCTTGTTTCTTAGCAGCACAGTTACAGCTGCTCCCTGTTTTCCAGTGACTTGTGCCTGTGAAAGCATCTGAATCGTCATGTTTTTATTTGTTTGCTACTCAAAAAGTCAGGGAGAAAAGTATGGCACACCACATTTATAATGCCTCATCTGAAATGGATCGTTTCCACCTTTGGACTGGGAAAAAAAGAGACCTCCCAGTACAGATCTATGCAAAGGACACTTGGATGTGTTTACCATCATAGCATAAATGGGGTGGGTGAGGGAACTGCCTTCCACATCCGTAATTGCTTTTACTTTTGATTCCTCCTGCAGTGTTGAAGGTTTACAGTCTGTAACACAACACATGTGGGTTTCACAGGTCAGTCAGCCTACCCTGGAGGAAACAGATTTTGGGTGTAGTTACTCATTCTCATTTACTCCTTGTATTCTTCATTAGCACTAAGGCCCAGAATGAGCTGGCTGCAGAGCACCAGCTGGAAAGGGAAAGCCAAGATGTGATCATCTTTCACATGGCAACAGTTTTGTGAGGATTTGGCTTGAACGTACAGTTCAGCAAAGAAATGAAATCTGTTTTTTGAGTTAGAGTAAGATACGTGTTAGGGTGAAGGTTTGGGCTGGTAGAGAGCTAAAGCTGGAAGTGAACCTGGGAACCAGGACAGAGCAATGACCTGCATGGGTGTTAGGGCTGCTGGGAGACACTGGGTAGGAGGAGAACATTTTAGGACTAAGATTTGGCTGAGAAAAGCCATGAGACAGTGTAGCTGCTTCTGGATTCATGATCTGGAATGAGACACTGTTCAATTGGCACTTCCTATCTGAGCTTTACCTACTGCCTTGAGCCTTGGCCATCAGTGCCTCGCTGGCTGTGGTTGGAAGCATGGCCCAGGGGCACTCAGCAGTTCTCAGGTTGTTTTAGTGATGCCTGTAGTACAATCTCAGTGGTTTCTCCTGGTTCAAGCCCTAATCCTACATTTAATGTCAGCCCAGCCCTAGAAACCTCTCCCAGTTCCCAGACTAAATGAAATGGCTGCAGATGTGGCAGCAGAGTCCACCATGTAATCTGCTGGATTCAAAGTCTAACCCTGACCTCAACCTCAGCCTGTTCACTGCTCCAGTGACTCCTGGTGACCCCAGATTTCAAAGGAGTCATAGATTCACTCACCGTGAGCTTTCCATTTTGGTGCTGCCTGCCCCTAATCCCTTTATTATCCTAGCCCATCAGTGTCTTTTGGAGCTTCCCAAAGTCATGCAGCCCTCACCAGTTACAGAAGAAAATTTTCTCAAAGAGCTCCATGTCCTCTCCCCATACGTTGCTCATGTGCCTCCACTGAACCTTCTCATGACCCAACATTATCTGTTCTTCCTGACCTGACTTATGCTCCTAACACCTACTCCAGCCTCAGTGCCATTGTTTTCCCCTTGCCTAACACTAATGCTAACCAAAGCTCTCACCCAAGTCATAAAGATGGAAGCTATATAAAACCTGCCTTAAATCCAGGTGGACCTGCTAGAATGCTTTTTTTGGGGTAGAAACTACACTGAGATCCAGAGTCCCATGAGTTGGGACTGGGGTCGGGGCCGAGGTTAATATTGTTCTCCAGATGAACTTTAGGATTTATTTAGGTTCATGTTTCACAGGACCCATGAGCTAGGAAAAAATGGGAAAGTGGTGACACTATGGCATGTCTCCAGTAACTAGTGCTGGTTTCTAGTAGGTCAGGAGTGTCCTGTCCCAGATTTCCCTGTTGGCTCTGACATGGATTTAAAAAAACATTGGTACCATAGGTGCATGGTCTGACAAAAGTCTTCCTTGGAAAAAAACAGACTTCAAGGAAGAGTATCTGATGTCCTCCCTGAGAGATGACTGAGCTAGAACAGTTTCCTTAATTAACCTGTAAATAAGATGTTTGACAGACTGCAGCTCCACAGTGGTGCAAGGATCTATTTCTGAGGAAATTCCTCTGAATTCCAGAAGAGATCAAGATACTTTGACTGAGAAGGGACTGTATCCAATAATAACTCAAGTTCGCAAATAAGTCTTTGATCTCTTCTGTTTCATGACTCCAGATTGCTTTTGAAAGACAGCTGAAACTTCAACCCCCACAGTAAAATTCAGCTTTTTTTTTGTTTTATCCTGTTTACAGCAAGCACAGGCAGGTGGCAGGTCCTGGTGGTGCAATGAGTGTGAGGGAATGACCTTCCCTTCCTTGCAGCTCAGTGATAAATGAGAGAGAGAGAGGAATAGCATAGAATAGAATAGAATAGAATAGAATAGAACAGAACAGAACAGAACAGAATAGAATAGAATAGAATAGAATAGAATAGAATAGACATTTCAGTTGGAAGGAGTAGGACAGCTACTCCTGTTTTACATATAACAGGAGGGCTTGAGATTTATGTGATCAACAGTTCAAAAGCTATGAGAAGAAGAGAAGCTCCAGGCTGTTTGCATGTTTGCTCACAACTGAATGCAAAGCAGCTTGAGGCCCAAGTCCATCCCAAATGCATCCCCCCGTGTTGCAGACCACCCCTGTCAAAGCTGTGAGAGGATGCCCTGCTCCATTCCAGCCCCCTGCTGAGTGACAGTCACCCGGTGGCACGGGGACAGCTGGCCATCTGTGCACCTCTCCGGGGAGGAGCACACAGCTGTGAGCACATCCCTTCTCATTTGATGCATCACATGTGAAAGGACGAGGCTGGTATTCCAAGCTGGCCCCACTGTGCCTGTGACCACGGGGGAGCAAAGCCATGTACCCGAAAGTTAGTTCAGTGAAGCAGTCACAGGTTTGTCTGTTGATCTCCATTCAGGCCTCTAAAGGTACTTTTTCTTTTCTCTATGTTTTATAAAGCACTGCATACACCTACTTTCAGCTATAAATAAGAAATAATCGTGTGCATTTAACACTTATTAAAATTCTTTTTAAATTTATATGCAAACGAGGAGCAGCCACAGGCTCCTGGCAGGTTGCCGATAAAGCCCTTTGTTCTGCAAAGATTCTACACCACTGATGAGGCAGATAAATTTGTCTTCAGTGCCATAGTCTTGTCTTTGCTCTGAATCTTTTTTATAACTACTGGAAGGTGTAGGTTGAGAAATGCTGGTTTGATTAGCTGGGCTTGTGGTTGGTCCCTTTTCATGCCAAAATCATTTAAGTGTTCCAGACATGGCATACACCCATGGAATCTACAAATATATCTCTCCCCAGTGCGTCATAATTCCTGGGGTAGTAAGTGATGAATCATCAGGATCTAATGTGAAGATAAGCTAATTAGCATTAATCAGAGCTCCTGCCCGAGGTGGGAAAATGCTAGGTGAGCAGTCTGTTAGCTGCCATCTGACTTATTTAATTATTTTATTTTCATTTCTTTCGATTTTACACATTGGACTCTTCAAGGCTTCCAAGCTCATAGACTGGTACTCTTCAGTGAAATGAAAAATTTAACAGCCTTTTCATGTCCCTTAGTCTCCATCCTGCCCTGATCTCACCCATCATCTCACTTCTTGCATTGCCTGGAAGTCCACAGACTGTGGCTGGGTTGTGCCGTGGCATGGGATGGCTGCTGGGCTTAGAGGTTTCTCCCTGCAAGGAAGCTGCCTGCAGCCTCCTCCTGCTAAAATCATTACATGGCTATCTCCAGAATTTAAATTAACTCTTACCTTGTTTCAATATGACAGGATAGAGAGATCCCATCATGTGTAGTAACTGGTGATGAGAAGTATTTCCCTTATGTAGAGTAGTTGCTATGTTCCCTTCTTTCTATTCTGGGCAATAACTTTTTGTTTGAAATCTTTAAAATTATATTGCAGCATTTTTCTTCTAGTAATGTACCTTTAGCAAAATCTCCCAAGCAGCAGGGATGACTGTAAATACTTCGCAGTGTGTCCTTACCCTGGTCGGGGCAGGGCTGTTGCAATCAGAGTTCGAGTCTGTGGTGCAGGAACATGAGGAATTCAGTCTCAGCAGAAAGATGCCATCAAACACCACCCTCCATGAGTGCTGGCCCATTTGGAGGATTGTTTATGGCAAGTGCTTTTACTTGTTGGCATCTGCAGCATGCCTCTGGATTTTGAAATGCATGGGCTTTGGTGGTGTGTCTCCTCACACTCAGCTTTGGTAGCAGGAATCCCAGTACAAAGGGAACCAGGATTCAGAATTATCCACTAGCATAAAGATAATTAGCTTTCAGTGAGACCCATGAGGAATTATTTTAAAGATGCTTGGGCACCTGATGTGCAGGATGACACATCAGGGAAACTGGGACTGTCCTGCGGCCCCACAGCCCTGGTGGCCCGCAGTCCATCCTGGTCACAGAACACAAAATGGTTTGGGTAGGAAGGGACCTTAAAAATCATCTCATTCCAACCCTCCTGCCGTGGGTAGGGACACCTTCCACTAGTCCAGCTGGCCTTGACATCCACCTGATGGGGCACAGCCTCTCCTCCATGGAACAGCTTGTGGGGTCCATGGGAAGCAGCACCGAGCAGAGCGGCAGCCCTGCTGGGATGTGGGGAATGTGTGTCAGCCGACCCCCAGGGCAAGAAAAAGGGAGATGTTTGCCAGTTTGTGGGCTCAGAGTCTTACAGTACTGCAGTCGTGTGGTCCTTTGCTGTGGTGGCCAATGCATTTCTTCGCCACCCAGACAGAACTGAGGTTATCTTTCCTTGAAACTGCTGGAGATCTGCCATGGGAAATGCCTTTCTTTGATCTGGATTTTGCCATGATCCCGTAACTTATAATTACACTAACTCTTCTATTCCCGTGAAACCCGCCCCTTCCTTTTTTACCCATGGCACATGGGATTTTTAGAGAAACCACCGAGACTTGTCAGAGCAGCGTTGTGCTCCGTGCACTGCTGGGGTGGGTTTTACCTCTTGAGTTTGCTCAGAGGTAGCAGAATTACTCCTTTTCACCAAAATACTGCCTCATAGCTCTATACAGAGTTGGAGGAAAAAATACCATAACAAAACCAAAAGTGCAAGAGCACATAGCTGCTTCTTTTATTATGGTGAATAAAGTCACCTAGGCCAGCTGAGAAGGTTCGTAGCCACCAGCAGGTGTCATTGCAGTGGCACAGCGTGGGACACCTCAGGTGAGAACAGAGGCACTGCAGGTATTCAGATAATACCCAATGGAGAATGAAAATAAAAAAATAAATCATGTAATCGCTGATTGCCAGGTAGCTTATTCTTAGATCACTGGTAGCTCATTTGTAGTAGATAGAGTAGATATGAGGGATTAAATCCCACACTACAATTTGTTTTCTGCTGAATAATTAAGATTTATTAGTCCCAAGCACAAATTATAGTCATTTAGAATAGTAATACTTTTTTTTTAATGGAACATGCAAGTGGATCTTGTTTAATGGGAGTAGTTGGGTCCTGATAACCTAATGAGCCTGAGGATTAATGAGGGGGGCTGGTGAGGAGCTGATCTGCCCCACGCTCCAGTGCTCCCTACCATGCTCGGCCCCGAGTGTGGAGCCCCCGTGGGGCTGGGGGCTGTGCCAGGGGCCCGGGTGTTGATCACAGCAGGGACTCAGTGCTGTTATCTCGGCTTCCCTCCTTTCTTTTCTCTGCCATGTCTCCAGGACCTGATCGTTTGTGCACATCCCCATTACAGTGCTCTAGTGGGAGGGGTCCCTGCCCGTGGCAGGGAGGTTGAAACTGGGTGAGCTTTGAGGTTCCTTCCCGCCCAAACCATCCCAAGATCCTGTGATTCTGTGGTTCCTTGGTGCAGGAGGAGAGCCTTGGCATGCATGTTTGTGCATGTGTTTGCCTGGACATTCGTGTGTGTGCACGTATTCATGCCCTTGCTAACCTAAGTTTTCAGTGCTCACAGATTTCTGTGCTGGTGGATACAGAATGGAAGACAATACTCCTCTTGAAATCAGTGGCAAACTTTGCTGTCATAAGGACAAAATAATGAAAAATGCTCATTAGCCTCTGGTCCTGAGTAATTTCCCCACTCCTTTTCTTTCTCTGGGGTCAGCCAGCAAGCAGACAGAGAAACATCCCTGAGCTGCCTGTAAGGCCTTGGTCGGTCACTGGTAGTTATTATTATGCCATTGCCTCAAATGTATAGAAATATTTTATATAAAATCTCCCATTACAAGCAATATTTACTGTTTGCTTGGTGAAGACCACAAGCAGAACTGAGTCTGCTGAGCTCCATCTTGTTCAGATTCAGGAGATAAGAAGCCTCCACCCTAAAATACACTTTACAGTTAAGAAATGCAATTTCTGTTAAACTCCTGATCTGAATATAGCCCCATACACATACAAGACAGTCAAACCAAGGCAGGTGGATGTGATGATAAGAGAGATGGACTAAAGGCAGCATTTTATGGCTGGTCTCCTTGCAACACAACAAACAAGTGGGAAACCTTGTGGGAAACTCTGGAACTTCCTACTTCTACAGTCACCGATGAGGCTGCACCTCAAATTCTGTTTTGTGTTGAGTTTCGGACCCCTCACTCCAAGACATTGAGAAGTGCAGTGGAGCTGGAGAAGGGTCTGGAGCACAAGTCTGATGAGGAGATGGGCTAGGGGGGCTCATCCTGGACAAAAGGAGGCACCTTCTTACTCTCTACAACTCCCTGATAGAAGGGTGGAGCCAGGCAGGGATCCATCTCCTCTTCCAATAAACAAATGATAGGATAAGAGGAAGCAGCCTCTTGGCTCTTCTGTGGCAGGGAAGGTTTAGATTTAATATTAGGAAAAAATATCCACCAGAATGGTTGTGAGGCACTCAGCGTGGAGTTACCGTCCCTGGAGGGATTTAACAAACATGTAAATGTAGCACTTGGGGACACGGTTTAGTGGTGGCCTTGGCAGTGCTGGGTTAACATTTGGACTCGATGATCTTAGAAGGCTTTTCCAACCTAAACGACTCTAACTTCCAACCTAAACGATTCAGGACCCGAATGAACACCTGCCAGCACTGGAGATAATGTCGTGTTCTTGGCCTTAGATGAGATAAATCAGTGGGAAAACTTCATTGACTTTGGCATGGGTTGTATCTTATTTTCAATTCCATGAATCTAAATTGTTAATCTTTTGCTAAAAGTGTTTGGAGATGCCCCAAACACTTCAGCTGGGGACATACAGAGTCACCTGTTCTGGGATGGTGTTTCCTTATAAATCCCGAATAAATCATCAGCTAGGGCTTCGCTCAGCTTGGGGATTTATTTCTTCAGAAAGTCCCAAGTTGCTTTATGTCCTGAAGTAGAGGAGAGAGCCAGCCAAAGAATTAAAGGGGAGATGTTATATTAAGCATGTGTTTTAAGAAGAAATTGCTTTGTCTGTGTAGCACCTCACTTAAAACTGAGAGGTATAAAAAAGTGTAATTCTCTATAATCCATACGATTTTTACCTTTCGCATTCTAAGGAGCTTGGATGATGGCCAGAAGATAGATAGGCTTATTTTTTAATCGCAAACTTTGCTGGGAAGAATGTAAATCCTAACCCAATGGCAATAGTGTTTTAATTGTTTTTTTCAGCAAATGTACAGTCAATGGATAATGAAGAGAACTTTTCCTGTAAAAAATGCAATACTAGTATAGGATTTAATCGTGTAACAATGTCCTGAAGCAAGGACTCTTCTGCCTGTGTATCATTGTCCTGGTGGCAAGATAAGTTTTTCATTCCCAGATTCTCTTGAAAGCAGATGTGGGGCACATGGACTTCCAACTCAAGCCCTAAATAATTCCTAAGCTTAAAAATGTCACTACAGGCATGTGGAGGTTGTATGCATACAGGTGTGGTAGATGTTTTGGGGTTTTTTAGTACAATAGGTGTTCTCTGTAACCTCAGTTCCATCGTTCAGCAAATACAGCTGTCAGTTACTGTAATAGATCAGAGACCATGACAAGTAAGTTAAAAAAAAGTCTGTGTTACAAAATGACCTGCAGTTAAATAGCTGGTCTCTGGTGGTGGGTTGAGTTAGTTAATTATCTGGTTGGGAAATAATCTGTGCCAGAACCTTCATGTTATCATACATTCTTCCTTCTTCCTGATTTTTTTTCTTCTTCTTTTCATCTAAATGGGTGCCAATACTGGGGCAGTTGTTGCAGATCTGTTTGCATTTTGTGGAAGCAGCTGGCATTGAGGTGGCACCGTGGTGGCACCGTGGTGGCATCACTGGGGGCTCCTGGTGCGGGCAGATCTGGCAGATGTACCTGTGCACCAGTGACGTACTGGGATGTGCTGGGACCCAGTGGCTGCTTGCACACCAGCCACCCTGGTCCTGCCTCCCCTGGGACTGGCTCCATACACACCCTTCTGTTTGCTCAGTTCTGCTTTGTTTGACTTTTCTGGAAAACCTTTTCCATGGAGTGCCGTGTCGCGGCTGACCGCAGGGCAGGGCGAACTCCCGGGGCAAGCTGTGCTGGAAAACAAGTCTGACCTCAGCCAGCAAAGTTGGTGCTTTAACATTTTTGCCCTTCACCACCTCGGTGAAATGGTGATATCTCACACTGGGGTGATGGGAACAGACACTTCCCTCTGGCTGCTTTCCCCAGTCAGGGTCAGGCCACCAGGACCCTCTCTGTGGTCACCCAGGGGTGCAGTCCAGCAGAAGATTGGTCTTGCAAATGTCACCAGAGATGAGAATCAGAGCATGAAAATACAAAGAAAGGTTCGGGATGAATGTGGCTTATATCTGAGTTTTCTGTCTCCTGGGAAGGTGAGTGCATCAACCAGGACTCTGTCCCACACTTTAACTTCTCCCAGCAAAACTATGGTGAAGTTCTGTGCACCCTACAAAGAACTGTGGGTTTTTCTAAGAAAAATAAATAATGTGGCTTAAAATTCCTGACCCCATGCAGTCCTGGACCAGGTGATAAGTGCCCCAGTAAGAACTGCATCATTAGAACCCTACTAAGATTTCAGCCCTCGCAGGTTTGCGCCTGTTGCTTCTTGTATTCCCACGAACCCAGAACTCAAAGCAAAACCAAGTTGAAAGAAAAAAGTTTCATCAATTATTTTTCTCATCAAAACCATATGAAATTGTGACTTTCTCATTTGTTCAATGTGAAGCCTTTGATCAGTCCTGCCTCGTGAACATATGATTAGCTGGGGTTAAAATGAAATCCAAGACTGGGAACGTTTTGTGTGGTCTCTGGTTTCGAAGTGACAATTTTTCGTGTCTGTCCTAACCAGGTTATCCCTGGGCCATTGCTGACAGTCACTTTCATAAAGCCGTAGCCAAAAACTGATGGGAGCTCTTGGTAAAAATATGCTGAGAAGCCAACCTAGCCATATCAGGGATCATTTATTATTTTCATTTTAGCATAAAACATAAAGTTTGCTGCATTTATTAATAGGCCAAGTCATAATCCCCCATTATGGCACCTCCTAGCACTGTATTTGGCTGTATTTGGAAAATGAGACTTTCATCCAGGCCCTGAAGTTTGGAAACCAGCTCTCTCCAAGCTGCTTTCCATACTGAGACACAAAGATGAAAATAATCTCATGACCATCCACTCCTGTAGTAAAATCTTGTGCAATTAAATCTATGAATCTCAATACCTGAAAAACAGGATTTGATGACACATGACAAGAGCCGAGTTAAAATATGTATGACTTTGTACCGGCACAGTGGGTAATCTTTATCATCACGAGTGTGGAGAAGATGAGATCGAGGTATGGGGTGGGGATGTGTAGCACCAGAGTTACCTCATGTATTCCCACCCCTTACCTGGAGTCCTATTCTGAAAGTGAACCCCAGAAGTATTTCTGAATAGACAATATTGAAAAAAAAATGGAAAAAGATCTGTAAAGATGCTTTGTATGGAGTCAGGGGTTGCTGTGGTGCTTAGTGCATCCCGTCTCTCTTGGTTTGCTAACTCATTACCTAGTTTGTTGTGAGGAATTAGGAGATTGAGGCAGCAAAGCTGCATGATGCCTGTCAGTCTGAGTCCAGCTCACAGGATCAGACCTCTCCATCCTAAATTTCATCCAGGAGCCTCTGCCCCATGCTGCTGAGGCCACCAGGATTAGCTGTCGAGCATTTAAACTGCTCCTTGTTTTACATCTCATAGGAGGTAACATTTAAGGAACTTCTAGAAGTCAAGTGGCAGGACAAGATTAATTAGGATTCCTTTCTAATCCTAATTACAATGATATTTGCTTCCCACGATACGAGTTGTTCATTATCATATGTATAAGTTTGTTTCTTTAGTCTGTCTGCTTCCCTCCCCCCAACAAAAAAAGGTTAAATAATATTTAATACATTTTTGCAGTCATTAAAAAAAATCAACTCTTTTTAATCTGGTAAAAACATCAGATGGGCAGAGGAGAAACCCATTCAATTCCCTATTAATTTCCCTTGCTCTCTAATTATATGCAAATCCACCAAGCCCAGGTTTTAATTCAGCTGCTCGCATTAAGAGATCAGAGGAAGATTCAAAATGGGAAAGCAGAGTTTGACGTGTCGTCGGGGGCTCGTATGAATTTGACTGGAAGATAAATTCCACATTTTAATTAAAATGTTTATTCCGCTCTGCACAATAATGCTTGCTTGCTTTCAGAGGAAAAAAAGGGTATTAAGCATTAAAGGAACTAATTCCTCCTATCGAGAAAATTAGGATTTCTCTCAGGCAGACACAGGGTATCATCCAGGATTAGCGGCTGTAGCATTCTTTGTAAACATGTCACCCTTGAAAGTGAGCAACAAGGAAAGCTGCTATCGCCTTACTGCTGCAGGGTGTCCACAGAGCATCCCCTCGGCTCCAGAGGGGATTATCTTCCCTGCATGGCCCCCACAGAGCCGTTTATCATGGAAACTGGGAAATAAATGTGAGTCAGATTAGGCTAATGTGGGGGTGGCAGCAGGCAGCTCGCCTCTCTCCGTGCCAGGATCTGGGGGTCCCCCTGGGGAGGGATGCCCCTTGCCACGGCCCTCACCCATCGGGTTCCCTGGTTGGCAAAACCAGTGCGGGGGAGGGAGTGACATCTGTCCCCACACTGGGCTGGAATGATGCTGGAGGGGTCTGGGAGAGACCCCGGGGAAGGCTCAGAGCAGCCGTGGTTCGTTCCTTCCTGGCCATCCATGTTGGAAATGTGCTTGACGTTTGTATAAATTCGAAAGGATTTCACCATGCTAGAGAAATGTGCACTCAAGGAGGATGATGATATTACATTATTATCATCCCTGGTTGTTTTATCTGTTGCTGGATTGTGGCATGGACTTGGACATGGGCCCCTCTGACATGGTAAAACACTTTCCTTTGGTGTCACCTGACGTTGTGCGAGCGCGTGGCCTTGGCCATCGGGGGCCATGTGAGAAAGCTCCCTCTGGACAAGTCAGCAGCATTACAGTACCGTTTTTATTTTTATTTATTATTCCTGTTATTAATATTATTTTTTCACAGCATTGTTGGCAAGCTGGGGATTTCAGATGGGGTGAGAAACTTGGGTTTGTTGTCTGGTTCTTTCAACCAGTGATGTTGTCAGATAGTGATCTCCCCTGAAGCTGAGCTTTAAGACTAGCAGATTTAAAAGAAAAAGGAAAGGAAAGGAAAGGAAAGGAAAGGAAAGGAAAGGAAAGGAAAGGAAAGGAAAGGAAAGGAGAGGAGAAAGAAAAAGGTGAAAATTAAATAGGGACTATAGTGCTTGCCAGGAGGGGCTGGTGACTGTCCCTTCCCAAGCCTATAGACAAGGGGCAAACATCCTATGGTAGGTCTCCTGTCCAGGTCCTGGTGTGACAGGAGTGACAGCAGGATGCTGTCACCCATGGTGGCCTTGCACCCTGTGACGTGGAGGGGCAGGTTTCACCCCTCTGATGTTTGGTGAATCGAAACATCTTAAATCACATCAGTGTTTTTGGGGGGTTGTGTTTTGTAAACTCCCCCACACTCTTTCAAGTACATGGGCTGGTTTTGTTTTTGTTACAAATGGAAAGAAAAAACTCAGCCGGCAGCCAGGACCCCTCTCCTCACGCCCAGGGATTCTGTAAGCAAACATTTGCCTCCAGAAAACTGCACAACACTGGCACCTGGAGGGTTCTTGTTGCTGGCAGATGGCCCCAGAAGTCTTGCAGGTTTTTCCATCTGCTGCTGCCAGCACATCCTTGGAGAGGAGGGATCTTAGAATCACAGAATGGTTTGGGTTGGAAGGGACCTTAAAGACCATCTCGTTCCACCTCCACTGCCATGGGCAGGGACACCTTCCACTATCCCAGGTTGCTGCAAGCCCCATCCAACCTGGCCTGGAACATTTCCAGGGTATGGGGCAGCCACAATTTCTCTGGGAAACCAGTGCCAGTGCCTCACCACCCTCGGAGGGAATAATTTCTTCCCAGTATCTAGGGATGTGACAATCAGATGCCAAAGCCATCTCAGATCCAGCACACAGCTGGGTCTGGGGTTTGAAAATGGCTTCTCAAAGCAGGTGAAAATCCTTGACACCAGCAGCACCAGGGATCTGGACATGGCTCTCACTGTGCAGACCCTCAGTGCTTCACCAAACCTTGCACCCTGAGGTTTGGCTGGACCTGGTGCTGCCAGGCACACGGAGGGTGACATCCCTGGTCCTTCGGGAAATGGTGTCTCAAGCCTGGCAACAGGGCAAGCCTTGCCTCTGTGACATATTTTTATTTTGCTTTCCTCCCTTGCTCTCTTGGACATTTTCCTGATTAATTCTGAGTACTGGACCAACCGCTGGCCTTCGAGAAGTGGCGTGAAATAAAGCAGGTCAGATACTATCAGCTTCCACAGGTCAAGTGGGAGCCTTCGTGTTCACAGCCTCAAGACTTACCAGTAACTCCAGGGTTTGCAGGTTTTGATTCAAATTCTCAGAACCACAGGGCATGATGGGGACAGAGATTTTTTGTCTCTGTAGCCCAGAACATGAGAGAGCCAGGAACCAGGGATGGATATTGCAGAACAAGAGGAACAGCTGCAGCCCCAGAATTAAATTGCCCTGTTTTTTGGGAGAAACTAGCAGGGCTTTGGTGCTGCAGTGCAGCCCCTGGGTTATATTGCCCCAGCATTTTGGTTCCATGAAGCCAAATGTCACCACTGCCTTTTGTGGCAGTGGCACATGGGGACTGGTGGGGGTGTTTCTGTTCCCTCCTGAGCAGATGCTTTGAGTGTCACAGAGGAGTGTTTCCCAAGCAAGGCAAGCATTGCATGAGGGCACTTTCTGCAGGTTTGGGGAGGCTTCTGGAGCGAGGTGGCTCTTCTGCTGAATGGAACTGTAAACATTAGGTGGTAATGTCTAAATTTCATTTTTTGGGGGGTCCATCTCTCTGGTATGGGGTGTAGCTGCCTCCACACTTGCCCCCAGTCACCCTAAGAGAGCAGCCTCTGGGAGGGACTTTTCATCTTTATTTTTCCATGCCTTTTTTTTTTTTTTTTTAATTTTCAGGAAGAACCACCTACATCTTTCTGTTAGAAGATAAATACTTGAGAAGTGAAACAGCTCTTCCTGTGCCCGTAAATGGCGAAAAACTCAGCTTATTTCCCCTGCAGAGTTTGACTGAAAAATAATAACTATTATTGCTTAAAACCAGGAACCAGCAGCAGCATAGAAGGTCACTGAGAAATTTTAGAAGGTTTTTAAGTTCTTTCCCTGTATTTCCCCTATCGCTGTATGTGTTCAAGGCCAGGTTGGATGGGGCTCTGAGCAACATGGTCTAGTGGGTGTTATATCTGCCTGTGGCAGGGAGCTGTAACTATTACCTTTAAGGTCCCTTCCAACCCAAATTGTTCTGTGACTCCGTGATTTGTCCCCATCATGTCTGGAGCTTGGTCACCCCTCTGAGTGCTGGGACACAGAAGGTGTGAAATGCCAGGGAACTTGTTCCCCGATACACATCCCAGTCACAGGGAAATCAGGTTTAGGGGAGCTGTTTGGCCACTAAGGCGAGCAAATCCAGGATCAGGGCTACCCAGGTGCCTCATCAGAGGCAGAGCTGGATTTTAAAGAAGCAGAGCTGGATTTTAAAGAAGCTGAAAGAAATCAGTGGGAAAGAGAAGAGTTGAGGGAATTAATGCTCCATCAGCCACAAAATGTAGAGTGCCGGGATAAAAACTAGAATGAGGACAATGTTTTGATAAAAACCTGAGCAAAGACAATATTTGCCTGTATGTGTGATATGTCTCTTAAACCAATCAGCTCCTTGTTGCAATTCATATGCAGAATTAATGCAAGAATTAATAGCTGCAGATTATTCCTTTCCTCTCCATCTGACTGCTGATCGTAAGCATGTCAGAGCCAGCCAGAGGTGGGTGCACGGGGCAGTGGGACTCTTCTGCTCTTGGGGATGAGGGCTCTGGTCTCTGGAGGAACCCTTGGTGGTGCTGAGGGTAAGAACCAGATCCAGCTCTCTGTGCCACAGCCACGCTGGTTGACCTGGGCAGTGGCCAGGGAGCTGCTGCTGCTGCTGCAGCCACCAAAATTTGGCTCTGCAGGAGGGCTGCATGGCTGGATGAGGGCAGTGCCTGAGTGTGGGTGGCTTTAACTTTCCCTGTTTCCTTTCTGCTGCGGCAGCGGGCTGGGGCTCTGGGACTGCAGCAAAAGTGAGAAAAGAGAAAGAAGTGTGCTGGGACGAGAAATGAGTCGGCGCTGCCTTTGCCCACGGGCTGCCGAGGGCTCCGGCCCGGCGCCTGCAGCCAGTGCCAAAAACAATTGCAGGGGGTACTTGGGGTGATCTTTTAAAACAGCATCTCCTGGTGTAACAGCACAGGGAAACGAGGGGTGAGGGTGTCTGCTGACAGGGTCTGGGGCCCTGAGCTGGGAGGGGTTACCAGAACTTGGAGTGTGCAGAGCTGGCTTTGAGTCATGGGCTCTGGGTGTCCAGTGCCCCAAGTGACAGCATTCCCCTGGGAGTCCTCCTGCGAGCCCTCCTGGCATCTGATGCTGCAGGATGTATCTAATAATGTCCTTAATATTACCACAGAATCACAGGATGGTTTGTGTTGGAAGGAACCTTAGAGATCCTACAGTTCTAACCCACCTGCCATGGGCAGAGACACCTTCCACTAGACCAGGTTGCCCAGGGCCTCATCCAACCTGGTCTAATGTCTGCGATACATCCTTAATCGTTTGCTAATTTGGATTGATTGGAGGCTAAAGAGCAAAAGGCACAGTGCCGCTGGTCACAGGTAGCTTCCCCAGCAGCGGTGCATGCTTGGTGCGGCCTGACCTTATACCTTTCTTTCTGTGGCACGATGACTAATTTTGCAGTGAAGACGAATTAATTCCTCATTGAATCAGCAACAGCAAAACCTGGTAGGTTTTGTTTTTCGTAACCGACACCTCGACTCATCTCACTCTCTCTGAGAAGTGACGTGAAAGCAAACACACATGGGGCAACTCGGGGCTGGACTGCGGCCTGCAGCTCCTGTGCTGCACCCAGGCACCCAGGCAGGGCAGAGGAGCAGGAGAGCTGCTCGGAGCTCAGCCCCACATCTGAGCTGGGAACAGACCCACAGCACAGGCAGTGGCACAGGGCTCTGGCACTGCCAAACCCCCCGTGCCGTGGTGGTGATGGCCACCAGCACGGCACGGCTGCCAGCCCCGGCTCCCTTCCCTGGGCCAGGCCCCTCGCCACGCCTCGCCACTGCTGGGCTGCCCCGCTGCTCTTCATTTCTCTGTTTTTGGGGCCGGCAGTGTGGGAAAATTTGAAAGTGATGTGAGTAATTTCACCTGACTGCGGCTCGGCTCGCCGGCGAGGCTGGAAACCACAGCCTGGCCCGGCCACCAGCTCCTGCAGCCGGGCTCTCTGTGCTGTGGGGACAGACCCTGCTCCCCCTCAGTGCCAGGGCCGTGCCACCGGCCCCAGGGGTTACCCGGGGGCTCTGGGACTGCCCCCTCCCTCTGCATCCATGGACGGACAGTGGCTCCCACAGGGCAGGGGTTTCCAGCAGGTTTGGCTCTCGGGATGTTGGCTGATGTTCTGGGAGCTGTGGTTTGTGCAAGGCAGGCAGCACCCTGTTGTCCTCCATGGGGAGCACAGCATCCCTTGGAGTCACATCCCCAAAGAAAATTTAACATTGTGAAATTTAACATTTTTCACTATTGGAAGGGGCAGTAGAATTAAGCTACTTTGTTTTAGTTCTGAATTGTCTTCTACCAGAAAATTAATTAAAGTCATTCTCATCCATAGAAGCAGCAGTGGAGCCCAGCACTGGTGGGATGCTGGGATCCTCAGCAGCCCCTCTGGCAGCATGGTGTGACCACTGCTGCTTTTAGTAGCTGTGATCAGTTGTAAAAAGGAATACTTTCCACAGGTTGCAAAACATCCTCTTCTTTTTTTTCATTTGTTTCTTTTCCTAAGCTGATCCAAGCAGAAAAAAAAATCTTTTTTTTTTTCTCTCTAATATTTTCACAGAGTTAAAAACTCAAAGAGTTTTACCAGCCATGGAGATTTTTTAGTTTGATCATTTCACTCAAGCTTTGGCTTTTGACCTTCTGTGCTACATTTTTCTAAGGTTAACTTTAAAGTTTAACAGAAAAATCCTCCATCAAACCAGTAAAGTAAAACTACTCATTTTTAGCATGTCATGACTAAATAGATAAGTCTTTAAATTATAAATTAAAATACTTGCTAACACAAGGTGCTTTCCAGAAAAATGTTTGATTATAATCTCACACCATTCTCTAGTGAAAACCCCACATTTTGATTAAAAACCCTTCATTTATAGTTCTGATCAAGCAGCAGCATCCCAGCAGCTTGTAAAACCCCACTGCTGCCTGTGGCCAGAGCATGTGTGATGGGGAATGGGAGTAAAGCTGAAGGATGTCGAGCCTGATCAGGCACCTTGGAGCCAAAATACACTGGAACTCCAGTGGTGAGGCTGATCCTCATGTGCCAGATCCACTGGGTTTGTGTGTGCTCAGAGGAAAGAGAGTTTTCTGTCTGGCCTTGAGATCCCATCACAATCACACACCCCCGCGTGAGTGGAGAGATCTAATTCTGCCTTGCCAGCAATTAGTGTTTCTTAATAATTAATGCAACTGTGTTTTCTCTGTGCTCCTGCAATTACCTCTAGCTACTGAAGTCACATCTTGGCTTGAAGGAGGGATCCTCTTGCCTCCATAGCTGGGTTTTTCAGTCATTTTCAGGGAGGTTGGTGGGGTGGTTGGTGCTGGGAGAGGGCTGTGCTGCAGCATCAGTGCCTGGCCCAGCACACAGGGGAGGAGGGGACAGCACTCACCAGGGAGTTGGGCATCAGCAGAACTGCAATTTAGCAAGTTTGAGAGGGGGGAAAAGCCCTCCAGGCTTGCAAACCCCATCCTGCTGCTCCATCCCCTCTGGAAATACCATTCTGCTGTTGCTGTAAATGTGTCTCTTGCTTTCTGTATGAGGTCGTGGCTGCACAGCTCATTCAAAGGGTCGTGCTGGAAGAGGTGAGGCAACGCTGTCCTTGGAGCCCTTCATGTCCCCCCATGGCTGCTGAAGGACAGGAGGTGACAAATTGATGTTGGGACCACGATGTTTCGCACCAGCAGCTTTATTTTTGGTGGGTGGGTAGTGAGCAGCTCTGTCACTGCAGCTCTGAGCTGTGTTGAAACCCAGCAGACAAGATAAGATGCTTTACCAAACCACAGCACATCCCCTGTGATGTCCTGCACCCCGTGTCCTCCCAGGGGACCTGCTGAGAGAACACCAAACCACTGCCCTCGTGTCAAATCAATCCTCTTGGGAGAAAACATTTACATCGGGTTAATTTTATGGCATAAAACATTGTCAGCTGCTAAGTCCTGGCTTTGAAAAGCCTCGTCAAGGTTCATGTGCTGCAGCTGATTTGCAGGAACATAATCTAGACCTTGCAAAAAAGAGGAATTGATCCCATTTCTCTGGCACATGGATTTCTATAAGCCAGGTATGGTTTCATAGTGCAGCTGGGGAAGACCAGGAGCTGCAGTCATGGCCATGGGCCACAACCATTGGCAGCTGCAGTCTTTGAACCAGGATATACACGAAGTTTTCTGTGTTTCTCCATATATTTGTGCAGCATTTCCTTCTTCCCTTTATTTTGGGAGATGGGTTCCTGTAACAAGCTCCATAGTGGAGAAAGTAGAAGGGGGATAAATAGTCCCTTGCAGAAATTTTTCTTGTCTGCTTGCTGGTCATGCTTCCCCACCAGATCTTTAGAGGTTTAGAGAGCAAAGAAGTTTTTGAGTGAGGCAAGGGTCAAATGTAGAAGGGTCATGGGGAAGGCAGCTCTTCTTACTGGTACAGCATCTTGTTTTCCATCTGAACTAAAGGAAAATCTGAGTAATTGAGCTGCAAGTCTTTGTTGTACCACCAAGTTACCACTGAATCATTGAATCTGAGAATGGCTGGGGTTGGAAGGGACCTTAAAAATCATCTCCTTCCAATCCCCTGCCGTGGCCAGGGACACCTTCCACTAGAGCAGCTCTAAGCCCAGTCCAACCTGGCCTTGACCACTTCCAGAACTTGTTCTGACAGTTCTGCTTCGATGGGAAGGAGGACAGTCCATGCTTTGCTCTAACCACGTGTGCTCTCTGCTTTTCCCTGGGGAGGTATCCTGCAGATCAGCATCAGAACAGTTAATCTGCCTTTGTAGTGGTCTGTGTCTTCTGTCATTGCTCTGAAAGCTGTTCACAGTCGTCAGGCAGCGAGGCTGGCTGGTGAATGGTGCTGAGCTTTGGATCAAGCACGAGGCAAATGGGAAAGAAAGATCTGCCCTACTTTGAACAGAAGAGATGCTTGAGTTGAGGTTTTCAAAACAGCTCGACATTGAGCTCGTTCTGCTCCAGTCTCATGTTAAAATGTACACGTAGAACAGCATATCCCTCATTTAGGCTTTGTGGCTCTTAAATAAGCTAAACCATAGCTACTTTTAGAAATATCACTGAAAAGCTCTGCTTCATCTCATTTCATGGCTAAGAATAGAAAAAGCTCAGAGCTCCAAACATGTGTTTAACCAAGCAGGAGCCAGCCCAATGCTGTTCTTGATGGGAAAACCACATAACCCATGGCCCTGCTGCAGGACTGGAATGCCTGTACCACACCAGTTTGTGCTGGGAAGGGGGGTTACATTCCCAGTACCCCATTGTACACAGTAAATCTACACCTGTTAAGCATGGGGAATTAGGGTTTTCATTCATTCTCAAATGCAAACCTGCGTGCCTCTTGGTTTTTATTTGCATGAGCAAACCTCTGTGGGAAAGGCAGATGTAAAGCAGCGTCTCCACCAGTCTGTTTTCCTTTCCGCTTCATGGGCTTCCTCCTCAGAGCAGGGATGCAAAACACAGGACTTGCCCAGGGCTCCCAGTTCGCTTGGAGTGGCTGGGATAGGCCCGGGACAGGTCGATCAGAGCCACTGTCTGCATCTGTGCCTCCTCCACCAAAGCCAACCGTGCTCATTCTGCCTGAGCAAAATCATTACCAAGTGAAAGGCACCAGTGAATTGAGTCCAGGGATCCAAACGACTTGCCAAAAGTCACACAGCAAATCATCTGTAGACATCCCAGTGAGACTGATGAGAACTGGCAGTGCCCAGCTCCTAGCCCCTGGAGAGCTGTCTGACCTGCTCTGTTCCCATTTTCACCCTGTTTTGGAATGCTGTTAATCCTGGGGTTTTTTGTGGATTTACCTGGGACGAATCCTAACATTCCAGCACCAAGACGAAGTCAGTTTGGATTTAAAGGCAACCATGGGCGAAACTGGGCATGTTGGGAAGCAGCAGGAGACGCTCGAGGCGAGGAGGCTGCGTAGATGGCAGCGTGTGTGAGTGTGTGTGTGTGTGTGTGTGTGTGTTCCTTACAGCTGTGCAGCTCTTCCAAACAGGTTCCCTCTCTCTGCTCCAACATGCAGGAGGACTTCCTGTTGTGTTCACCAAAAAGGGCTTTTTCTGAGGTGTTGGGCTCTGACAGCCAAGCTGTGCTTAACCAGGAGTAGCCACAAGAGGAAACGGCTTTGCTTTGCTTAGTTTTCCTGGATTTTTTGCATCTCCAGCATTACCTCAGCTCCCTCCAGTCCTTCTCCAGCACTGGAGCTCAGTCCAACAGGGATTTCAGCCCAAGGGCTCACTGGTGACCACGTCCCATTTTCAAAGGCATTACCCTCAGTGTTTAATGGTGGCCTTGGCAGTGCTGGGTTAATGGTTGGACTTGACGATCTCTATAAACTCTTTTCCAACCTAAATGGTTTTGTGATCCTTTGTCTGTCCTTCCATGACAGCCCTGATTAGTAAAGCCCAAACATGACTTTCACAGTGAATATGAAGGATTCACTGTGAAAGTCCAGATTTAGCCCAGGACAGAGAACAAGAGCTTTGCACTGAGTAACAGACTTGGAACATTCATCCTGGAATAAAAGATACTGGAAATGAATGAAAAAAAGTTCTGAATTTTGAAAACTTCATGCTGATTTGATCCAAGTTTTCCCCTTCTCCAAGAAATCATCTCCAGCTGTTTTCCCTGCTTGGTTTATGGATTTTTTTTTTCAGGATGCTGCAGTGTTTGTTTAGTAATTTGTTTAGCGTTTGTGAACTATTTTTAGTTATTCCCAGCCTTGTTGGCAACAGCAGGACTGCAGAGGGCACTGGCCCTCCTTGCTGGTGGATCCTGACGATTTCTGAGTCCTCTCTGTGGTTGTGTCTTGCAGTCCAACAAAGTTCCCGTCGTGCAGCCGTCGCACGGAGTGCACCCGCTCACCCCGCTCATCCCCTACAGCAACGACCACTTCAGCCACGGCTCCCACTCGCCCCACTTGCCCGCTGACATCAACCAGAAACAAGGTAACAGCAGCACTGGGGCTGGGTGCTGGGAGGGGGACCACTGAGGCTGTCACCTTCCTGCTGCCAAATCAGTGAGAAAAACCAGGAGCTTTGGTCAGCTGGGACGTTGCTTAGCAGTGAGAGGTTATTTAGCTTATTGGCAATGATTTGTGATCTGGCCGTGAGCAGTTTGATACCAAAAGTGCCAGCCCTGCTGATGGGGTGTGCTCAGTTCTCTGTACAAGCTGTCCTGCACCTTGAGACCAGACCAGAGGCTGCACAATAATGCACAAGAGTCAAACCAGAAAATGGAAAGTAATCTTTCCTTTGACTCATACCCAAACTGTTGTCAGGCTGTCATTTTGAGAAAATAAAAGCTTGAAACAGGAAATATTTTGACTAAACAGGATTGGTGTCTGATAGTTGACTGGACTGTGACACGTGTGTCCCTGTAGCCACACATTATGTGGTTGTCACACAGTTTGGCTTTTTGTGTTCCTGTGTGAGCCCAGGCTATGTCAATTGGCTCACGAGGCTATGGAGGAAAGTACGGTATGTTGAGGTTAAACCCTCTAAAATAAACTGTAAATACAGGTATGTGTTGAGGAATTCACCCCAGTCCATCATTCCATCATTCTTCATGGGTTCCTGGCAAACTGAGTTTAAAATCAAACTTTTCTCCACCTTACATTAGTGCAGAACATCTGTTCAGATTACCCAGGCTTTTACACAAACCTGGGCTTGATTTCATGGGAAAGCAAGCAAGTTGACAGTTTTGTGTCAAACTGCCTTCAGGAAGGAGGTCAGTGTCCATCAGAGCCCAGAAATCAGTGCCAAAACAGAGGCACAAAACCAGCTGTTGTGATTTGGGCAAAGGCCTCCCCCCAGGAGTGATCCAAACTGTCCCAGAGGCATCAGCTTCACCAAGTTAACATCACTGATAAAACAGTGGGTTATTGAGGATGCTCTTGGCTGGAGGACTTGCTGAATAATCCCTGGTCTGACCCTGGAGGCCACATTCTGGGCTCATCAGGGACGCTGATGGGTAGGATTTAGGTCTGGTGTAAGAGATACCCAGGCACATCCTGGTTGTCTTCCAGGCAGCACATTGCTTGTCAGCCATCAGAGCATAATAAACCAGCAGAAAAATAGGAAGAGTTAAGAAAATAAACCTATTAAAAGCCCAGCTAATGGCTGAGTTTGAGTCTGGAGAGAAAGTGTGCAGGAAGGCAACCTGACACACCTTCCCCCATCTGCTCTGTACCTGGCAGAGCTCTGCCCCTCCAAGAGCCCCTCGCCATGAGCTGCCTCCTGGGACTCACTGTCAGCCCGGGAAACCTTAAGTGATACAAGAGCAGCTCACCCAAGGGCAGAGCTGGTTACATCCCTCTGTGGAGGCTGCAGCTGGCACTGGAGCAGTCCCTGAGCATTCATCTCTGCAGTGGGGCAGTCATTCTAGGACACTGTCCTTGGGCTGCCCACCTGCGCCCTCACTGCAGGCACTGTCCAGTCTCCCCTTCCCATTTAGCCTGTACTTTTACAGACACAGGGAGTCTGTTTGTCCCAGAGACCCCCCAGGTGCTATTCAAGGAGAGGTTCAGACCTTCCTCAGCTGGGTCTTGCCTTTGTGGTGCAGCTGTGATCATACATACCCCATCCCTACACTGCTGGGGCAAGGGTTTTCTTCCCTGTTCATCCTGGATGTGCCCCATCTCTGTTTTCATCACTGAAATAGCTCCCATTATCAGCCAGAGTAAGTGCTTGCGAGTCACTCTCATACTCACTCTCCCAGCATCCCTTTAAAGTTTCTCTCAGTAGCCCAAGGACACACAGACAAGGAAATACAAGCAGGAATTCTGAGTCAGTGGCTGGTGCCCCAACCACTGGGCCAGCAAGAATAACTTGTGCTCTGACTTACGCAACTCAGATCGTTGGGAGTGCAAATCTGAGGATGTTCCATCAGCTGCCTTGTGCAGGGCTGGTTTTGTTTGACCCTCTGTGGGCCACTGAGTCCCACTTGAAGCAAATCTCACACTAGGTTGTATATTCCTTTCAGGTCAGTTATATATTTATTTTAGCTGGCTCCTAATAAGATGCTTGGAATGGGTTGGTGTCATTCCTAATTAATAAGGTATCATTCATACACCTAGGAGAAAAATCCAGTTGCAACTGCTTGCAACTCATCACCAGTTTAGTCCATGTATTTATCACCCAGGACAGCCACTCATCAATCCCTGTACCCAATTTTTGTCTGAGGCTCGAGAGCAGCCATCACTACACCACGCTGTGCCAGAGCTCAGCCCCAGCACCCCCCAGTTTCCCAGTCCAGGGGTCAGCTGGAGGCTGTTTTTGCCAGCAGCACCCTGGTTGTCTGAGTCCCACCCGCAGCCCCAGGCTCCCGAGGATGTTTTCCAGTCCGGAAGGGAGCGGGGCGATGCTGCGGCTGTGTCCCCTGGCCATGCTGCCCGTGCCAGCGGCTTTGAAGATCACACAGGGATTCCCCATGCAAAGGGTGAATTCCCAGCTGGCACCATACCCACCTCCACAGTTCCTTGGCACCCACAGAGCTGCAGAACAATTGTTTTGAACTCAAATTGCTTAGAATGAAGTTGGAAGTAATGAGTGCTGGAGCATCCCCACTGCCTGCTCACGGGGGGTCCTGTGGATGATGGATGGAGAGGGAGCACAGGAATGGCTTTGACCATCCACTGAGCACCTGAGTGGGCTCTCTGGGAAGGGCAGAGGGATGCCTGGAGTCAGCCAAATCCTTACCAAAGCACGGTGCTGCTTGGCCTCAGGGTGGCATGGAGCAGCTATCATACTTGCGTGAGAGCAAGATGCCTCCTCCACCCCCTTATTGTGAGTGTTTGCAATTTTGCAGCAATGTGGATGACCCACCACATGCCCACAGAGAGAACCACAGGAAATAAAAGGATATTACACCATCCTGCCACTTGCAGATAGCTATTTCATGTAGCTGTCCACAAGTGTCCATAGATGAAGCAGTCGGGGGATTGGGAACGATCTGGGTCAGCCAATGCCGGGTCCAACTCCTCTCCTTCTCCCTTCTTCCAGGAGTGCACCGTCCTTCCCAGACCTCAGACATCCCTGGATTCTACCCCCTGCCCCCCGGCGGAGTGGGCCAGATCACGCCGTCGATGGGATGGTGAGTGAGGGGGGCGCGGCCCCGCCGGACGTGCGGGGGTCACTGAGCCACCACTGCGGCCGCTCCCCGTCACCTCCACGGAGCTTTCCCCCAGCCTCACCCCTCCCGTGTGCTGTGCGAAGAGGGAGGAGAATTTAGCCCTGTCTTGGAGGTGGGGAGCAGACCCGTGGAGAGGCTGAAGGCTTCGTCCTGGCTGAGGCATCCCTGGAGAGGGATCACAACCTTCCCAATTCAAAACTGCCTCCTGCTTTACACCTGTCTGTGTGGATGAGGGAACCCAGCGAGAGCTTCCTACACACTCTTCCTAATCACAGCAAGTCTCTTTTGAGTAGGAGGTAATTTTTTCCCTCACTGGACATCTCGGCACAAACAGTGCTTTCCCTGAGCATGCCACCAGCACGGAGTAATCCCGTGGGATGCTCCATCTGCCAGGCCATGGTGTTTCTTGGGATCTGACATACAGGGAACAAGTACATCATGGCAGAGACCTGCCAGGAAGCGACCCTGGTACCCACAGCCTGGCCACAGCTCAGCCAGTTGGTAAGCACTGCCCAGCAGGCACGGGAAAGGAGAGACCATGAGCTGGAGCACTCCCAAAATGTTCCCCCTTCGTGGGCCAGCCCTGCGGAGCATCCTGCAAAGCAGAGCCTGTTGGTAAACCTGCCCCGGGGACACGAGTTAAAAATGCACCAGTGTGTTCTCTGTGGTCATTGCCACCGGCTGTGGTCCCCGTGGCCGTGAGCACACCGAGAGAGCAGCTCTGGCAGGTGCTGCCATCTGGGCATCGTCACTGCTCACATTAATTTGTAATCCCTGGTGGTGATGTAGGGACATGGCAGAGGCTGACAGGGAGAGTGGTGGCTGCAGGTGGCAATTCAGGGTTGCTGGGATGAGGAGAGAGTGCAGGGCAGGTGATCACAGGGGCAGTGGCCAGATCCCCCCAAGGCCAGTGGATAAAACCCTGGCAAAGCCTGGTGGAGAGCTCCAGGTACAAGACCATATTGCAAAGTGGGAAAGGGGAAGCTTCTTAAAGCACAAAGTAAAATGTTAGCTTTTTGCTTTGTTTTGTTTATGAATTTCATGTTCCAGATATTTAACCACAAGGAAACAGAGGATGAGGCCTTTGACACAGTCTGGCTTCAAAGAGATTACTTTTTACCTTCTGTGCTAAATCTGCTACTCTTGGGTGATGATTTAACTCCTCATATGATGTGATTCATCCTCTGAAAAAACAAGGACTGGGGTGACTGTGCTTAACATGAAAGAAATAGTTGGAGTGGGGGGAAAGGAGCCTGTTTGTCAAGTGGAAGGTCTGCTCCTGGGTTAGGATGATGCTGTTCAGACAGCCCTGGGCACATGAAGGGAGAGCAATCTGGTTTTTTATGGAGGTTTTGTGGGGCAGTTGGTGGTGTTGAGAGCTTTCATGGCTGAAAGCTACTCCAGCATTCATGGGGTTTGGCATCCTCCTGCAACCTCATCAGATGCCTGCATTAATGGCTAATAGAGCAGATATGGTAAAGCAACAAACAGCCTGACATGCAGCACCTTGAGGCACATGTGTCTAATAGAGCTTTTGCTCATTCTTCTCCTTGCCCGAAATGTATGGAAAGAGCCCAAACCCACTTGTGCAGTGCCCAGTCCTCAGCTGAGGCTCAGCACACTGCTGTGGGTGGGTGCAGGAGCACTGAAGCCCAGCAGGTTCATGGCAGCATCCCCCCCATGCCAGCAGCAGGGGCCATGTGCCAGGGATGGATGTGCTGGGGATGGTCATGCCAGGGATGCATCCCGGAGAAGCCATGGATGCCCCGTCCCTGGAAGTGTTCAAGGCCAGGCTGGATGGGGTCTTGAGCAACCTGGTCGAGAGGAAGGTGTCCTGCCCATGGCAGGGGATTGGAACTGGATGATCTTTAAGGTTCCTCCCAACCCAAACCATTACAGGATTCCATGGCTGTGCTGGTGCCACCAAGTCAGCTGCCAAGTCAGGGCAGCCACACACGGGAAGCAACTTTTCCTCCACAAGCTGGGCAGAAACTGGTTTTGTTCTCACCGAGCACTTTAGGAGGAGGAGCAATCACTCTCTCTGTAATTAAGCTGGGATGACAGTCAGATAAAAGCCTCCAAGAGTCCAGTCAAGTGAGTTTTGCTTATGGGAGCCTGGCACTTAACACTGGCCAGGAACCTGCAAATCGTGTCACTCACCTGTGCCCAGCGCCAAGCACGGTGCCATGGCAGCCTCTCCTCCACCATCCCACTGCCTGTTTTCTGAGCCACCCTCCCATCACCAAGTGATCCTCTGGAAAAAGGCTGAGAGAGCTGGGGTTGTTCAGCCTGGAGAAGTTTCCAGGGAGGCCTCAGAGCCCCTTCCCTTACCTAAAAGGAGCTTATGAAAAAGAGGGAGAGGGACTTTTTATATGGGCAGATAGTGATAGGACAAGGGAGAACGGTTTTGAACTAAAAGAGGAGAGAGTTAGATTAGATGTTTGGAAGAAGTTCTTTACATAGAGGGTGCTGAGGCCCTGGCACACGTTGCCCAGAGACATTGCAGGTGCCCCATCCCTGGAGGTGACCATGGTCAGGATGGACAGGGCTTGGAGCATCTGGATCTAGTGAAAGGTGTCCCTGCCCATGGCAGGAGCTTGGAATGAGATGAGCTTTAAGGTCTCTTCCAACCCAAACTGGTCTGTAATTCCGTGAGATGGGCTGTAATCGTGCACTCCCAACCATCAGGGACTGATTTTGCAGTTGCTTTAATATGTGTGTCAGAGGGACTTCGGATGAAGCTGCAAGTGCCCGACTCCACTCCTATCCCAATATCCCAGCCTCTGGAGTAACACAGGTTGCTTCTGGATTAGCTCCAAGTGTTTTCTCGGCCCTGGGGCAGCCGCCTCCGACTTCAAAGGTTGTTTCAGTTTCCCGGTGCGCGGCAGCACTTGGCTGTTTGTTGGTGTGTTTATACCCACCGACATCTGAGGGGTGGGAGAGGGCTTCTGCCTGCCAGGGTGTAAACAGCCCCGGCTGCCTTTCCTACAGACAGATCCCGCAGATTTCGGTCAAGCCAAGACACAGCAGCAGGAACGGAGCCTCCTTCCTGCCCAGCACAGCTCAGGGGCCTGGCTGCTGCCCCGCTGTCATTATTCCTCTTCAGGGCAGAAACTTGTCTTGAGCCCGGAAAAATCCCAGGCATCCAGGAGCTTGGTTCTTCACAGTGCACCACACTTAACGACAATGGGGTTTTTTGGATTTTTTCATCAGTAGAGTGAAAATAGCTGGTCCTGGGTTTAGGTACAGCTCTGGCCAGAGGAGCATGAGGACCAGCACAGGTAGAAGCACCCCATTGTGCCCCATCCCTGGAGGTGTTCAGTGTCAGGTTGGACAGGGCTTGGAGCATCTGGATCTAGTGAAAGGTGTCCCTGCCCATGGCAGGAGCTTGGAATGAGATGAGCTTTAAGGTCCCTTCCAACCTAAACCATTCTGTAAAGCTATGATCTCAGTTTCCATGCGTAGTTTTAGGCTAGAAGCATCTTTTGGCAAGTTTGCAGAACAAGCCAAGGTATTTTTGAGCTATTTCCATATGAAAATGTGGGGGTTCCCTTGCTGGGAACAACAAGGAACTTCCTGCATAGTTATTTTACTATCTCAAAAATAATTTCCAGCCCCAGGTCTGATACATGCCTGGTCTCCAGTATGAAACAACTTTCAAAAGGAATGCAGGACTGAGCTTTTGGCTTGTTTAAAACTCATGGGTGTCCTTAAAGGGATGTGCTGGGGAAATCAGAGCATTCCTGAAGCACAAGGGCAGGGTAGGTACTTTCTCTCCAGACTCCAGGAGTCTCCCGTGCTTGGGGCATCACAGTCACAGAGTAGATGAAGTTGGAAGGGACCACAGTGGGTCATCTGGTCCAACCTCCCTGCTCAAGCACTTGTCCCAGAGCACACGGCACAGGATTGTGTCCAGACAATCCTGGGATATCTCCAGTGAGGGAGGCTCCACACCCTCTCTGGGCAGCCTGTTCCAGTGCTTGGTCACTGCACAGTAAGGAAGTTTTCCTCATATTTATCCTCCTGGTGCAGCTTCTTATGCACCACACAGAGAATCTGAGCGGGCTTTAGTTTTTTTGGTCACACTGTGCTTTTTTGAGCAACTTCATCTGCGCAATAGCAACACCTGATTTTTCAGCACACCTCTGCATTTTCCATTGTTACCAGGTAAACTCAAAGCTGCAGCATTACTCAGTACCAGGGGCAGAAGGGGGTCAGAATTGGATCCAACCTTTGTAGGAAGGCCCAGTTTCTCTCAAAATAACATCCAAATCCCACACTGCCCATCAAGCCCAAGGGACACCGAGTGTCCCCCCAAGCAGGGGCATCAGTGCAAGGGTATCTTTAGGAAACACCACGTAGCTGTGGATACTTTATAGACTCTTTCTTCCTGATCCCAGGCAGAGCCAGTCTGTCTATCCGCTCCCGCCATGTGGATTTAGACAGCCGTACTCGTCAGCGCTTTCTGCTGGGGCTTCTTTCTCCAGGTGAGTATGAGCTGTGTCAGACAGGGCAGCTCGGCTGGTCGTGCAGCTTGCAGTTTGTGCAGCAGCAGCTTGCAGCAGACCACAGCCACCAGGGACAGCCACGCAGCCTCCCCGGGGCAGCCCTGGGAGGAGAAGGCGCTTTCAGGCAGTGTCTGGTCCAAAGGGCGCTCAGGGGAATATCGAGGATGAAGGATGCACAAAGGTTGGGTTTTAATCAGCAGAATTCTAAGGAGAGTCAGAAACTCCAGCCTTTGGCTCAGCATTGGGAGAATGGGGTGGAATCCATTGCTCAGGATTTTGCTCCATGTCACTGACCCTAACCCTGAGTGTGTCCCTGCTGCCACCACCGCTTTGCTCTGCAGAGATGGATCTGGTTTACTTGGTCTCAGCTTTAAAAGCAGGACAGGAGTGGGCAGTGATTTGCTGCCCTCCCATTGGCACAAGTCAGTTCTGTGAGATATAAACACAGCTTCTGCCTTCGGGTGAGCAAATGCATCCCCTGTGGTTGGGAATCACAGAGCCCAGCTCTTCAGGTGTGCTGCTGGGCAAAGCCCCCTGTGGGATGCCAGGGATGCCAGGGCCACACCAGCTTTCGCTTCTGCTTCGTGTTGTCCTGAAGAGCTGTTAGTGGAGATTTCCCACAGGAAAACCATGCAAACCCTTGCTCATGTGAGCCCTTAGCCATGCAGAAACCTGGATCCGTGCAACCCTCCATCCATGCAACACTTGATCCGTGCATCCCTTGATCCATGCAGCCCCTCAGCCCTGCAGAAGAGGGGAGGGAGTGCTGCCAGCCCTCCCTTCTCGCAAGGCATCACCCTTGCACAGCCTCGAAAGTGAAGGCAAGAGGAGCTAACGGGTCCCTGTGGAGCCCCAACAGCCTCCCCGAGCTCCTGCCTGCAGGATTTTGGGGTGGATTTTGTAGCACTGCTGCAGCCGAGAAAGTACACCTGGTCAGATAAGGATCAGACTGTGCTGGTGGATTAAATTAAACAGCTTTTCTTTTCGTGCCAGCATATCTAATGAACAGTTCATCTCCCATGGGCAATTCTGCCATCTCAAGCTGCAGTCATAAAGTGGCGAGCTTGGCAAAGCTGACTCTGCTGGCTTTATCCTCCAAAACTCCGGAGAGAGCTAATGAAGCCTGAGAGCTAATGAGACCTCTCGTGATCTCAGCCCGTGTTGTGGAGAGCATTGCTTAGGCAAGGTGCACCTCCTAGAGTTGCAGTTGGGTTCATGTTCAGACTTAGTCTATTTCTGTTAAAAGAAAGGTGTGGGGTGGTCCTAATCTCTCCCATCCAAACCCCAGGTTGAGTTTGTTGTTCCTTTCTGCAGTGCTAATGAGATATTGCAACAACAGAGATCTGAGCAGCTGAAGCTGCCGGGTGAAAGCACCCGTGCTCTCAGCCAGGCTGGCTCCTGCTGCAGCCGGGTTCCCTCGCCGTGGCACCGGATCCTTTCCATCCACGTGCCCGCGGCTCGACCGGCCGTGGCACGGGGGTGACCCAGGGGTGGTG
>VZRO01000500.1:731025-746156 GCA_013397915.1 Daphoenositta chrysoptera
CGCCCCGCCCCCCCGGCGCCGCCTGGCGGTGTCCCCGCAGCGCTGCAGCGCCGCCACCCGGCCCCGCGGGGACAAGGGCACGGCGGATCCCCGGGGCTGCCGGGACTCTCCCGTTACTCACAGAGGCCTCTCTCCGCTGTTCCAGGAGGAAAAAGAAGTGCATTCGGTACCTACAAGGAGAAGGACGCTGTGCCAGCCCAGTTTCTTCCGATGGAAGTGCTATAGACTCCCCTCCATCCCCTCCGGACGCACTCCGATGCATCCCCTCCGCCTTCCCGTCAGAGCAGCTCGCAGCCCCCGCCGACCCCGCGCACCGCGACCAGCCCGACCCCTGCCCCGTGTCCGCGCACCTCCCGCCCGCCTCCGGCCCCTCCAGACCCGGCGCCCGGCGCTCCCCGGCGCCCCCCGCCCACAGCCGCGCCTCCGCGGGGACATAGTCCCTCGCCAGCCGCTGGCCACTCCGGGCACTCCGCTCGCCCACCTGCTTCCGCTGCCCCTGGATGAGGACCAGAGGCCCGGCCAAATCCCCGTCTCGCTGTAAAACACGCAAAGTTTGGCGACACGATGACTTAAGGATGATGGAAAACTCGTTTGGTTGGGGTTTTTTTGGAGGGGAGGTGTGATAAAGGTAGCAAAGCAATTTCAAAAAAAAAAAAAAGGTAAAAAATAAGTATTTGCCAAAATTTAAAGTGCTGATGAGTAAACAAGCCTTTTGTCCCTGCCCTGTGATGCTTTTTTTGTTTGTTTGTTTGTTTGGGGTTTTGCAGCAGATTCTTTTTTGCTGCATTGTCTCCAAGCGTGGCGGAGAGCAGAGCCACATCCCCAGCTTGCTGCTGTAAGTGGTGGGTGCTGTCAGTCTAACCCTGGCTTCCGCTCCCTGCCCTCCGAGCTGCTTCCAAGTGTAGTCACAGGTCTCTCACAGGCCTTACACCACGGAGCTGGAAAAGCTGGAATAGGAGCATTTTTTAAAAGCCCTTATATCTGAAAAGTAAACGTAGCGATGCCGGTGTTCTGATCTGACCGGGTGAAAGAGAACTTAAATATTTAAACCAATGAGGTGAATTTTTTGAACTTCTTGTTTGGGAACAGGAAGATGTTGTTTACAGGTGCAGACGTGTCCCGTTCCGCGGTCGTACAGCACGGCAGAGGGAGAGGGAGCGCGGATCGGCCCCGGAGGAGGGGCCGATGGTTGCTCGGGGCAGGGGTCAGTGCAGGCTCCGCTGTGAGGAATTGTCCTCTGCAGGTGCGGATGGTCAGAGACCCCCAGACGGGCCGGGCAGAGCCTCAGAAATCACCGCTGGCTCTGTGGGCTCTGACCGAGCTCTGCGCCTCCACAGCGGGGAGCTGGGCATGGGGGAGCCAGCAGCCCCGGCAGCCTGGCCACTGTCCCCGGACCCCACTAGCCCAGGGCTCAGGGCCCCGCTGGCCACTGTCCCAGGATCCCACTAGCCCGGGGCTGAGGCCCCGCTGGCCAGTGTCCCCGGATCCCACTAGCCCAGGGCTGAGGCCCCACTGGCCAGTGTCCCCAGATCCCACTAGCCCAGGGCTGAGGCCCCGCTGGGCCCTGTCCCAGGAGGACACTAGCCCGGGGCTGAGGCCCCGCTGGCCAGTGTCCCAGGATCCCCGTAGCCCAGGGCTGAGGGCCATGCTGGCCAGTGTCCCAGGATCCCACTAGCCCGGGGCTGAGGCCCCGCTGGCCAGTGTCCCCGGACCCCACTAGCCCAGGGCTGAGGCCCCGCTGGCCAGTGTCCCAGGATCCCACTAGCCCGGGGCTGAGGCCCCGCTGGCCAGTGTCCCAGGATCCCACTAGCCCAGGGCTCAGGGCCCCGCTGGCCAGTGTCCCAGGATCCCACTAGCCCAGGGCTCAGGGCCCCGCTGGCCAGTGTCCCAGGATCCCACTAGCCCAGGGCTGAGGCCCACACTGGCCCTCTCCCTGAGGGACAGGGGAGCTGGGAGCTGTCCCGTCCCGGGGCAGTTGGCAGCAGAGCAGCTCTCACCACCCTGCCCTGGCTGTACCCATCCGTCTGTACCTGCCCTCAGCAAGATAAGAACCCTGTTCTTCAGGATTCAGTGTAGAACTTTTTAAAAAAACTTATTCTAGCTTTTTCTAAAAGACTCTCCCTCCACCCCAATGACGATGCCAAATGTTAATGTATTCTTTTCAGCTCGAAAATGTTTACCAGTTTCTGGTATTGTATTTATAGTTTGAGTTTTATAAACAAAAAACACTGTGGATGGATTATGATCTCCATGAACTGATGTAAATCCCAAATAGTTCCAAATTCTGGATTTACTTCAGGCTTACAGTCTTCTCAGAGACCACAATCTAGTCCAGTGCAGACTTTTTTTCCTGCTTGAAAGAAATATATTTCAGACTGCTGAAGAGAAAAATGACACCACACAGAGGTAGAGGGGGCACTATTTTTTTCCTACTTGATAGATGGGTTCTGGAGTACTGAATACAAATTATGTAGTAATATTATTGTAGAACTACAAGAAATTTAAGATGACCTTTATAATGTACAAAATATTTTTATATTTTTTTCTTAATGCAAAAACATAAACCGTAATTTTTTACATTGGATTAAACATAACTTTTTAACCAAGTTTATGCCTCAAAGATTTAAAATTTTTAAAAAAAGCCAAACCTAGCTAGTCTGTAGAGCAGCTTTGGGTTTAGTCCCTTTATTTAGGTAGTTTTGCTTATAGTAGTGTAGATTTTTTATTTCTGGTTTTAGTGTAGGAGATCTGAACCTATTACTTTATTCCTCTCCTGTGTAAATGTAACTTCAGAAGCACTGATAGAAAGCTATGTGCACAAACCTGACAAGTCTGCAAAAAGTCATTTTGAAGTTTGAATCATTTTAACCCTTGGAGAAATAGCATTACCTGATCCAATGCCAACTGTACACTCGTGTACTGACTGCACTCAGAGGGTTAATTACATAGCACTAGATCAATACGCAATCTGCTCATTTTAAATTATTTTAGCAAGCTTAGCCAACAGCATGTTCAGTGCTGAACAGAGGAACTCAGCAGACTCTTGCCAGATCTGACATGGTCTTTTTAATAATTTGATTTTCAAACAAACAAAAAAAACCAGCTTTAGAAAATGGCTGTGTCTCAGGTCATCATTTGTCACTCTGAGAGCCTCTGCTGTAAGGTGCTGTACAAGTGTCACCTACGGAAAACACCACAGATGACAGACCAGCCACCACAGCCTGGTGTACCCTACACCGGGTGTAAGGCTGGTGTAACTTAACACCCGACTGGTATTGCATGGTTGGATAACAGATGTAACTCAGCAGCAAAGCAAAGGCAGGTATAAAAGGAAAAGCAGATGTGTCTAAATAACACCAGAGGAAACTTCAGGGTAAGTCGTGATCAGTATTAAACTGGCCGAGGCACCCAGACCAGCTCATTCACTTCACTCTCTGGGACTTTCACCCATTTATTTCAAGGCTCCTCTGGCCCCTCCACGGTGCTGTGAGTCCCTGCCTCGACCAGCAAAATGCTCGTCTGCATTACAGCCTCCTCTCACCATTGTTATTCCAACTGATTCCCGCAAAAGCTCCTTAGTGACACCTGACACCCCTTCTCCAGGAGCCTTTGCTGTGCCCTCGCGGCACAGAAGCATTTTCAGAGCCCCAGAGCTGGAGCAATCACACTCCCAGCGTTGTTCTGCCTGCGCTCTGCTCGGTACATACAGGTTTATGGCCAGACCTTACCCTGTGCTTCCAGCTACTGCAGGATACACTCAGAGTATCCACTTGAGATATACTGCAGTCAGTTTACACTGGGGTAACTGAGAAAATTTCATTCTTTCTAATCCAAAACACACAAAAAGATACCTTTAGGCTGCCCCTTTCCAAGACAAAACAGCATGACCAACTTCCTGTCCATGGCCCCACGGCTGATAACCGATGCCAAAACAAAGTTACTCTTATTAATACCAAAAAAAGTGTCTTTCGAACTGCTATATGAAGTGTTGCTATTTTGTGTTAATACTCTTTTTTAATAGAAGACTTTGCCCTTAAGTTTTTATCTCAACAAGAATTTTTTTCTAGTTATTTTACAGCAGTTTTAACTCCTCCTGAAATACGTATTTGAGTTCCTGCAATCAGTCTGAATGTAGAAGTCATGGAAGTACCACTTCATTAAAACAAGTAAAACCACTGTATGTATGTAGCAGGGATAAATGTTTTGCAGCTGTACCTTCATTTGTCCAATGATTATCCATCATTTGTTGTAATTTTTTTACTTCACTGAGTTTGTATTTTTTGGCTTTTATGTTCAAAGTATGTTTATAGCTTTATAAATAAAGTAATTGCCAGACTGGCTGTTCAAAAGAGGCCACTGGAAGTTATAATGCTATCAAATTCTCATATAACTATTTCTTAGCATTCAAGAGGATTCCTGCTTGCTTTTCTTTTTTCCCTTCAGCATTTGTATATTTGAATAGGTTTTAGAATAACTGCCAATAACCTTCAATGGGTAAGACTGAAACAGTAAGCCAAGGGTAAGAAGAAAATTTTCTTCTACTACTCCTACTGACACCCAGCCTTCCCTCTCCCTACCCCCACACTTAATCCCTTTATCCAAAAGAAGCCTAATCCATGATTATGCACTGACTTTTAAAAAAAAGTTAGGGGAGCACCACAGAAGTTCAACAGCAACAGAAAGTTCAGCAGAGGGAAATCAGTCTCTTCTGCTTTCTGGAATTTCAGAGTACACAGCCACTGTCTGTTAGAGTAGCAAGGAGCAGGTTCTACTGAAGCAGGGAACACGGGCTGCAGCCACACAACAGCCCAAACTCTCAGCACCTCCCTAGTGTCCTTCTCTGCAGCTGAGCACTACTATTACTGGAGTGGGTAGGACAACTGAGAGATTCAAAACAAAGTCTTTTCCTGCTGACATCCCTGCCAGGCAGCTACAGAATTAGAATCTGGCTGAAGTCTGAGTCAATGCTACAGGGGAATTTCAATTAGAGACAGTAAGTTGTACACAAGACTACCCAGAGTATTACAAATCTGCCAAAGCTACACAATGCCTTGAGCACACAGACCAGCCCTGCTCCACACCTCCACAGGTGCCTCAGTGCCAAAAACCAAGAGGCACAACCTGAACGTCACTGCACGTTTGAGCAGCACAGGTCAGGCTTTGGGCCAGCTGCTCCCACAGTTACCAAGTTTTATCCCAGGTGTGGTTACACAGGCACAGCAGAGCTGGAGCAGTACAATGAGGAAGATAAACCACGTCTTTGTCACTTCCTCACCCTACAGCACCAGGAGGCATCGTGCAAGGTGGTGGCTGCTGACAAACACTGACACTGGGCTCATGACAAGCACCCAAAGGAATTTACCCAGGCTGCTATCACCAAACACAATTACACCAGGCTGCTGTACTAGCCACAGCACTCTGAGGGGGAACAAGGGTACTCTGCAACACTGCACACACTGATTTATTTCTTATAAGAATCCAGCATAAGCTGAATACTAACTACAAACATAGCCACAGAAATGACATCAGATTTTCCTCCTTTTAACTGAGGTGCATTGTTTGCAATACAGGCTGCTGGAAAGGCTGCAGCACATCCAGCTGTAGCAGTGGAGTATTTTATGCCCACTGACAATGTCTAATACACCCATTTAATGCACAGCAGCACAGGCAGGCCCTGCAACCTCCTGAGAAAGCAGGTGTGAGGAGCAGCTGTACCCAAAGCATGGGTTTGAATGCTGCTTTAGAGCCAATTCTGAATGCTTTCATAATGCTTACATCCAAAACTTAGGTAAACTTGGTAAGCCATCAGAAAATCTCTCTCTGGATATTTAATCACCCAACTTTATTTGAAAGTTGCCCACCATGTCTGACTAGTACCCTGCATTAGTCATTAAAAAAAAACTTTACACCTGTTTTATTTCCATTAACCACTGCCTCAGCACTATTATTTCTACACTCAATAATAAGAGACAGTAAAATTGTCTAGCTCCAAATAACTAGAACCATTTGCAAACAAAAGTTTAAAAGCCCTTTATTAATTCAGAAGTGAAACACCAATATTTCAAGTGAGATAAGTATGTTTATTAAGGTTCATTCTACTCTAAGGTTTATACAGAGAATGGAATGCAATACAAGCTAAGAGCACACCTCAAAGATCTACCACACAACCATCCCCCTACTCCCTATAAGGGAACTGTAAAAAAAAAAAAATAAAAATCAGAAAACCAGTTACTGTTTAACTAGTTGCAAGTGGCTTTGTCCAAAGAAGTTAAGCTTGATATTGCATTAGCTTTGTATGCAATAATAAAGTCTCTACAAGCTGAAGTATCACATACAGAGGCATAAGATTTCCTGTGGACACATGAAACCATGTTTTCAAGAGCTACATCACAAGGGTCTTTAAAACTGCCTAAAAACCAGCCACTAATGGCATGCACAGGTCAATAATATTAACTTTGGTAATGTCAGTCATTTTTGGTCAAATCTGGATTCCACTTTAAACAGTAACATGTATAAAACCACACCCATCATGTGCATAAAGCAACACACTTTATTTGCTATCACCTAGAGGCAGGTCTTCAAGACATGGCTGAAGTATTCAAATTTAACTGTCAGGAGCTTGTTTAGTTCTAAATCACATTTTCACTAGTCTATAAGGCAAGACTAAAAGGACAAGAAAGTGGTCAAATATTTAATTTTTTTTTTAAATGCAGGACAAGAACCATCTTGAAAATTATATAGCTTTAAGTAACACTAATTTTTTTCCATAATGTTTTTGTAAGAAATCCAGTAACTTTTATCTAGTTCCCCAAGACACATTCTGGTTTGTTTTTCTTTGTGAAGTTATCAATACCCTGTAAATACAAGTGTTTTGCTCTTCTTGAGGAAGTCGTGGATGTTTTTATTTACAACAGAGTTAATCCTTAGCACTATAACTGGATTTCAACAGTTTAAAAGTGTAATGAAAATGATAACCTTAAGTGCTACTTCCCATACAGAATCCACACTTAGTTCAGTTTTATTCATTGCAAAGTAAAAAGACATCCAATTACACTAGTAAAAACTCAGATTTAGATCTGTACTCAAAAAAACACTACACATGCAAAGGGAACAATATCCTGCTAACACAACTTCATTTGCTGCTGCATTTGTCTAATATTAACAATTATGAACAGGGCAGTGCAACTAGTATTTGGAACAATCCTTACAGTGTTCGAGTGTCAGGCACAATACTTCATTTCTCTTCACACCACTGGTTCTCTTTACGTACCTGAAAGAGTGGTTTAACTGTTAGTATGCTGCAGTGGAACTCCAAACTTTGGCTGTAAATACCCATAAGCATTCAGGATTATTTACTGCAGGGAGACAAACTTGAAGCAGCTTTAATTTTTCACACAGGTTTTGCAATTACAAAAGTCAGTCTTCCAAACTGGCCTATTCATCAATATAAGCCAGGTTTTTCATGCCGAGGTTTGATCAAATCTGCAATTTTCCAACCAAGTAGCCAAATGGATTATCTTAACTCTAAGTTGTTTGTTTCGTGACATAGCATTGAAAAGATACCCAAGTCTACAACTCATTGCCTTGTACAGAAATCAGGCATCTTGTTCTGCTTTTCCCAACTCTACCATTTTGCAGCTGGTTTATTGGCCAAGTTTTAAGATCAATGAGTTTGTTACTTAGAGAACCCAAACTTACCTTTCCAGCCACATGCAGCAATACATCCTCTGCATTCCTACTACAGCCCCAAACCAGCAAATTAAGGCTGCCACAAACAATCCTACATGCTTACTTGCTAGACGTGTTGGAGCTAGAAAATCAATACACTTTGTTTTGACCTTTACAGGTAATGGGCTGCAAGTGTGGCAGACACCAAAAAGTCTTCTACTAGTAGCACCCCAATTATGCATTAGTTTACATTTATTGGTAACAAGTCTGTTGCATCACAAACTAAATTATGAAGCACCATACAGTAATTCAGCACAAACAGCCAGCTAAATTATAATTAAATCCTGATCAAGTACCTGTGCTTCTTCCTCTTCAGTGAAGTCATTCTTAATATTGAATGTCTTGCGAATTTCTTCTGGAGTTTTGCCCTTGATCATGTTTGCCACTGTCTTGCATGTGACATCCAGCAAACCTTTGATGTCCAAGTAATTTGCAGCCTGTAAAAGAATTTTCAGATTGAAAGCCTCCATATCAGTATTCTGCCTCTGGAGACGTACTACCAAAGTTAAGCTTACACTGAAATTGTAGAATATTGTATGCAAACAGATCAGCTCTGCTTTGAGAACCTTCCAGCTAGAACCTTCAAGGGACAGTACCTAGAACCTGCTTGCCAAACAGAAGGGAGATATTTGTACCATGAAAAACACTCTTCCTGCTCCTCTTTTTACAAAGAGCTTTCAGAAGTCTGCAAACATCCAAGATCTTCAGTGTTGCAGTACTATTAACTAGCCAAGGCAGGTTATGTGGGCTCACAGGTCCATACAAGGTACAAATTTTCACAGTCAAGGTTAGATTTTCATTTTTATGCAGATCTCCAGAACTCCATAAGTAGTAATAAGCCCTCAACTTGGACTCAAGAGCCACAAGAATAAAAGACAGTGACATTTAGAAAAGTATATTGATTGATGAGTGAGTATAGATTAATGCCAGCATTAGGCTAACAAGCATTCCAACATCCTCAGCAATTTCAGCCAGCATTTACCAGAATCACCTGCACTCCCCACATCCCCCCTTCCAATGAAGAAGTAACTCAAGAAGCATAAAGGCTGTATTTCTCAAGTGCATAGCAGAGCTTCACTTCACAGGCACAGCCTTTGCACTTCTTGAGGACACTCACCAGGATAAGTTCAAAAAGTGTTCCTTGGTCTACTTTCAGAAACTCTTGATCCCACACAGGGATGTCATCTGTTCTCTTTTCTTTGTTCTCATCATCCTCAGGAGGAGGTGGATCATCCTTGTGATGGGTGCACCATTGAATCACCTAATTATGGTTTTGATAATAAAGTTTTATCCAAGTGATTCTCTGATTAAACTCCAACTAAAACTTCATTTTGGAAGAAATGTACCCTTTTCTCTAGATTAATATTAAAATCCTGTATCAACATGCTCAAATCCCCAGTATCTTCCTTTTAGAACAATTGATCCCCAATCCCAGAACACAACAGCTTTCAGGAATCCCAAATGAGTCAGTAGCATGTTAATTACTTAATCTTAAAAGCCAGCTGCTGGTGCTATAAAGTTATTAGTCCATGTGCTAACACACATGGGCTGTACAAAGAAAACCTAAACCTCATTTTGCTGTATTTAATCTGTTTGCAGAAACATTTTGTATTAAGCAGGCCACTACCCAGAGGAAGAGTGCAGAGTGGCAACAGCTACCAGCAGGTCATGTTCACCCCAGTACAAAGTTCAGCCAGCAAGTTTGCCGTTAGTGTTGGTTCAGGTTTTGTTTTGTTTTTTAGTTTGGGAACATGCAATCTCATGACCCAGACAAATAAAAGGAGCAGGGACCTACTGCAAGCAAAATCCTGTTCCATTTCACCAACCCAAGAGACTTCATAAGTTTAAGTTATTTATGTGTCTGTTCGCTAGGAAACAATTCCTAACAAAATTCCTGTGTTTACCCCAAAACAGTCACAATAGTTTGGTTCTTATTTTGGCACAACTCGTTCTATTTGAAGGCAAAAGGATCTTGGACACCACACTCCTACACTTTTCCCCCTTGACCCAATGACCACGGTCTGTTAATGAATTTATTACCACCAAGTGCACTCGGTGTCTCTTCAGCACTGCCACTGCCACACAGCGCCTGATCTTGCCAGTCACTCCCATCGCTGCCTGGCTCTTAGTCCTTGCTCCAAACATTTGCATCTCATGAACAGCCACCTCAGTTTGCAGAATCCGATTAAAATCAGTGCTTTGACACCATGAAATGCCAGTGTGCACAGATGCCCAGCACCACTTCAGCACCTCAGGAAGCCAGTCTGGCCTCCAGCTGCTGTTCCAGGTCACCCCATCTGTCCTCTGCCATTACCCACCTGCCAGCCTCAGCCCACACGCCCGTGTTCATGCACCTTCATTTGGTTAAGCTTGTAGCACATGAAAAGCATTTTTTAACTAATAGTTCATAATACCCAACTCCAAGATCAATTTCACATTTCTTTACTGCCATGAAGCACAACCACTTTCATCATCTTACCTTTTTTAAGATGGCTGCATTAACATTTGGAAGAGGGACTGGGTCATCATCACCTTCATCATCCATTCCCAAATCTAAAAATGGAAAGATGACTGAGCAATTGGCAGACAAAACCATTTACTGAACTGGGATGCTTCATCTATTCTTCATTATTTTGACAAAACTGAGGCTGAATGATCAGTAACAAAGGACCTCTAAACTGTGAAGTCAGGAGCTTTTGGAAGGCTTTTTAGAGTTATGGCTGCATTATACATCCTAAGCTGTACCAAGTTGAGGCTAAGTGGCTGATAAGGCTGCCTCATCAAATGAGAGCATCTAAAAACCATCAGCTAAGCAGTCACTTGCTAGTTCAGTGTTCTGGGAATGGGGGGATGCTGAACAATCTGACAAACATTTGTGTATTTTTACCACTTACATAGTTTCAACCCACAAGTTCTAACTGAGGGCTGCCATTCCATTTATGATTAAATAAGAATTCAAAATCTAGTGTGGTAAGTAGACAGTGTCTTGTCCTCTGAATTAGCAGGAAATACTGTAGCCACAGAGGTGCTGCTCTCTGGCTCTGAATCACTTGTACCAATCCTGTACCAGCTGAAGAGGTTCACAAGGTAAGACAGCAGCACAAATCCTTCCATCAAAAAAGCATTTATAAAGCATGCTTCCAACACTCCTTGTTTTAAAAGCTTGTCAGCATGCTCCAGACAGATTTGGATTTGTCCCCTTGATATGATCAAGGAATCAAAGTAAAAATTAGGAGAAAAATATAATTAAAGTGTCAACTTGATACACAGAACAAATACCACATTAGCCATCTTTGATTAGAGAATGTGCTTTTTTTATTACCCAAATGCTAACAGTTGGATGACACCCTAGCTGTCAAAGACATCCAGTAATTAGTTATGTAACTGAGTAACTATGCAGACCTTCACTCATTACATGCACAGATGAGCCAATTCTACATCACCAAGGAACTTAATCTTTAAGAACATATGACCATCATCACTCATCAATTTTGTACATGATAAAAATCATGTACTTCTGTATTTAGACAAGTCTGCTACTGTTGTTATCAGCAGGCTATTAATTAACACTACTTGTTTGTTTGAAATCACTCCAAAGATTCAGAACTGAAACACTGCCATTAAAAGATACAGAAATAATTCAAGCAATATATGAGGTTTAGTTAACTCTGCTTGTCACCATCACCTCTGAACCAGCAGTTTCATCCATTAGCAGAAAATGGATATTTCATTGGTGGTCCCATGGTGCTCAGTACAACCCAACTTTTCAGCTCCTCCCCTCTCAGCTTCAGCACCCAACACAAAAAACATTAACTGATGCTCAGCCACCTGCACTGAAAATGCATTTCACCTGTGCTAAGGGACTGATTCTCTCCCAGGTTAGAAAGAGGCAAGTTTATGGTGCCCAGCTTACACACTTCCCATGAATAACTTCCCTCCATCTCCAGCTGAGTGTAATTAAACACCAGCAGTGACACAGCTCCTGCAGGAGAAAACTCTGAATTGTGCATCCTAATGCATTCCATTTCCTGTTTGTGTTGCCAGCCATGTTCAACAGCATCTTATTAACAGAAGTGTTCAATGCCTGACATAATTCAACCTTATTTTTACTGTTCTTCTAAGGTGTCACAACCAAACAAAGATTCACATCCAAGAGCATAATATTAACTACATCTACAGAAATAATTAAGTTAATTCATTAATACATCCAAAAACTAGAAAAAACCACCAGTAAACAATGAGGATTTGCACTAGAGGGATTAGACAGTTTGCTCTGTATCCCAGCCATCCGGCAGATTTCCCCTCCCCCGCCACGAGTTCTTTTGTTTCAAATTTATGTCAGCAGGAGATCAGACCTAAGTATTTATCCCAAATAATTTAGCAGCATTCACAAGCTCACAATACAGGTTTCACTTCAGCTCTTTATTGCATTGATTTATTATTTCCCACTCCATACAAGTGATATTTACATTCTAAGACTGGTTTGTGTGATTAAATAAACTGAAGTTTTAAATATTATTAATGTTCTGTTTGCTTAACTCTCACAAAACTGAAGTAGACTGTAGGCAGGACACTGGACTGCTTGTATTTTACTGGCCTCCCTGCAAGTGCTCTTAATCAGGGCTTTTTACAAGAGCATATCCACCCTAAAGAGTTTCAGCTACAACAGCAGGAGTTCCAGCTGTTCTGGCAGGAGACAGCAAGCTGCTCCATAGACCTGGGAATCCTTTTTCAGCAGAGTACCAGCTTGTCTCCTCTGGTCACAATTCCTGTCCAAGAGGCTTCCTCAGGGTCTCACACTCTTACCTTCCAGCATAGTCTTTATAGTCACAGACTGTTTTGCAATTTCCACATCAACTTCAAAGATTTCTCCATCTGAACTCTGCAGTTTAATTGAAGGCATCTACAAGAGAAAGACAGTTATTTCCACACAATATTCAGCAGATGTTACAAGTTCAGCTGACTCAAAGATGTGCATCACCTTTACTGCTGAAATTGTTTCTTCCCAACAGCAGATAGCCCAATGCCACTTAAGGCACACTCAGATTATTCACTGCTTGAATCAACAGCCCTAAATTCATTAACCCTCATGCTTAAGAGACAAGGATTGACTGAAGTCTAACACTAATTTATGAGCTTTTTTTCTTAATTTGAAAGCATAAAATACACAGATTAGTTAACAGTGCTTGCATTTGTTTCTCAGTGCAACACTAGAGCTATCTTTCTCTCGAAATAATTTTCAACACTTCCAAAACATTACTTGCCTTCAAATCCAAACAACTGCTACTCACTTCAACTGCTCAAATTATGTCAGATCTCAAAAGCAGTTTTCAAATGATAGCCTCTGGAACAGAATCATAACATTGAGGTTGGAAGGAATTCCCCTAGGCAGAGTCTAGTCCAGTCTCCCTTGCTCCAAACAGATTTAAACAGACCAGGTTACTCGGGATCAAAGGCCTTCCTCCAGAAAAGTGTTTAGTTTTCTGAAGAGATTAAAAAGCAATAAACTCCTACAAGGAAGGCCTTCAGCACTCACTACTGCTCTTGCAAAGCAGGAAGTAAGACCAGTACTTTGTTAGCATCTGAGATGACCATGCATTTTAACAAAGCTTCTCAAACAAACTGTAGTGAGACCTACAATAAAGGGGCAGCAGGCTTGAAAGATCTCATTAGCAGAAGCACAATCAAATTTCACAAGAAAGCATATTTCCAGGTATGTAACAACTCAAACCCAGAAGTAAAGCACACGACACAGCAGCCAGGAGATTACAACTTCTGTCTGAAATGGGACATGCAGACTGTAGGGGTTATCCCTGCACTTGAACCGGCCAAAGGACACTATAAACACAACTATCTGGCCACATAAGTTTTATAAATTTCTTTTCAGCCAGCTAGTAGGATGTGTTGTAAGTTCCTTTACCACTCAAAATATTTGTTAGCAGCAAACCATCGCAACAGTTTCCTTCCTTTTTGTCCTCGAGTTACCTGCTTCAAGATCACTGAAGCTTGTGTTTGCACAGCCTGCAACTACTGTGAACAGCTCTGGGAACAAAGAATTTCCATTCAATTTCAATTAATTTTCAAACGCTCTTTCCCCACCAAACTTACAAGCTTCACACACTAGTTCCTCACAGTAGGACTTGAGCTACCAACAGTTAATTAGTTGGACCACTTGCAGCAAACTTGCATTACCTCTTTCTGAAAGCTCTTCGGTGTAGAGTGGCTGAGCCTGACAGCCCTGTGCAAACCCAGGCCAAAGGAGTCTCGGCCAACACGTGTTATTAAGCAGCTCACACCAGCTCCGAATCCTCATTGCTTTAATTTCCATTTGGCAGTGAGCAGCCAGTTAATGTTTACACAGCAACGTAACTCTATATGACAGCGCTACTTCTAATTAAGATGGGTGTTCTGGAGGGACACAGTCATGATTGTTCCAAAGGTACAAGTAGATATTTCACGCACACACATGCACAAAACCAAAATCTGGATTAAAGCACGGTTCTGGGTTAGCAGTTTGAACGATGCTCTGGGAAAAAGTGCTGTAGGCACACATTTTAAATTTAATGCATCTGTTCTTGCAGTGACTGCTTGGGAGCACTCCAGAACAAACCCAGCTCCATCGCCAGCCTCCCTGTGCCTGGGCTTACATAATGCTGCACAGCAGAGCCGGCCAGGCAGGGATGCTGCCTTAGCCAGGGCAGCCCCTGCAAGGATATTTCTCTCCTATCACCCAAACCCGCTTCTAACAAAACCTTTAATTATTGCTGAGGGTCTGAAACAGGTAGAACGAAGTTAAACTACTGCCTTACCATTGCCAACACACCAGAATTTCATCCAAATTTCAGTATTTTTTTATACCACAGAACTCAGTTTCCTAGAAAATAGTGGTGGGGGGGAAAGTCGTTTTTAGCAAGCTGCAGTACAGCCCTGGCAGGTGACAGTCCTTGGGCAGCAGCACTACTGAGTGACTAAGCAAACCAGTCCTAAAAGCTTTCTTCGACAACAGCACAACAGGCTGGGAGCCGGGCTGAAGCCAAACCTGAATTACAGCGATAATTTGCATGTTTACGCCTGTAACGCCGAGCTCAGCCACCTACAGCTGCGCCTCCCAGCGCCATTCCGGATGGATGCCCGCTGCTTCTCCCTCGCCTCCCGCGCCAGCGCCGGGAACCAGGAGCCGGGGAAGGAGCTCGCACCTGCGTGCGGCCGCTCCGGTAACAGGAGCCGGGCAACGAGCTCGCACCTGAGGCGTGGCCGCTCCGGGACACCGGGGGAGGCGGGAGGGGCGGGCAGAGCCGCCCGGGAGCCGCGGGGCGAAACTCGGTCTGCTCGGGGGTTTGCCCACGGGCAAGGCTCCCACACGGCCCCCGCGGGAGCCTCACTCCGGCAGGGCCCGGGAGCTC